>CM047975.1:4533594-4545619 GCA_026261665.1 Melanotaenia duboulayi | reverse complement strand
TTTTCAAGGCTTAGGAAACCCTTGCAGGTTTTTCGAGTTATTTAGACGATATAAGTGATTAGTTGAATAGCCTACTAGTATACTTTTTCATGATATTCTAATATTTTGAGATAGGATATTTGGGTTTTCTTAAGCTGTAGGCCATAATCAGCGATATTGAAACAATAAAAGGCTTGCAATATTTCAGTTGATTTGTAATGAATCCAGAATGTATGACATTTCATGTTTTTTAATTGCATTACAGGAAATAAAGAACTTTTTCACAATATTCTAATTTTCTGAGACAGTCCTGTATAGGAGTAATAAAACTGGAGATACAAGATGTAAAAATAATGTCCCTATCCTAGCTCTTTAGTGAAAATGACAGTTTAGGGATGAGACTTTTTACATGGGGTGTCTTAGGGAAACACTCCCCTCTGCTGACCCACCGGAGTACTGCACTTTCTGCTGTGTTAACAAGCGCCTGGCCGCCTTTGTGTTTGTTTGAAAGCGATTCAAGGAAACTCTGTGAGCAGTTTATCACTACCGGGGCTCGTTTTGGGCTCCTCGGTGCTCCTCCAGCATGAAGCGACTTTAGCAGCTGCTGAACAGCGGCAGCAGCTCGCTGCGTGGCGGTTTCCGGTGTCCGTCCGTCTGCTGGAGGATGGCGTCCGGCTTCAACCGCATCCCCTTTACCGCCGGTCCTCCGAGTCCCGAAAACACCCACCGTTGTCGACCCCAGGTCAGAGACGACAGCGAAAAGCATCGATAAGTAGCTCGGGTAAGTTATTGTGGAATGTTCTGGCTGTAAACGAGGGTGTTTGCAGATGTGCAGGGCTCTGATGCAGGAGGCGGATTTTCCCCCCGCTGCTCCGGGTAGGCCTGGTTTGATCTGGGTCCGTTTGCAGCGCAGGCTCGCATCAAATGTTAGACCAGGTATTGTGGCCTTTTATAAAGCGGCATTTTGAGCCGAGCTATGTAGCTTACAAGCTTGCATCGGCCACCTCTTATTTGTTTCAATTCGCTTGCTTTGTGCATTTCATTACACTGTGTTTCCGGGCATTATTGTATTTTTTTTATGAGAGGAGCTGGTGTAATTTGGGAAAGAGGTCCAGTTGTTTAGCATCGTTAGCTACAACTAGCTGTGGTTAGCCATTAGCTGTCGCAGCTGACAAGCTAACGTCTGATAGCGAACTGCATCCTGTAACAGAAGCAATTTTATGGCTTTCCTTATAGAGATTTCATTAATCTAAACGATGCAGACAAGACGTATTATCAAATAGCCGATTGCAAAAATTAAACTCAACATTCAGTTGAGATTTTGAGCATTTCATGCCCGATTTGCGTTTCAGGAAATAGACCGAGCCCATTAATTCAGTTTTTTTATGAAGCTCGAAGCTAGTTCAGCTGAGTTATTTTTTGTGGGCTAGCTTGCAGTATAAATACCTCGGGTTTGTATAAACTACCACAGTAGCTGCCTCACTGAAAACAATACTTCAACAGTAGTTTGACATTTGTTTCGTGGATAATCAAGAAATAAAGCCTAAGGCCACAAAAGCTGTTTTTTCCAGATTTGTCTTTACCACAAATTCGACTTAAAATGTAAACATGTTCACTTCCGACTCACGCTGATTATTTTAGCTTTGCTTGTTTGTAAAGTAAACTAAATCATGAATGTTGCTGTCACTACAGTAGTGATTACTCACAACCTCCAATATAAGTTCTCAGTATAATCTTGCATATTTGTTGTTTTACATAATTTTTCCCTTTTTATTCTGCTTTTCTCCAGGTTTTCTCCCTTATCTCACAGGACGTGTGCAAGCACAGATATAGCACTGAGCTTTCCTCAAAGGGCTGGCTACTATTTCTAAAACTACGTCCCGCCCTCCTCCTCCTCCTGTCAGATTGGGACAAAAATCCTCTTCTTCTAAGCACTAAGCTTTTTACATCCAAAGTGGAAGGATGACAGAGGCATGGCAGCAGCAACACGCAGTGGCTCCACCCTCTGTTGTGCACACACTCCCCCAAGGAACTGACAACCCTCTGGGCTGCACGGTGTACGGGGTTGTCCTGCAGCCAGATGCCTCCCTTCAGCAACCCCAGCACCCTCAGCAACACACTGTACAAACTCAGCAGCCTTCCTTACAAGTAGGGGGCGACAGAGGGCACAAATGTGGAGCCTGTGGTCATGACATTTCTCATCTGGCCAACCCCCATGAGCATCAGTGCATGGTGACCCAAGACCGATCGTTTCAGTGCACACAGTGCATGAAGATCTTCAGCCAGGCGACAGACCTGCTGGAGCATCAGTGTGTGCAGGTGGAGCAGAAGCCTTTTGTGTGTGGTGTTTGTAAAATGGGCTTTTCGCTGCTCACCTCTTTGGCTCAGCATCATAACTCTCACGGCAATGGAAATAATCCGATGAAATGCTCCATCTGTGAGAAGACCTACCGACCAGGCTCTGGAAACGTCACCCCAACCTCGTCGGCAGCCAACCCCCAGCAGCCCTCCGCTGGGGAGACATCCGGTGGTGGTGCAGTAATCAGTGCCTCGTCTCCCCCTACGTTTGAGGCTTCTGCACCAGATAGGCCATACAAGTGCTCAGTGTGCCATAAATCCTTCAGGCATTTGTCAGAGCTGACCCGCCATGAAAGAATACACACCGGTGAAAAGCCATACAAATGTGAGACATGTGATAAAAGCTTCAGCCAGTCCTCACATCTGGCGCACCACCAGCGCACCCATAGCTCAGAGCGGCCGTACAAATGTGCTGTGTGCGAGAAGAGCTTTAAACACCGCTCTCACCTTGTACGGCACATGTACGCTCATTCAGGCGAGCACCTTTTCAAGTGCAATTTGTGCGAGATGCACTTTAAAGAGTCGTCTGAGCTCCTGCACCACCAGTGCCAGCCGGAGGGCGAGAGACCTTTCCGCTGCGGTTCGTGCGGGAAGAGCTTCAAGCGGCCGTCTGACCTGCGGCAACATGAGCGCACCCACTCAGAGGAGCGACCATTCCAGTGTGAGGAGTGCCAGATGAGCTTCAAACAGCAGTATGCCCTCGTACGCCACCGCCGCACTCATAAAAACCCAGCTGATCGCCCTTTCAAGTGTAACCTCTGTGATAAGGGGTTCCTTCAGCCGTCCCACCTGCTTTACCACCAGCAGGTTCACGGCATGGAGAGTCTGTTTAAGTGTGCGTCCTGCCAGAAGTCTTTCAGTCAGTCGGGAGAGCTGCTGCGGCATAAATGTGGTGGTGAAGTGGAGAAACCCTACAAGTGTGACGTGTGTGGCAAAGGTTACAAAAAGAATTCGACACTGCAGCGCCACCAAAACACTCACTGTACGGAGAAGCCGCTGAAATGCTCCTTGTGCGACAAGCGCTTTGTGTCGTCCTCTGAGTTCGTCCAGCACCGCTGCGACCCGACGAGAGAGAAGCCACTGAAATGCCCCGACTGCGAAAAGCGCTTCAGGTACTCATCGGAGCTTCAGCGCCACCGCCGGGTTCACACGGGGGAGAAGCCTTTCAAATGCGCCAACTGCGACAAGAGCTTTAAGCAGCGCGAGCACCTGGCCAAGCATCAGAGCGTGCACTCGCGTGAGACACAGTTTAAGTGCGTCTGGTGTGGAGAGCGTTTTGTTGACCTCACAGCTCTGCAGGAGCACACAGTCCAGCACACCGCAGAAGGTGAGAGCTTCCCCGAAGCTCCTTGTATTCCATGAACTGAGCTGCTCCTCGGCTCCAGCCTGCAATCATGACATTTGCCCGCGAGGAAACGTGTGCCAGCCTCTGCTTATCCAGTTGTAATGAATAAGAAGCTCCAATTTATTATGATTTTAGTATCAGTAATATTATGATTTTAGTATCAGTAATGTTGAGACTCAGTTCATCGTCACCCTTCGTTGAATCAAACACAGAACAACAGAGGGGATTAGGATTCCTCTTATTATGTTGAAAGAAGGAAAAGAAATTTTAACCAGACTGATAAAGATGTGAAACATAAAAGATGTGGGAAGATCTTGAGTTTGTTTGTAGAGTGTGGGACCTTAGTCTGTGGTTGCATGTGGTTCTCTGTTGTGTATCGATTCTGTTGTTGAGAAAGATGGCCCGAACGTCCAGACAGTCGTCCGATTTGTGAGTGCTCTTGTGTCGGCTCCTCTGCAGTCCATGTGCCTTTTTTTTTATTTTTATTTTTTTTTGTTTCTTTCCTACTAGTCAATCATTTTGTGTTTTTTGTTGAATTTCATGTCCAGTAAAGCTGAAAGTTGCCCCTCCCACCCAGCGGCTGGCGCGAGCAGCAGTATCTTCTCACATACTAGACCTTAGGTAGTATCATCTGTTTGTGCATGAGTATTTATCCCACCTTAATATCACTGTTGTATTATAGGTTTGGTTTATTTAGGAAAATATTCTACGAGGAAGAAAAAAGAAGAGTAAGAAGAAAAAAACAAGTGGATTTGTGAAAATGTATAGACAGTGTCCTATAAAATCTGTGTTGTTGCATCTTTGTATTAAAACAAATGACATCTAGTTAACTAATCCATACCTATCATGTCATACAAACACTTGAGTTGTGCAATAAAACATGCACAAGGTAATATTTATGACTACTGATTCTTGGAATAGTCTGCTCTGTTATATTATAGATTGTGCGTATACGCTATGTAAACATTGAAGACTGTATAGTGCTTATGTTACCTGCTTTTCTATTCACTTATGAATGAGCTTGCTGTATTTTTGCAAGCAGCTTAGTTTCATTTCCAGAAGGATTATCGTGAGGTTTAACCCAACAGACTTGAAGGCATTATTTTGCTCACTTGCCTCAAACTAGCTGCATTAGTTTCTGTGATAGATTTAACAAAAGTTGTTGTTTTTTTGTGAATTGGCCTTGTATTTTTTTTCTTTCAACAGCCTCTTCCTGGTCCAAACCAGACTTAAATAATCCGAGTAGCCTCAAAGTTGCCACTTATGTGTCGCTTTATACAAACGATACAGTTAAAAGAGAAAAAAGAAAAAAAAAGAGAGATGTGTGTACTTTAGTTTACTGTGTGGATTTCTATATTCTATACAATCTTTGCAGTATATTTAAAAAAGGGGTTTTGGAGTTAAAAAATCATTGATGAAACGAGTTACAGGGGTTGGGTATTCAGTGGGTGGGATTGGGGGCTGTGCCAAGGTTTAATTCCTGGTGAGTCTGCTTCAAAAGCTCTTATGTGGAGTCTAAGGGGAGTGAGTGTAATGAAGCAAACGGTTATCATAGATTCCTGTTCATACTGTATATTAAAATAAACCACCCTTATAATAAGAAAGGTGTATTGTTTCTGTCATAGCTTCTGAATTCTTTTTTATCTGTTTTGATCAGAGATGGCTTAATTTATGTATTTACAGGCACTTATGAGACTTTATGACCAGCTGAGAACTTCTGTGGTTCACCATGAACCAAAAATAAAAGCTCCCAGTGAGGAACAACCACCAGCTTGTAATCTTAATGGGAATCATTGAAGCACGCCTGACTCGACTGGAACGAGTCAAATAAAATAAAGATTGATTATATGGTTTCTAAAGGGAACTAGCTCACAAATGAGAACCAAACTGACAGTGGTGAAATTTAATGTTTAATTTCAGTGTATAATGTAGAGCACTTGAAGTTTTATTGGGATTTTTTTTTTTTTACATGAATTCCCCAGAACAATCATTTTTCACTTTGCTTTGCAGCCCGTTCTCCAAGGAGTCACAGAAAAAGCCGAAAGAAGTTTGAGAGCTCGTGCTTACACATCATCAAATCCTGCAGGCATTTTACTTAAAAAATGCATTTAAAAAACTCAATGTTTATTTGTATAGTGCTAATTTTATTACAAAGTCTTCTTTACAGACATCAATTCAAGCCAATTCATTGTGCACCAATTAAAATAAATCGTCACTGGTCTAATTTCTAATCACCGTTTTCATACAAACCACTTTTTAAAAAAGAATTGCCCAGCTATAGAAAAAAGCAAGTAATTTAATAAAATCTGGCCTTTGATTCAATCCTGAGCGTCAGGTGACGATGGATGTCAATGCATTTTGATGCTAAGGCTGCCATGGTTGTCAGTTAAGCTAATAATTTATTCAATGCTTCTCCAGTTTGTGCCATTTACTTTTTCCAGCCTTATGTTGCGCTTGTTCCAACTTTTTGAGATGTGTTGCTGCTATTTAATTCAAAATGAGCTAATACTACCATTCTGTCTTTATAGAGTGTCCAAACATTTTTGGAACTTGGGGTGGACCTATTTAAGAAATATAATGTCAAAGCACACAAACTTGCATGATGCAGAACTTAAAGCCATGCTGTTGTGATACAACATGTGAATGACAGTTCTGTGTCATGCAAATAAATTTGCTTTGTCATCACATAGATGAAATAAGCATAATTTATCGGAAAGAGACATCTGCTTGACAGCAAATGTTCCTTTATAGAAAACAATATAGCATGTATAACAGCATTATGCTTTTAAGTAATTGATTTTATTTATTTTTTTTGCCTTTATTTAGAGATATTTGGTTCTTCATCAATCACTGTACCAAATAACAAAATAGAATTGGAACAACTGAAATTTTTACCAAGTTAGATGGAAACCATATTTATTAATTTAATGTAAATTTACGGCTTAAATTATCTTAAATTTTTATTGACGTTTTTAAAGCATTTAAGAATAGACAAAAGCTATTTGAAAGCCTAATTGTAAAGTAATTTCAATAATATGGGACTTTATTAATTTATTTACCTTTTTAGACACCTTTTTAGATGTTTATACTTCTGCGGCGATCAAGCTTCAGGTCGGTGTACTTCCGGGTGATGTTTACTGCAGAAGGGAAGACCATCCAGGTTCTGTTAACGAACCGCTGCTGGATGTACCACCACCACCCATCCGTCAGAATCATTAAATCACCCACACCGCCAACATTGCACAATTTATCGATTACTTTTGACCTGGTGGGACGACAATACTGGACGGACATCAAAGTACCGCCGACGCTCGCGAGCTAACTGTCGTTGATGACGGGCGGACTTCCTCTGAGCTCGAGCTTTCTACGACGAGGTTAGCCAGCTAACTTTAGCCCTGCTACTAATTTTACTTTATAGAAATAACGCCACCGCTAAATAATTGGGATTAATTGTGCTGCATCTACACAACTATGTGAATTCACCAGGTAAAATAATCTATAACGCAGCTGCAGTGGGCCATATTTTAAGATTTTAGGCTAAGGAAGCTAGCCAGGGTGCCGTTACTAGTTAGCCTAGTTAGCGTTAGTTGATTTTTTCCTTGAATGGTGCTAGCTAATACCGAGATAGTTTAGATGTGGGAAGCTGCATGTTAACACGACTAGTCTTTTATTTAAACTGTAGGTTGTAGTTTCGAGTGTTTTGGACTTCAAAATGATTCTTAAGGTTTATTAGAAAATTAATTTTGAGCTCAAGAGAACCTGGTTCAGAACCAGAACAGACAATGATGGAGAGTAAAACAGGCCTGCTGTTGAAAGCCGTAAATGAGCCACAAACTTCAGCTGATGAACATGTTTTAGAGAAAAACAACATACCAAATTTATATATATATATATTAAAAAGATAGACATTTCAAAATGAATATAAAGAAATACATAATATATTTAAGTGATTTGGAGATATGAAACGATCACGAAGACACCACTGGGTAAAATCTTTGTATAAAGAAAAAAACATGGATAAAATAAATACGCTTACGTTTCTTCAAAAGCCAATTAAAATTACATTAAAAAATTGTTTAAAACTGGCAAGAAAAATGACCAAGACAGAAGAGATGTTAAAAGAGAAAATTCAGAGAAACCATCATGTTTTTTAAGAACCCACAATATCCTGTTTTCTGTTTGGGTACTTTTTGACCACAAGTATTTGATGGTAACACACACACACACACACACACCTATTTTTCCTTTCACTTGACAACATTAAATTGTTATACTAGTGTTGTTTATATTGTATTATGTTATATTGTTTGTTTTTCTTCTCTTCCTCTCTTCCTTTCAGGGACAATAGATGCAAATTAGTTTAATGCTATATGCAAACATCAGTGGTTCTATGTGTCCTTTATGTCTATTTGCATTGTCATTGATAAATAATAAATTTTACATAGTAAATATTATGGTGTTTGACCAACAAGTTTTTAATATGTTGTGGAAAGCTCTTTCTGTTATAGGCTGCTAGTTCGATCAAATATTATTTCTCTCTTCAAATATTTAAATAGACAAATGTATTCAAAAGTTATTTGAACATAACTTTTTAAAAATGAAAGTTGTCACAGTGGAGGACAAAAGCAGCAAATTCTCCTCTTTTTAAAAGGTGAAATCCTCACACTTCTGACTTACTTGAAAAATAACCTAAATATTTACATTTATTTTTACTATTTGTGTATTCTTCTAGTTGTTATGTCATATGTGATCCTGGGATTTATTTTAGTACTTCCGATTATTAATCAGTTAATTGAAAAAATGACCTCTAGGTGAATTGTTATTTAAGTATTAACTCCAAGTTTTTTGTTCTTCCTTTTCACTGTAGCTGGCGGTTCTTCATCCCATCCTGCCTAACATCCTCCTCAGGGGATTCACTCAATCAGTCATTGTAGCTCTGTCAGTTTGCACAGCAGCTGCATTGGACCGGTCTGCCAGCTTTTATCAGAGGACACAAGCAGTCAAAGCCAATGGTAAACACGGTGCAGGGATCTTAGAGCCACAAACTCTGCACAGCGGGTGTGCTGCCTTCCAGTATCGAGCCAACAAGTATTCAGAGGAAGGAGAAGGTTCCCAACCCGGAGCCTCAAAGCTAGCAATGCCCGGATCCACACCGGCCAGCAGCAAGGCTCGGGTCTACACCGACGTCAACACACAGAAAAATAGAGAGTACTGGGATTATGATGCACATGTGCCAAACTGGAGGTAAAGTTCAGAGTTGCATGTTAAACCCATGCAGTGATGATCAGCTTTTTAAAATCTTTTGATTACTTTAAAAAAGTTTCCACTCTCTCCAGCAATCAAGACAACTATCAGCTGGTACGTAAGCTGGGTAGAGGCAAGTACAGCGAAGTGTTTGAGGCCATAAATGTGACCAACAATGAGAAAGTGGTGGTAAAAATCCTCAAGGTGAGAATTGGCTGTTTTTTTTTCTCTTCCATCCTTACCTGATTAATCCTCCCTGGTGATGTTTATCTTTAGGCTTGTGAACATTAATAAGCATTTTATATGTTAAAATAATAGAAATTTACATTTCCTTTTGTCTGTGTATCTGGATTGATCTTCATTACTGTATTTTAATTTTATTTGTCCTTTTAGTTATTCTGACTCAGTCTCTGCCTTCTGTTGTCACCCTCAGCCTGTCAAGAAGAAGAAGATCAAACGGGAAATCAAAATTCTTGAAAACTTGCGAGGAGGAACTAACATCATCCGGCTGGTGGACACGGTCAAAGATCCGGTGGTGAGTCAGGGAACCTGTGGCCGCTGTGCTGCATGTCGGCATGCCAGCCGCGTTAATCCAGTCATGCTAATGATCTTCACCTACCTGCTGCTAAGTTAAGCCGTGTGTTGTCCTCTCTTTACAGTCCAGAACACCAGCGCTTGTCTTTGAGTACATCAATAACACAGATTTTAAGGTACTTGAGTTTGGCCAGCATCACATGCAGAACTACCATCCACGCAAAGGCACTGATATCCATTTTTAATAACATGCATAACCCTCCAGTTAATGTTCATGTGTAGAGACCTCTGACATCATTTCACTGATGAGTCCTCAAAGTGTTTTATACACAAGTGTGTTCTCTCTGGTCCACAGGAGCTTTACCAGAAGCTGACAGACTATGATATTCGTTACTACATGTTTGAGCTTCTTAAGGTAAGCTTTCTAAATTAACTGTGAGTGAGATGAGAATATTTTTGATTGAACAAGTAGGGGAGCCTTTGTAAGGGACAACATGAAAATTAGCCCTTTGGCTAAATCTGGCAAATTTCAAAATGTTCTTTTTTGTTTGTTTTTATGTGCTCTGTCCTTGTCAAATAAGTAATCTGTACCAAACAAAACGTTTGCTGCTTCCAGCCACTAAGTAGATTTTTCTTTCTCATGTTTTTTCATGGTGTCTAATCTAAATGAATAAGAAACGTAGGATGAGAGTCAAACGTATTTTCACTGCTGCAGCTTCTTGTCTGTGTGATGTCACCTGCGCTGGCAGGACTCAGTCCAAACGATAAACCTGTGTTTATGGAGTCCGGAACTTCTGTTCTGATAAAAATCTTCCCAAAGTGAATAACTCTGCAAACGCCACCCTTTTCATTTCTCCATGAACACCAAGACACATCTTATCGTACGACCCAGTGACACAATCACTCAGAGTCCTTGCACTATATTGGCTGTCAATGCTCACTGAAGTTCTCTACTGCACAGTGGTCCAATAAAGTTCGTACAAACAAACAAAATCAAAAAGCTTCAGAAAGTGAAGAAGGAATACCATAACAGAAATAAAACTAGGACAAAAGTGGAGATGGACATGGTGATACATGTCCGTCTTTCCAGCTACCCCCGATGATGCCGACCAAGTACCAACTCCCCTCCGACTTGATGTAAGCTCGTGTTGACATCCTCACATCCTAAGGAATTCTCTCAGCCATCTGAATACAGCATATTGTTTATTTTTAGGAAACCAAAGGTTATCATAGAGCCTAACAACATAACCATCAACTATAAGGACCAAATCCACACGCTGTTGATTTTTGCTTTCCAGGAGTAAAGTCCGCCCACTCTGGTTCTTGTTTAACTGGAAGGCGGGCCAGTTGGCCAGAAAACACTAAGGTTCTGAGACTCAAGAACAAAGCTGGTGCTAGAACCATAGCAGACCTAGACCTAGTGCAGACCTCCATCTTTTTCTTCCTCTGCTTCTTTATTGCCGGTGGCTGGCATCTGCACATGCTCCATGTCTTGTTAGTTTGTTGTGTATTTCTATGTTAGCGTTGCAGCACTACTTATGGGCCTGACATTGATACTATAGCGTTTTCACTGTAATTGTGGAGACACACCTTTCTGGAAACGCTTTCATCTGTACAAATAAAAGAAAGAAACAATGGTTTTGTCTCTCGGTGGATGTCTTAAGTCTCACACAAAGTTAGTGACAGCTAAAGGCCCATTTATGCTTGATGTAGAATATGGATAGGGACGACTGAAATGTTTGGTAAAAACAGAAGAAGAAAGGACATTTTCACTGTGCACAGTGTGAAGATAATTCATGGTATTTGGACTAAACAGCTGTGTAGCCTAAAGATACTTCCTCATCAGTGAGGCTAATCAGGAGAAAAAAAAACTCAACTGATGCTCCCAGCACTCTAGAACAGGGTCACTCAGGACTCGTCAGATCACACGACCTATTTTCATTACTCCTGAGTCCAGTGTTGATCCTCCATTGCTTACAGAGTCACTGCAGCCATCATGGCTCATTCATACTGAACCATTGTGTGGCGCGTGCTTCAGGATGTGGGGTTGTTTCATGTGGTCAGGACAAGGTTGGGCACAAAAGAAAGAGGTGAGCCAAACTGGGAAAGCAGTTAGTTTGATTGTCACAGTAAAAGATGGTCTCAGATGTTTTCATCACAAAGCCTGCAGGAAAATGGATTCTGGAGAAAAATGGATTTTTATTGAATTTGTGTTAAAATGTTAATTACTAATATTTACTTGACAGTTTAGTAATGTTAGGATAGTTACAACCCTGTGTATCTGCAGGTCTTGGTGAGTCAGAAAAAATATTTTAATTTCAAACATTTTAAAGTCTTTGACAGAAAAAATTTCTTCGTTTTCAGTTTCTAAATGTGTACATCGATGCTGTCTGTTAGACACAGACGACAGTTCCTGTATGTGAATATCTATTTTTTAATTTAGTGAAAGACTATTATGCAGTTGCCATCTCTTCCTTTCTGTATTTAGCAGTGGCACATGTCAGAAAGTGAGGCCACATCATTTAGAAATGAGCATGAATTAAACTTGTAAATGTTAATTATTCT
>CM047975.1:4519344-4532686 GCA_026261665.1 Melanotaenia duboulayi | reverse complement strand
TGCATAATATGGGACCTTTAAAGGACAGTTGTTGGAAAGGATGCCACGAAAGCTGTAGAAAAGTCTTGTATTTAGTTTTTTCATGACAGCCGAAGACATCACTTTGGGCTCCTATAATTTTTTCCTATTATCCTTTCAAACTGCAAGATCACCGATTCTTTTATTTTGAGCAGTTTCTCTGGAACGGTTGGGTGTAGCTCTGTGGGGTAAATTGTGATTTATAGCTATCCTTTAGGTGACCTACGGAGGTTTTCCTGGCATTTATATTCCTTCCAGGAGGTTTACAATCCATTCGCAAATATAGTGTTTATTCAGAGAAATTATATGGTAAATCAACAATGAATTATATATGATTACACCATTATTTTACATCTTCATAAAAAAAAAAAATCACTATCATTACTATGTTGCTTAGAGACCTCTATTTAGACCTGGAAATGATGATGAAGCCCACTTAAATTGAGCTTAAATTGACTGTAATGTCCAATCAGGAGCAGGCAAAGATCAACAAGTGAGCAGAAAGTTCTGTGTGTGTCTGAAAAGAGCAAAAAAAAATCGTCTATCTCTGGAAAAAGACTTGAGAGAATGAAACGCAGATGAGAAAAGGCTTGATCACTGTTGATCTGTGTGTTGTTTCTGCAAAGTACTGCTGGTAATAAATTCTCTGTTTTGATTGGCCTTTTTGCTGCTATATGTATTGATACACAGATTTTACTTAGTTTTAGCCTCATAATCTGACAACTGAGGCTTTCTTTGGGGGGGGGGTTGTTGACTGATTAAAAGGGTTGAGCTTCTACATTTTTACATTAAATCAAAGCAACAAAACAGGTGAATTGAAAAATAACATGTTGGAGTTTTAAAGGTTAATGATAAAAGGCTTTTGCATCAGCAAGTATGAACTGGGCTTGTTTTGGAAATAATTATCCTTCACCTCCCAATAGGTGAATATTTAAATGTTCTTCTGTCTTAAATGTTTACGTAAAGGCTGGTCCTCAGGAAAGTGGCCCTTCATGCACTTTACACTCTAGTAAGAATACGTACACATAAACCCGGGACCGAAGTTATCTTTGTTCGTCCGCATCGGATCATCTGGTGCTTTATTGAAAATATTCCAGTGATCCCATAACTGATATCCACAGGAAATTATGATTTGCTTGCACCATTATTCTGTCGTTCACACCAAGTTTTTAACACACTGGATCACATTTGGATGAAGAACCAGCTCTACAGAGTAGATAATATTTTGCTGAATTGTGTGCTTTCAGGCTCTGGACTACTGTCACAGTATGGGCATCATGCACAGAGACGTGAAGCCTCACAACGTGATGATTGACCACCAGCTGAGGAAGGTGCTGCTCATGCTTTTATTTATTTTGTATATCTGAACTGACTCAAACTCAATCCTGGCTGAATCCTTATTGCTCCTCTGTACCAGTTCCTGGATCTGTGAAGTAATATGTGAATGATGCAGCATTCATTTATCTTATTATTAATGCATTAAATGCTGCTCTGCACTTCCATCTACATTATACACCATTATGTCCATGTGTCCATACAGTTTTTTTTTTAGACATGGCTGTCAGGACGATGACGAGTCTAGAGAGGAAATTTCAGACTGATGTCTCACAGCTGCAGTCACACAAAGGCTTCTGTTTAGAAAGAAATGTTTTTCCTCTTCAACGTCATCAGGCATCATCTGCTTCTCAGTCCCTGTTACATTTAAAAGTAAATCTGACTACTTTCTATGTTTCAAGAACAGCTCTTAATTTACTTAGGGTAAGCCACGGATCATGCATGAAATTATTTAAATGACTTCTTAATCACTGCTGGCTTGCCCGCTGAAAATTCAGCTAAAGCTGCTGCTTCCTTTAGAAATAACAGAACAAAAAAAAAAAAAAACAGAAGAATGCGACTGCTGGTTCGCTCGACAGAGACCCTGATTAAAGATTGTTTCCTCATGTCACAGCTTCGTCTCATAGATTGGGGTTTGGCTGAATTTTACCATCCCGCTCAGGAATACAATGTCAGGGTGGCCTCGCGCTATTTCAAAGGCCCCGAGCTGCTAGTGGACTATCAGGTACTTGCATTTATTTTGGTATTCAGTCTGTCTGTCTCTTCTTTGAAATTGTTTTTAATTTTTTTTTGTTGTTGTTGCAGATGTATGACTATAGTTTGGACATGTGGAGTTTAGGCTGCATGTTGGCCAGCATGATCTTCCTGAAGGAGCCTTTTTTTCACGGCCAAGACAACTACGACCAGGTATGAGCTCAAAGGAAGGAGCTGAAAAACTGTTACTAAATGATAGGAAGAGTTAAAAAATTAACCTTTAAAGTTCTGGTTTCATAGGATGTAACGTCAGGTCTTTTATGTTAATATAGACGTGTGTGGTATCCACTAAAATTCCAGAATCTCAGCTAAAAGGTCATTAAAACTGTTTCTGTAACCAATACACACAGTTAAGACAACAATTAAAGAACAGGGTAACAATGTCTGCAAAAATAATGTAAACAAAATATGGATCAACCTGTTCAGCCCACAGCAAACACAGACAAACGACACCTCTACTGAAAGTACAGAACTGTACGTTTCATTATGCTCGAACCAGGATTCACTGAACCAGACGCAAAAGAAGCCAAAGTTCTGCTTCATGTTTATGAAACATCGTCATGACTTCTGTCTTCCCTTTGCTGTCTGGTCTCCAGCAGGATAAAACTACATTTGAGGAAAAACCTAATTTCCCAGTGTTATTGAGAGCAGTTTCCCATCCAAAGACACAGTTTTCTGCTCGGATACATGCATTTGATAGGATGAAGACAGACGTTAGTCACCTGTGTCAAATATTTCCCTCCTCACTGTTGATGGATGACATCAGCGTAATTCTGTTGGATCACATGATTAAAACAAGGGTCAGTTATGCAAATCGGCCGTTCAAAGCTGGAGTTACGAGGAGGTTACCCCTCATAATTCAGACTTATAGAAAGCATGTACTGTATCCATGTTTATACATGTAATCACCTATTTGCAGTACTTTATCCACGTTGTAGCAACTTCTGGATAAAATAGCCTCCTAAAACAAACGCTGCACTACAGAGCTGTTCTCCAGCAATGTTGGAGATGATCATAAAGACGGTGGGACAGTTTTGTGTCTCAGATTCCTCATCGTGTGACGAAGACCTAACTTAATGTCAAATTGTGGTGAACTGATAAACACCTAGCCATCTCTTTACTAAGACCTTTATAACTTTGCTGTTTGACTTTAGCATGTCCTCATGTTGATTCATGGAGTTTGTCTACTGCAGCAAATTTTAATGAGGTTATATACTATAAAATCCTCTCCTATGTTCCATCATCATTTACTTTTACACAGTGGCTTCTGCAGTGATACCTCCCCCTCTAATAGAATCTCAAGTGTTGCCTTTATGTTGATCCGAAAATGGTTTGCACAGAATTTGTAATTGCAGAGAAATACTGGGTTTTTTTTGGGGGGTTTTTTTTTGTTTTTTTTTTTTTTTTCTATGTCATTTTAAGCTTAAACCCCTAAAAGACCCTTGGGCTTAAGGGGTTTGAAAGATTAGAGACATTAGTGTCAGCCCATTATTCTTTGAATTATTGTGTATAGTGGCATAAAAACACCTCATGATGCCTCAGACAATCCTGCAGGGTTAGGTGTCTCAGCAGCGCCCCCTGCTGGGCAGAGTCTTAAACACGTTGACAAGTGAAACAACTTGATTATTAACAGACACTGATGTTTGTCTCACAGCTAAAAAAGCTGCATGTTTGAGTAATTAGAAATGTAACAATGCTGCAGCTTGTGATTAAAAGACAAATGACAGGATGACCTGTAAATTAGAGGACAGAAGACTTTCACCAGCAGATAATAGCTCATGCTCAAAACAAAAAAAAATATTTAGAAACAGTGTGTATATATATATATATATATCAATAAATTTTAGCTATTTATTTTATCACCATTCTGTGATGTTTACATGACTTATTAAGAATTAACCAGAGGAATGTAAAATTAGGTCCAGACCAGTTGCTGTGGAACAAGGTTAATCTGGGCTTAACAAACACCTTTAGTGCCAACTGACTCTGAAACACTTGCTTTAACTGGAGTGAAAATGCCCTCAAGCTCAGCAACTTTAAGTCCACAGACCACAAACCATCTGCTGCTTTTCCTGTTCATAAATAATATGTGATAGTTTGGAAATATAGTGTACAGATAAATGGATGAAAATCTATCTGCTTTCTTCTCTGCAGCTGGTTCGCATAGCAAAGGTTCTGGGCACAGACGAGCTCTTCGGCTATCTGCACAAGTACCACATAGAACTGGACACACGCTTCAAAGACCTGCTGGGACAGTGAGTTGAGCAGTTTCTGCCTGAAACAAAACAGCCAGAAAGTCAGAGATGTTTAAACAGCTCAGACTCCAGAATCACCTGGAGCCATAACTTCAGGTTTTCTGTTTGTATGTATATATTCCATCTTAAGCTTTTCCAAAAGAAGCAAATGAACCAAAACTTTGATCAGAAAGGTGGTAAAATGTTGGGTAGAGCTGGTTTGAAGTGCAGAGTTTGACTAAATCACTGTATCCAACCATCACAGGAACATTTTTAACTTGAAGGAAAGATTTTTAAAACTTCTGCTTAAAATGTTAGGCCATTTTTATTTAAGCTTTATTTAATCAGGAAGAGCCTCATTGAGATTAGAATATCTTTTTCAAGAGTATCCTGGCCAAGACAAAAAAATATTTTTTAAAAAATGTTTTTACAAACGCAAAACAAACGCTTTAATAAAGATGTGACTGCCTCCAATCATCCAACAAGCATCCAGTAAGACCGTGTCATGAAGTTTCAAGTGTTTGTCGTTTGTTCCAGGCAAAGGAAGCAGCATAAAAAATCCCTTTTTCCCATCTCAGTTCGCACCCTTAGGACTGAAAATAAGGAGAAAAAAAAGAAAGAAAAAAAAACTCCTGTGAATGAAGACTGTAAGGTGCTGAACTTTTTAGCTAGAGAGGAGTTAAAAGGTAGGAAGGAAGCAGACCAAGAGCAGCTTTGTGAATAAGAATATGTCAGTGTATGTGAGGACCATCCAACACACTTATAATAAAGAATGAGTAAGTGATCTAGAATTTGTGGTGAACCTCAAAGCTTCATGTTGATACAGATTTTGAACAAATCTGCACACCTGATGTTTTCCGTATGTTTCCAGGCAAACACGGAAGCGTTGGGAACAGTTCATCCAGTCGGAGAACCAGCACCTGGTGAGTCCAGAGGCTCTGGACCTTCTGGACAAGCTGCTGCGCTACGACCACCAGCAGAGGCTGACAGCGGCTGAGGCCATGCGACACCCATACTTCTGTCAGTACCACCTGAACTCGCAGCACACATGTGGTTGTTGAAGTGGTTTCTCACGGAATGATTTATGTAGAAAGCCCGGCCTGAACGCTGGGCAACCAGCAGGTGTAACTCTTGCAGCTACAGATGACTTCATAGAACAAGTGTTGCCTCAGTGAGCCTGAATTATTAATCATTCTTAGTATGGAAATAACTGCAGCTCTGTTAGCTGATATTCTGCTACACTGTTCTGGGATCAGGTGAAGCATCAACTTTCAGTACAAACAAGACGACACTGGCACTGAAATGAGAGACGATACAATCATAGTATTTATTTTAACAGCTCATTTCAGAGAGCTGTAGAAAGTCAGATCAATTTTTCACTCTTCTTTTTTAGTGATTAAAGAAACAAACATCCTGGATGGATTTGAGTATTCAAGACCTTTTGTTTCCTGCTGTTTTACAAATAATCTGACTGTGTCTGTCCCTCAGATCCTGTGGTGAAGGAACAAGCGAACGCCAACACAGACAGCACAAAGGCAATAAGCAGCTCTAATGCAACATGATGTCCTGAGAGCAGGTAATAAACACACAGCACACACCGTTTACTGTCATACACACATGGATAAAGGTGTTGGTACCCTCTCTGTTATAGAAGGAAAAACCCACGCTGGTCACTGGAAAAAACTTCAAACTGACAAATGATGATACATAAAAAGTTACTAAAATGACCTCATGAAAATCAACAATTCACAGCAGGTTGGGGTGGCCAACGTCGGTCCGCAAGAACCACAATCCTGCAGGTTTTCCATGCATCCCTGCACCAACACACCTGACTCAAATTAAATGGATCCAACAGCCCTTAAAGATCTGCACAGTGACTCATTAGCTTAAGTCAGGTGTGTCAGTGCAGGGATGCGTGGAAAACCTGCAGGATTGTGGCTCTCGAGGACCGATGTTGGCCACGCCTGGTTTAGATCATGTCTCCGACTGCAGCTCCAGCACGGCTTTGCAGAAGCTGCAGGTGTTTCTTCTCCAACACACCTGAATCAAATGAATAGCTTGTTACCAGGCTTCTGCAGAGCAGAATGACTTGTGGATGAGGGAATTCAGCTTTTTGTTTTAGCTGTGTTGGAGAAGGGATGCATCTAAAAGTGGCAGGATGGTAGATCTCGAGGACCGGACTTGGGCACCCCTGCTTACGACCACTTAGGTCATTCTAGTGTAAACAGAAGGCACCAACAGATTAGTTCGTGTATGTACAGTAATACTGGGCCAGTGTTGATCCACTCATTTAGTTTTTTTTTTTTTAGCTTCAGAGCTTCTTCTGATATTTTACTTTGAGCTGTAGTTCTCCAGACTTGCTGTTCATTTTGTTCACTTTATCGCAAGGATTTTTGTCCTGAGAATAAGTTAAATAACATTAAAAACGACATTTTTTGTAACCTGTCAAATGTTTAACCTCTGATAACCGACTGATTTAGTTTTCCTCCATCCATTCAGGAAATATCTTTACCTCAACTTGTGACCTTTTCGTGGCAGAAACCCCTGCCTCCACATCAACAGCCATACTGGAGCAAGATGTCAGTTTTTTTGCATACATACACAAACAAACACGCACGGACTAAACTTCTCTCCATCCAAGGCCGGGAATCTGCTGCTTGGTCTGAGTCACAAACAGATCAGAAATCAGATCTGAACCCCTCCTCCGGCCTCCCAACTCCCCGCATCTGTTTTTAAACACAAAGTGACTGTTTTTGGATCAGTATCAAGCCGTGTTGATGCTGTAAAGACGGTTGCCGTGACCGCAGATCCAGTTCCAGGTTTTAGCACTGAGTGACGTGGAGGCTCTTTTCTGCTATGGATAGAACAAAAGCTATATTGAAAGAGAATAAACCATTTTTATTTAAAGGCCAGTGCGTCGACCTTTATTTGTTGCTACTCTTCTCAAAATGTGAATGAATTGACACACAGGAACTTCTCTACATAAACTACATAAAAACATCACACAACACAGAACAGTCCTACACAGAAACACATGTAGTTAGATTCAGGAGGTAAAACAACCTGCTCCAAGGATGGTTGAGGACTCTTGTCACACTTTTAGATCTGATGGGATCTAAGAAAATTTGGTTGTGGGCAGTCCACAGCTGTTAAATCTTTAGAGTTTTACCATTATGAGATAGAAAACTGCTAAAAGACCACAGTAAAACCAAACAGTCTAATTATCATCAATTTCTGCTCCTCCGGCTGTGATTCAAGATAAAAACTTAAATTAGCTGCCTACCAGGCCTGCTGCTGTCTTCATACCATTCTTGTGTACAAGCTGCTTCATTTACAGGCTGATTTCATGGAAGCGAGGAGTACTCAAGGTAGAAATATGACATCAGTACCTAAAAGAAACATCTCTGGAAATCTGCTCAGGTGACTGCAACTTGAGAAAGAAAATATTTTGTATGTCAGTAACCACCACGCTGGTTCTAGGCTTTTGTATAATATTGACCCAAATTTAAATTTTCCACCCAATTTTGAAATTTTTAAGAGCAAGAGCACCAGCTCCAGATCTCTTGGGCGAGGGTCCTGCAGGTTTTAGATGTTTCCCTGCTGCAACACACCTTCCTCAAACAAACAACTAAAACCTGCAGGACATGGGTTTAAGAGGTCCAGAGTTGGTGATTCCAGGTCTAAGGCTAAAAACTAAGAATTTTTAAAATGGGATTCATTCATGTTTTGCATCTCAAGACTGAATACTTTTCTATGCTTGCTGGAGTTCCGTGTAGAAAACAAGGCTTTTAACATCCAAACAAAGAAGAAATTCCTGTTATTAAAACTGCTTTATGCAGCCGAGTTCTCCACTTTGGATCCTTCAAGGACGGAGCTCATTTTGCTGAAATACAACTTTGTTCCATTAGATTGGACCCGAGTGGTCCTGGAACTGAGAAAAGGATGCAGAAGCCGGCTCTAGCAGCAGCGTACGTTTAAGCTAGCAAAATGCTGCAGAGATGATTGGATGTTTGGAAAAATTATAGTTGAGTTAGAAGCTGCTGGGAGGAAAAAAAATGATTTTCATTTTATTCGGGTGGTACAGGACTAAAACCTGAAGCAGAACTAGAAACTTTTTTTCTGGACTGTAAACTGAAAAACCAGTGAAAACGTTGCCGTTGTATATATATATATTTCAGTTTAGCCCATAAGAACCTGACATGACATTCTGAGACATTTTGCTTCAATTTATGGTATAAACTTTGCTCAAAATCCTGTTGAATACAATCTGATACTCGTCTTCTGTCCCGTAATAGGTACCCAGAAGCAGAAAAACATATTTTTAATATATCACATGGTAATAAATGGTAGATACCCTCTCCCAAAACAAATGTTAATTTTTATGTTACATTTTGTTAAAGGGCCAAATAAAGACCTCATATTTATAAAATTTGACTTTTCTTACCATTTTGTCATGGGTCGGGCCTTAACGGGTTAAATTAAAAATGCCAGCAGTAGACTGACAGGCAGCAGAACCTCTTATCTGGAAGGATGAAGAATAAAAATAGATATTGTATGGATAAAAAACATTTGAATGTAGAAAATGCACATGGTGTTTGCAACCGTGCTGGAAAAAAACAGCTTAAGCAAACTTGATTTACATCCCAAAGGAAAAAAAAAACTAAATAAAATAAATGTGCAGTCGTGGATAGTGTGTGATCTGTTGAATCACCAATCTGCACCGGACAAGATTATATTGGAACCTCAAATTTGTTGCAGGTCCAATAACAATATATGAAAACCACGTTTCTACAATCATTGATGATTTACCTCTTCATCACTGCTGTATGAGATGTGTGCAGTGCCATACCACAAGTCTACCAACCATTGACATGCAAATTAAACACAATTCAAGCCCCAATCAATTATATGGGACTGTAAGCAAACCACGAGAACACTGTCCACTGTAGAGCGTCTGCTCGTCCCCACTTCAAGCAAACCACACAACAATGTGTCGTATGACAGCAGAGACTCTGCTGGTTACAAGACGTCTGTCTCATCACCGTCTCTGGGAACTAGCAGCCAGAATAAAAGATCCTGTCTTTCTTTTGCTGTTTTGTGGTTCTGCTTGATTTAGCAGATTTTAAATATTTAATTTGTCTTACTTTGTTTTAGAACCTTAGTTTGAATAAAAAAACTTCCAGGTGAATTTACTTGTTTTGATTCTGACACTTCAGTAGTAATCTCTCACATGTCTCAGCTTTCTTTTGAGACCAAGATTGTACATGCAGTCCTGGTAGTTGTGTAGATGTACTTTATTTATTTTGGACAGGAGGCAGAAAAAAATGGGCCTTGTGATGAAGAGGTTAGGAGCTAGAGAAATGTCCAGCAGATATGGCCCGTCATTATCTCTACAGTAAATGCACTTTTTATCCTTTAAAAGGAGGTTTGGTGATTCTGAGGTCATTTTTCTGGGTGATAATACATCTTACCACAGACCAAAAACATTCAAACTATTCATCAGGGAAGACATCATCTCAATGATGTGGCCAGCAAACAGTCCAGAGGTCAATCTGAATACAAAGATTTGGTGGAAAATGAGAAAATCATGAAACGGATCACATGAGACGGAAGTGTGTGTATGTTTATTTTAATAAATAAACTGGAAACTCGACATGTTTTCCAGAACATAAAACACTTGTGCAACATTGGTGCATTACAAATAGGTGCATTCGTTTAGGGGAATCTGGGCTGAGGTTCATGAGGCAGAAGACGAAACGTTCGAATTTTACGAATTATCCGCTGAAGTAGTTGAAATTGTAAACACAGCAGAATAAGTTTCAAATATGTGATTTTTTAAAATCTAACTATTTAAAACACATCACAGAAGTCGCGTTCACATTTTGATCAAGTGTTTAAGTTAAAAACTGGGACTGGTGGGTCTTCTGTGATGCAGATCAGCCCACATCCTGTTATTTTCTTCATTTTTGTCAGTTCTGCTCTGACAACTTGGCCTAAAATGAATGCCCTGACCGACATTTGCAGTTTTAGTGTCAAACACAGTAAAAAGCAGGCTACAAACACACAGCTAGTTAGCTACAGCACGGGAGCTCCACACCCATCCAACGCATGCCCACAACCTCCTTCCTCCAGTAGCTGACATCTGATGAGGAGCTACTAAAGACCAGCTGAGTTTGGCTGCTTCACAAAAAGCCCTAAAAAAGTGTTAAAGACGCCACTTTGGCACTTTTTCTGACGGAGGGCCAGAGTTCAGCATTTGGGAAGAGATTTTTCTCTCTAATAAAAGACTGCTGCCTACAGCTAGCTTAGCTTAGCATAAAGACTGCAAACAGAGGGAACACATAGCCTGTAAAAACAGTTTACATGATATTACTGTTAATATTCTTTTGTAACGTATATTAAAGTAGCACTATTCAACTTTCTGACCGTAAGATGTGTGTTTCTGTATGTTTTAATAGCACAATCATGTAGATAATGTGTGCTGCGTCACTTTACAGCAGAGTTTTGCTTTACACATCGTGTCAAACTGCTGAAAGGACATTCTTCTTCATTTTTCTTCTCTTTTTAAAATCACAGTGACTAACAGGTAGAACCATCAAATGTATAAATAAATACTCCCACCTACAGAGTATTTCAACCGGCTCTGCTGGGAACTTTTATTTGGGATGGATTTATAGTGATGATATCTTGATGAGCCTCAGTCACATTTTAAATCAATTCATGATGCTCAAGAAACATGAAATAATTAAATAGTGAAATAATCATATACCCCTTTTTCTTACATGAACTTAATTTAAATTACTTAAACACATTTAATTATGAATATTTATGGATTTATTTTCAATTTTTACGTACTGATGATATTTAACCTAGTGTAATTATCTTTTTGATTAATCATATTTATTTACAATCTTTTATAATTAATGACACATTTAGGTAGTTATTGTTAAATGTGTTTATTCTTATTCTGTGTTTATTTTCCAATTTTAATAAAATTAATTACATTTGGTAAACTATTCAGTGGTGTATTAACATCGTGGCACTTTTCATCCTCCATAGCGAAGACTCAAGTATCTAAAAGGGTTTTTTTGTTGTCCATTTTTTTAAACAGCTGTTTTGAGTCAGCAGGCAAGTGCAGCCAGATTCTCGTTGCAGAGACACAAATTCTTCCTCATGAAATCAGATGTAACTGTTTTACATAACATGTCCACACAAAGATGTTAGGACTTCATTTAAGTTTGCAAGGCAGCAGAGAAAATAAATAAAATAAATAAAAATCCTAAATGCTGAACTGTTCCCTTCACGTTACAAAAGAAAGTTTGGTTGTTGTGCAGCGGTAGAGCTCGAGGACAGGTTATATCACAGTAGCGTATTCATACCGAAAGTCCACCAAGGACACCGTTAAGACAACATTCCTGAATAACTTCTTAATAACACTGATATCTAAAATACTCCCTGGGAAAATTCAAACACTTGGCTGAGTCCACTGGCACTTGACGTTTTAAAGATTCATGGCCTCACTAAGTGCCGTCCCTGGGTGTCTTTTTTTAAAAATGCAAACAACCTAAGGCATAAAACAACATAGTCTAAAAAAAAATATATAAAGCTAATACCGGAGACATTCAGTTTGTTTTGTCTGAATAAAAAAACAAAACAAAAACAAAACAAGTGCATAAATAAAGCTTGTGATTATGAACGTTAAAATTTGATAATGTGTGAGTCTACATATATGTTGGTTACATAGTAGAGCGACAATACTGAGGTAACTTTATAAAGGGAGTAAAGGCGAAGGGGGTGCAGCTGAACTGTACTTGGCTCTGTGAAAAGCGTCACAAACATGCATCGGACAGAAGTAAAAATGTAGATAGAGGCGCTAGTGTGCATGTCCCTTTTTTCATATTCAAGTTTTCTTACAAAACAAAACAAAAAAGAACAATTTGCTCAAATAAAGCATGGATAATACTGATATCGTAAGCGATAATTGGGGCACCACATGAGTCTGTATCAGCTTCCTCCTCCTGGTCTGGTGGTCCGGGCAGGTCCGGATGTTCAGGAAAGCAGCTGCTCCAGCGTTGAATCGTCCAGCTCATTCACGGCCACGATGTGATCTAGATGTTGCAGGTACCGCTCCTGGTCTCGCATGAAGTGTGGGATTCTGGTTCGGGGGAGCGCTGCAAGATGTCGCAACCTCTCCACGTCTTCATAAGACACCTGCAGAGATGTAGGTAACAGTTTTTAGTAGCGTATGCAACTTTCTAGTAATTAAAGCTCTTATTTACAGGCATCACTGCTCACCTTTCCTAAAGAAGTCAGCATCTTGAAGTCAATGGTCCTTCGATGCCGAAGAATCCGCAGAATCCCGTCCAGATACACCTGATCTTTGCTGAAGCAACCTGAGACAGAAACACACACCGTACAGGCTGGATAACAGCTGAATTGCTCACTTCTTCAAACACCAAATTCTCTAAAAAGACGCGTTTGACTGAAAACGCTAGCAGAGAAAAGCCAGGATCTGATGACAGAAGCAGCGAGGTGTGACACAGGCACATTTTGCCCTTGGTTTTGACTTTCAGGCTACACACAGGCTGTTCCACCTGTTCTCATCATGTATCCTAGTGATCCGATCACAGTTCTAAGTATGTGTTAGCACCTGGCAGTGAACTGTGTCTCAGCTACCCAACTGTGATCTGATCTCAGTTACTCACAGTAAGCTGAGCAAGCAACAAGACGGCAGGTTGACAGACATAATACAAGGAGTAAAGGAACATAAAATAAGTTATTAGTGATCCTGCAGAGCTCAGTGTCAGCTTGTAGCTGTCGGCTAAAGAAATAAATTGAAGCGTTTAAACTTCATGAAACTTTTGTTCTGAAATTATTTTACAAAATTACAAAAACCTAAAAAAAAACAAAAAAACATTTGCTCATAATAAACAGCAGTTTATGCCTGTAAAACACTAACATACAGTCACCAGCCACTTGTTCAACTGCTTGTCAACAAAAAC
>CM047975.1:4384421-4402491 GCA_026261665.1 Melanotaenia duboulayi | reverse complement strand
GTCTGTTAGCAACATGACTCAGGAAGTTTTGAACAGACTTTGATCAAATTTTTAGGAAATCTCAGTTTGAATAAGGAACAGTTGATTTGATTTTGGGATGATCCGGATCGCCGCATGGATCCAGGGTTTTTTGATTCTTTACTATGAGGAGGTAGGCATAATTTTGCCATTAGAGTTTCTAACTCAAAAATAATTCCCGTAATCTTCATTTGAATTTACAATGTCTTGGCGGAGGTCTACGCTTCATAAGCAGCCCCTGGTAACAGGAACTCAGAGACATGCCAGGGAGATTTTTCACTGTTTTCTTACTTTTCATCAACAGTAATGAGTTGTTAAAATAACTGACAGTTTGATAATGAAAATCACTGTTGATTGCTATGTAAGTGTGTATAATGAAGAGTAGTCATGTTTTTCTTTTTTTCTCTTCAGCTTGTGCATACATGGCTGCATGTTGATTTTTAAAAGTTTGTTTCACACATTCAGTTCTGAGCATGCTAGATTCCTGGTCTTCAATAAAAGGAGTGCTTTTTTTAGCTGACGATCAGCTTCTCTACACATGTGTCTGTCTGGGTAAAAACCTCTGTTGTGTTAATGGTTCTGAACTCTTACATAATTTCCCTCGGCTAAATATAGCAGCTGAGAGCTGAGCTGTCACTGTTACAAAATGCAGGGGATATAAATACACACAGTCAGTGTGTTTTCAGGTTGAGCCTGAGCTGTCTGACACATCAGATACAACCCAAAGCTGAATTCCTTTCTACAGCGTCTGCTTTGGGTCAACCAGGTCTTACATGTAGTTCATAGTACATAGCACATCAGCAACCTGGTACTTAAGACCCTTTTATCTCGCATGAAACATTAGGAAATGAATAAAAATAGAAATAATTTGATTTTATTTAGAAATTATTAATAGTTTCCTGAAATGATTTATGAAAACAACAATTTCACTATAAGCTTCTACAGTATCTCAGTCAGTTTGCACACCATCCACTAGGCCAAATGCAGTCGCATCACACAGCATTAAACCCCAAGTACGCCTTCATCTGCAGATATGTTGCCATGGAAACATTGGAAATCGTTCTACTGTTGTGACTTTTCTTTATTTCCTCACTGCAGCTCAGATTGAAATCATCCCCTGTAAGATCTGTGGAGATAAATCATCAGGGATCCACTATGGCGTGATTACGTGTGAGGGCTGCAAGGTAAGCCCCGCCCACTTCTTTACACAATACTGTTTGTCATCTAAGACCATACCTGCCACTGGTGTTTTTCATTATTTTAGACTGTGAATAACATGAACACAAATTTTTAACAGTACTTAAAGCAGCCATTGTACTGTGATTTTAGTATAAATTGTAAATGTTAATAATCATAGATTCTACCAAGCCTTCTCCACCACTGCGTCTTTTTTTCTTCTTCTTCTTTTTATTTATTTATATTTGGACTTTTTTTTTTTATTATTTTTGTCAGAATTCAGTGCATGTTACATCATACAGATGTCAAGTATAACAAATTACATTGTATATTGATTTTACTATTATGTCCATGAAATAAAGAAATGCTTCGGCCACATCCTACCAGAGGCTAACAGAGAACTGAAGTAAAGTGATGTACAAACCTTTAACCAAGTGGTTAACTTAGCTAATTTTCATCCCAATAAAAGGTTCACACGACACTTTTCTACTTTTTTTTCCACGTTTTTTTTCTTCATTGCCTTTCTGTTTTTATGCCATTATAAGAAAGCCTGAGGAAACCTCAGTCAGCTTCTTAGTTTGAGCAGCTTAGTTGGAAACAGCCAGAAACAACAGTAACATCAAGCATTTTGCCAGGCAGACTCTGGTCTTCATATTCAGTAGAACTAATGAGATGGATGTGAAGTCACGTGGATACAAGCAGTTACAGAAGTTACTCTGTTGGTTTGTCGGGTCAATGAACTCTCAAAAAGCCATTACACTAATTAAATTTTTCTCTTATAATGATACAGTTTGGTGTGGATTGTATTAAATTTTCCTTTACATGTGCTACCATCTTCACATAAGTGGTATACTTTACTAATTGTCAAAGGAATTTTCGTCCTTCTGCAACTAAACTGGGAAAAGTTAGTGCGTTCTGTATCGAGCACAGTGCAGCTGGAGTCCTTCTCAATGCATCCATGCTGGATTCGACTGTCATTTAATAAAAGAGAAAATTCTGCTTCTTTCACTACATTCACTTCAGTCATAATATACTTTCATTTCCATCAGCATTGTAGTGTCAATCAGCAAAGCCTAAGCATGGAGTTACACTACCTTGTTAAATATTAATTCTCCCTCAGCCCAATGCTTTCTAGGGAATAGGGAGATGGGTGAAATACAGAAGCTAATTTCCGAATTGGGATTAATAAAGTATGTTTTGTTAGCATTATTTTTATTAAATTCTCTGCTGGAAAGACCAGAGAAGTCTCAGCTCTGGTTTCAGAGATGGGTCACATGCATCAGTGATGCGTTTTTCATCCTGTCTCAGGGTTTCTTCAGGCGGAGTCAGCAGAGTAACACCAACTACTCCTGTCCCCGTCAGAAAAACTGTCCCATTGACCGAACCAGCCGAAATCGCTGCCAACACTGTCGTCTTCAGAAATGCCTGACTGTAGGCATGTCCCGAGACGGTGAGACACACACATACACAAAGCTAGGTTACAAATAATCTGACTTGCACTACTTACACACTCTCAGCTGCTGGAGCATCTGGCAGTCAGCAGTTTGTAGGATCTTTATCTGCAGCTTTCCAAGCAAATGCACAAAATAACAGCTGTGCAGAGCTGCTGAATAGTCTCGGTTCGGGTTGCCCACGTATTCCTCTGTACTACCGAAGACACTTGAAAGTCTCTATAAGATCGAATGAAAGTGTTTCTATATGACATGTCTTGGACTGTATTAGCCCTGTAGCCCAGTATCAGGCCAAAAGCGTGGTTCAAAGGATCTGGACAAAAGTTTTAAAGTTTTTAAATGATGAAAGGTGGTTACTCAGCCTAGTGGAGTGGATGACATATCAGACTAGGAGTTTGAAGTGGAGTGAGTGTTTCCTAACAATTTTTTGGGGATCCTTAACTAAGGTTAAGTAAAAATCTGAAATTCTTCTCATAATTTTCTCTCAGCGGTGAAGTTTGGCCGCATGTCTAAAAAGCAGAGGGACAGTTTATACGCAGAGGTTCAAAAGCACCGGCTCCAGCAGCAGCAGCAGGGTCCGCTCCGGGCCTGCCCCAGCCTCGGCAGCCCCAGTCCGGGCGAGGCCGAGTCGCTGTCTCCCCACTACACCCTGTCCTCCACACCCCTCACAGAGCTGTCAGATGAGGTGGGACGCTACATGGAGCAGAACTCACCTGAGGAGCCATCTTTGTCATCTAAGGTGTCAAGTTTTTACTGTCTGAAGTGTTGATAAAACAAAGAAAAACAGAATTAATTGAATTAACAGAGATTTTATATGATAACTGTCTCACTTGTTAGCAGGCAGACTCTAGAGAAGGAGGAGGAGTGGATGGAGGAGGTGGAGGGTTCTACTTGGACATCCAACCATCTCCGGACCAGTCAGGGCTCGATATTAATGGGATCAAGCCGGAGCCGCTGTGTGACTACGGACACAGTAACGGCTTTTTTCCGTACTGTTCCTTCAGTAACGGAGACTCATCTCCAACCATGTCCACGACTGAACTTGGTAAGCTGATAAATGTTTTTATGAATGTATGTTAACATTTGGAAGACATCTATCAGACAAATCCCCTTTCCCTGTCAACATGCATCCCTTTCTGTCAAATTTTCCATATAATGAATCTGATCTACAATATTTAAATGACACTGGATCAAGAGGCCCATCATTGGTGATGCAACAAAAGGAACTAATATAAAAAGAACTAAAATATGATGTAGGTCAAAAAACTGTTTTGCTCCAAGGTCCAGTAGCTTCTGATCTCCATCGCTGGTGATTATTTAATCATCTCAATCTAACAAAGAGAACTAAAGAGAGAGAGAGAACTAAAACCAATGATAGAAATGGCTTCAACACTGTAAAAACTAGAGATGGTTGTGGGAAAATCCCAGAAGATCAGCAGTTTCTGAAACCATGTCACGTTCAAAGTCACTTTAATCCTTTTGCATGAAGCTGCTGCCATTCAGTTGGTTGATTAGATATTTGTATTAACAAAATATTGAATTGATATAAATCATAAAGTGGACTGTGTAATGGTTTAACACTGGACATATGAAACATTGATGGTAAGTTATTTACTGTGGGATCATTTTAACAAAATCCATCTCCAAAAATGGCTTTGGACAAATCAGGGATGAGTAAAGTTAGCGCATACAAAAAAAAGAAAAACAGGAAAAAATGAGGATTGAATGTTGTAACTCTTTCTGGATCCCTGAAAGCCTGCTTTAGGACTAAACCTGGTTACATGTTTAAGTCCAACTCTGGCTGTATGTGGTGCTCTGATCAAGAACAAGGAGGAAAAAGATCCACCATGTGGTGGAAGGTTGTGGAGAGCCGCAGGGAAAAGCAAACGCAAAAGATGAGGAAATATCTTGAAAGAGGAAACGCAGAAGAAGAAAATGGGGGGGAATGGAGAAATAAGGAAAGCACAAATGAGAGTTTGAGTAACAAACGAAAAAGCTGCGACCTGAGAAGCAAACTGAGATAGAAAGGTGGTTTAAAATAGCAGGAGGTTGAAAACTCATCTTCCAAGCTCATTAAAATCTCTGTGTGGTAATTAGCTGTCTGTTAATTAGGACCAATTGGGATGTGGCAGGGCACTCATTTGGGGAAATCATCTTTATATTGTCCCTGGAGATTTTACAATAACATATGATAACCCCCAGAACCACAACCCCATCCAAAGAGAAGCTTCATTATCTGCTTGATGTTTTAACCTTGTACAGTGTTGTTTGTTCTCCTGTCTGATTTCACATTCATCCCCAGAGATTTCTGTACCAGGACAGAGAAGCAGCACAGAACAATATTTACAGCTTGTTTCATATTTGAGCTTCATTCATAAACATTTATCTCACACATTCAGAGCAAAAAATCTGACCAAGGGAAAGGAAAATCTGCAGCCAGGTTATGAGGTTGTTTTGTTGGATTGATATTTATAAAGTTTGCATGTTTAAACTACTCAAAAGTATTTTGTTTTTTTTGTGTTAAATGTGTTGTTGGCCATCTTTTCTAATCAAAAACATTCTGTAAATCTGTACCAAGCCTATGAATGGCTACAGACAGAAAAAAAATACCATTTGAGGTCATGCTTTAGTAGATTATAGTACAAGGTGTCGTGTGTAGAAAAGCCTCGGGGCATAGTGTGTGTAGAAGGCTGCATCGTGCCGGGGGCTGTGGGTTAGAAAATGAAGTGTGTCTGATACTGAATTCCACATGACCCCAACAATGTGTTCCTCACTTTGGTTTAAAGCCAAGCTACTCAATTTGGTTCCATGACGGCTGCAGTCCTGCAGGTTTTCAATGTGTCTCTGCTCCAACACACCTGACTCAAGTTAATCCAAACCTTTGAAGTTCTGCACAATGACTTAGTAATTTGAGTCAGGTGTGTTGGAGCGGGGAGACAATGAAAACCTGCAGGATTGTATCCCTTGTAGGATCGAATCAAGTAGCCCTGGTTTTAAGCTTCTGCTACATGTACAGTATGAAATGCTTTTTTTTTTTTTTTTTAACTTCAGCCTGTTCGTAATTTGCCCTGTGATCCAGCAGAGGGCACTGTAGCATCAGCTTGACTAAAGCCTCATTTATGCCCTATGTTAAATATGCATAAGAACAAAGCCCTCTTTTAATTTCCGGCTGGCTTTCATGCATATTTCTGCCTGTTTTCAGAGAGCTTGTTAATGCATACTCACATGTAGCAAGCTAATCAGTACCACCAGGAGCTGTGGACGCAGCGTTGCATAGTGTAGCTCACATGGGACCAGCAAAATGAACAAAGAAGGGAAAAAAGCCGCTTTTTGTACTAAACTGTCACACAGACCACTGCTGTCTACTGCACTGCCTCATTTTATCTGTCTTTCTCATTATGTGCATCATGATCTCCTCAGCCATCGCTATGTTTGCTGTTGCCTGAAACTGACATCAGAACTCAGAAGTGAACTCTGAACGCCTCACTGCCCTCTAGCGGATGTTTTACTCAACAACCAATCAAACACAAAGGATGCATGGTTGTATGTGGGCAGAGATGTTTGACATTTGATAGAGATACTTATTCATGTACGTAAAGGGAGCATAAATTAGGCTTAAGGATGTATTTTTTTCTGATGTTACATAAACCAGTTGTTTTACTTTAGATCTTGAAACACACTTTAATTAAAACTTGTGAAGATCAGTCCAAAGAAGCTTTTCCAATTCAAAAAAAATCCTTGCCGTAAATGTTTCTTTTTCTTTTTTACAGAATCCCAGTTTTTATAGTGGTCCTGACATAAAATTACCAGTCACCATCCTTTTGGTATGATATCCTCAGCACAGGGAAACATGTGAGAAAATACAAGTTAGCTGAAGTCACATGACTACTTTCAAGGATTTCTACCAGCACTCTAAGAGTTGAGTCTTAATCTGTCAACAATGGTTACTTCTAAGGAAAGCTGTCTAGCCATCATTTCTTTGTGTTAAAAAGAAGCAGCTGCTGATGGTCTTGCACCTGGAAGAACTGTGTGCTGGATCATTAAGAACTTAAAGGAAAAGAGGTTCAGCTGTGATGGAAAAAGGCTTCAGGGAGTTTAAGAATATCCACACCCTCTGAGGAGTTAGCTACTGTGTGAAATCAGGTTGCTTGCAGTGCAGAGTTTCTGCAGCAATGGTAGATGAAGACTTTTGGACAATGGCTTAGTGTCTAGAAGAAACACAAAGAAGCTTGCTCTCTCCAACAAGAACTTCAAGGACTGAATTAATTTCTGCAGAAAGTACTGGGGCTGTACAGCAGAAGACTGGTGTAAAGTTATATTCTCAGATAAACCCCCTTCCATCTATTTGGGATGTCTGGGGAAAAAAAAGGATTATCAGAAGAAGAAAAGGTGAACTTTACAGTCGGATCCATGGCTTGGAAATTACAGAGCAGTTCTCAAAACAGAAACAAAAACCCACTGACTGGGACCATCTTACAGAACTGATAAAAGAGTGGATTTCTGTGTGTTTTCATTGTAANCAAAACAGAAACAAAAACCCACTGACTGGCACCATCTTACAGAACTGATAAGAGTGGATTTCTGTGTTTTCATTGTAGTGATATATATGTTTTATATTATTATCTCTTGTTAGTGTTTCTCTTGCAGTTTTTTTGTCAACTTTTAAGCATTTTGTTTAGTCTTTGTTTTTGTTCTTTAATGTGTAATGTTTAATGTCATTGCTTTGGTAGTGTTTTGCTTACTTTAAGAATAAAAGATAAGCAACGCACCAAAACTATAGATTGCATGTTGCTGCAGCTTGGTTTGTCACAGAGCAGGTGTTCAGGGCTAATTTATTAGCATGGGGGCCAAAATTAAACTCATACACTCTGCACACAGCTGCTGTAAAACTGCTTTAGCATCTTGAGCTAATAAACACCTGAAGCTCTGGAGTCTGATTGTTTGGGAATTTTTATGGTCTATGAAGTCATCTGAGTTTCACCTTGCTGTGCAGCTCTGAACTGTATTTGTTTTGTTTCAGATCACTTGGCCCAGATTGTCTCCAAGTCCCACCTGGAGACGTGTCAGTACCTGAGGGAGGAACTGCAGCAGATGAGCTGGCAGAGCTTCCTGCAGGATGAGGTAGAAAGATACCAGAGCAAGGTGGGTTTACTTTGTCCACATGTAAGCATATTCTGCTGCTTACACTGAGTAAAGTCAATGTAGCTGAACAAAGTTGTTCTGACGTCCATTGCTCATGTTCTTTGTGTTCTACCTGAGGAACAGGAAGCACTTCCTGACCAGAAGAGATGTAATCAGTCAGGTTTCATTAGGGTTGACGGTCTGTTATCAGCTGAATGTGCACAGAAAACTGATCATGTGTCCAAGCTGCATCAACTCCGACCCATCAAGAAGTTTAATGTTCAATATGGACTCTCTGATAGCATGATAAGCTGACAAAACGTTATATCATGAATTGTTCAGCACAACTGTGGCGTACCACAGGGCTCAGTTCTTGGTCCCCTTCTGTTCAGTGATTACACGCTACATCATGGGCACTTGTTCAGGACCATAATGTAAATGACCATCTCAGATGTAAATGCCAACAAAACCCACACATCCCAGCAACCCTGCAACTCTCACAGCTTGCCTCTCTAAAGTTAAATCCTGGATGAACCAATATTTCCTTAATTAGACTTTGATATCAGGGGAGCGGACTTGATATTGTTTGCTGAATATATTTTATATTCTGTTGCTGCTTATCCGACTGCCTTTGTCCCTCTTCTCTGGGTTTGAAATTTGTAACTTTCTTGGGAAACATAGATATTACCTTGTTATTGTTGCATTTACCAGACATCATTTTTCATTTTGTTTATTTACTGAAATGGAATACTGACGGGAATTTCATTCAGTTCCAAGCTGTTTCACGTGATTTTAATTCTCTTCTACTATAAAGCACTTTGTAAGAATTTTTAAAAAAGTACATTATTATTTTCATTTATATCAAACACAATTAGCCCGTCCAACGTGGGCTTTCTGTTGAGTTTGTTTTTGCGATTCTTAGTTTTTTGTTGTTTTTTTTTTCTAACCCGGTCACTCTTTAAAACCTCTTCCTGCTCTGGTCGGTGCAGCCGCGGGAGGTGATGTGGCAGCTTTGTGCTGTCAAGATCACAGAGGCCATTCAGTATGTGGTGGAGTTTGCAAAGCGCATCGACGGCTTCATGGATCTCTGCCAGAATGACCAGATTGTGCTGCTGAAAGCAGGTGAGAGCGGCCAGTGTCACACGGCAAAATTCAAGATTATCCTCAATTAAATATTCTGCGAGGGATTACCAAAGAGCCACTGATAAACAAAGTANAGGGATTACCAAAGAGCCACTGATAAACACAGTAGTCNGTCCTAACTAAACAATCACTAGAGAATCAAATCTGCATTAAGACTGATCTGAAATTTGAATTCAGGCTAAATTTAAACAAAAGAGCCTAATGAGCAACATCAGCTTCACATTTCTATAGAAAGGCAGAATAATATCATTGCTTACTGTCAATAATATTGCTGTGAAGATGGAAGGGACATTTATAAACATCATCTCCATGTTTTCTCTGCCAGGTTCACTAGAAGTCATCTTCGTACGAATGTGTCGAGTGTTTGACTCACAGAACAACACCGTCTACTTTGATGGGAAATTTGCAGGTCCTGACGTCTTCGAAGCGTTAGGTGAGAATAATCATGAAATACCTTCCATTTTTTATCTATTCTAGTAGACCTTTCCAGGGGTCATTTTTACCATCAATCTACTTTCAGTGACTTTACTTTGTGGATGATTTATAACAGCAGATGTGTAATTACTTCTTGCTCAGTGTGCTGAATTTAAAGATGTCTAACTACGGCAGCCGAGGGATCATGTACATCAAATCTTTTCTTTCACTCAATCCTACACTCTGAGCTAAATACGGAGACAATGGAGAGAAAAACTTCCATCACCAGGACTAGAAAGGACAGCTTTCTGCCCGGGCTAGTTGGGGATAGAGAGGACTGGAAAGACAACAACATCATACATTTATTCCCGGAGAAAAGGGGGAGAAAGTTGCCCAGTGGTATTTAATACTTAGTTTCAGATCTGCAAACCTTCAGTGTCTGTGTGGTCGGATTCTCTTTACAACATTCGCCTTTTCTGAAGTATTTCCAAAACTCTCCTCCCATGTTTCTTAACCTCAGTGATGTTTCCAACAAGGTTGAGGAAAATGCCTCAGAAAAAAAGACGGCGTGCCATTTGACCGGACCTCCTCTCTGGATCAACAGAGACAAACAGCCACTCAAAGCGGGGTGCTTAAAGAGAACCGATGCATAGACTGGGAGAACACAAAATCTCCATTTCAGAGAATCAATGCAGCCCAAGAAAATGTGTTAATAGACTAATTAAACTTTGATCTTTGATCAAGACAACCATCATTTCATTGAAACATCTCAAAGGACATATCCAACCTACTGAAAGTGGAAAATGTCCAGAAGTATCTTCCCTTGGCTACTGACTCTGTAGGTTAATTTATAAGGAAAATGTGTTTTTACAATATACAGCAAATGATTAAATAAAAAATGGCAACCTCATCCTGATAGGACAGAACATCTCAACATCTGGAGACTTTTAGATCTGTAGACATTGCTGATGGGAACAAATTTAGTGAATAAATGATATAAAACAAATGTGTGACTTCAGCGTAGCTCCTGGGTAATGTCAGGAAGAGAAGCATTCTTCACACTGAGAAATTTGTGCTTCTTCATGTTTCTTTAACCCTTTCCGCTCCGACTCCTGCTCCCGCTTCTCCATCCTGTTCTATCGTTTATCACAGCAAACAAACTCTGAACGTTGGGCTTGTGTTTGCAGATGGAAGCAGACTCAGCAAAATGTGAGCTTTTATTATAGAAATGCAGCTTATCTCTCACAGCTTGTCACAGAGGAAGTTAGCATCTCAAAATAGCACCTCCTCTCATTTCATTTCCATCAGTGTGAGATGTGTCAGATCAGAAACACCAAATAACCGTTTCTTCCTGTTTTTCTTTAGAAAGTGTAAAATCACAATCTTTACAATCTTTATTTGTATCACACTTTTCATACAATGCTGAGTGAAGCACAGTTATTTTTAAAATGCAAAACCTAAAAACAAAGATATGGAAAAACAAAAAAATCCCCCCACGGTTCCGACTAAATTAAAGGATTTTATTCTATAAATACAGGAAACGTTATCACATTTAGGGGAAGAAAATCCATAAATTTGTGAGGAAACTTAGTAATTCCCACCATGGGGTCCCTTGCTAGAGGTTGGTTGAATCAGAATAAAGAATAAGATAAACTAATATGCTATACAATGAACAAGACTAGCAAAAGTACATTAGCCCCCCCCCAAAAAAAATACAATAAAAGGTAATGCATTTATTAAAAAGTAAAAACATAGAAAGATATGTGGATTTAAAATTAAATTAAAAAAATGAATAAGCAGGAGGTTATTGCTATAATAAGATATTTCACAGGTCTCTTCTTCAGGGCTTCCAGGGTAAAAACACTTTTGATGAACAGGCAGATTCTGGTTGTGCACATTTGCAGAAAGAAGACGCTTCATCTAAAGGTCTGTAAGTGTGTGCTGACATTTGACGAGCGGAATTCGATTAAAGCGAGCTTTTAGTGTGAATGCTTTCATCTAAACCACAAAGTTGTGTCTCAGTTATTTTCCAACAAAACTAGTGAAGTTTAATTAAAATGGACACAGCACAGATTAAATACCTACCAGAACACGGAACAAGATTCATCAGTTCAAGCTCATTTCGTTCTTCTAAACTGCACAAGACCCAGAGGCACTACCTGGACACCTTTTATACATTTCAGATTCGTGACATCTCCATCATAATAAAAACAACTGGAATCCAAATAAGCACATTTTTCCTCTGGAAGTTCCAAAGTTCTGTCGAGAAAATATGAAATGTACACCAGAGAAGCTGTCAAATCACGATGTAACTTTTCAACATGTCAGAGAGAAGCAGCATTAGTTGTGATGAGGAAACCGAACAGTTAGAAACTTGTGTGTGACTCTGTCGTGACTTTGTGTTCCAGGTTGTGACGACTTGATCAAGTCCGTGTTTGATTTTGCAAAGAGCATGTGTTCACTGCAGCTGTCAGAGGAAGAGCTCGCTCTCTTCTCGGCGTTTGTTCTGCTCTCTGCAGGTACATCTTCTCATCTGCTACATCATCCGAGCCCATCTTCAGAGACTTTTTATGCTGNATCATCCGAGCCCATCTTCAGAGACTTTTCATGCTGAATAAGTATGTGTGTGTGTGTGTGTGTGTGTGTGCAGATCGGTCGTGGCTGCAGGAGAAGCTGCAGGTGGAGAAGCTTCAGCAGAAGACTGAGTCTGCTCTGCAACATGTTTTGCAGACTAATCAGAGAGAAGATGGGGTTCTGGAAAAGGTATTACTTGATTATATCGTGGACATTTCAGTCATATTTCAAATGAAGCAGAGGTGATGTGGAAATGAGTGCTGCTGCCCTCTGGTGGAGAATGTCTGAACTGCACCTTTCCATTTACTATGAATATTCATTTCAGCTGTTCTAAAACTAAGGTTTAAGATTAAATAAGTAACTTAAGTAACATCCTGCTTGACGTTTTGTGGTAAAACAGTTTTTTCTTTTCTCTCCAGCTCAGGTGTAAAGTGTCGGTGTTGCGTTCACTGTGCACGCGACACACGGAGAAGCTGTCGGCATTCAGAGCCATTTACCCCGACGTTGTTCGAACACACTTCCCTCCTCTCTACAAAGAGCTGTTTGCTGCTGACCTCGAGCTGAACCTGCAGACCAGCGACTAAAACAGAGACCATGTGCTCTACAGATCATCCAGAAGGACCATGCCCAGTGTCCACGGGAACAGAAAACGGGCGACTCATGCAGCCAGAGGCGGCAGCTGCATGGCTGCACTTCTCCTTAACTTCTGAGCACAGCAGCAGAAGAAGAGACTTTAACCAACCTGCTCCTCCTCCTGTCATGGATGCAGTGAAAAGTCAGGTGGTCTCTCTCCTCTCATCTTTTGCGTCCAGGAATCCCAAACCTGGACCAGATTCACCTCTGACATTAAAATGCACTTCCAGTACTCGCTCTGAAACCTGGTCTGTTTCCTTCAGCAGATTGTCCAGACATGACTTTTTTGTTCCGTTACTGTGATTTTGCACTCAGCTTGAGGTCAGACAGTAACTGTCCCAACCCGAACGAACTGCTTCATTACTTCTGCTCTCTGTAAATGATGGGAATTAATCAGAAAGAGATGGAGATCAAACTCCATCTTTAGGTTACCATGAGGCTTCAGTAGTCTCACACTGCGTTCATGTCCACTCATTTAGATATATAAAAGATTTTTATTCCTGACTCAGATCTGTGATGGACAATGACGTTCTGACGGTTCCAAGTAGGGACTTATTTCCAATTATGTTTCAATAACAAAACAACTTTTACCAAGTTCCCATAGTAAAAGCTTTGTTTCACATTTGCGCATCAGTTCAAATTGCTACATAAATATTTCATTATTTATTAGAAGAGGTTTTTTGATAATACAACAGTTTGATTTGTATGTTCAGAGTTGATCAGATTATATAGATTATTGATTCTGATAATTGATAATAAACATCAGAATAATTCCCAACACATCAGAGTGTGGAGATGAAGTTGTGGAGGGCTTGACTTTGTAGACAGAAAGGTAAAAGATGAATCCTCAAATCTGGCTTCATGCAAACTAGAGGTCAGTATTACTGTTTGTAATCTTTCACACTTTTAACTGCATTAATATGTATTTTAGATGTTTGTTTTTCTTTTTCTGGGGAAAAAATGCTTCGGAGCGTCTGAGGCTGCTGGGAAGTCGAGTCCTTACATTAACCATTTGAGTTCTGTGCTTATTTTTTAGACCTCTGCTCAGAAATTGCACACCCAAAATGAAATGAATATGTCTCTGCAACCAGATGGTCTGTTTGAATGCTTTGAGACACTTTGAGGATGAATATGAATATCTCTTTCACTAGTTAGTGAAATAATTATAGAAGCTGATGCACATAGACGGCATCACTTCCCTCGTGGAAATAAACATTTTCCTTAACTTCCTGCTAATATCCGTAAACATCGGAGCAAAGCAGAGCTTATGTTTGTTAGTGTTTTCATGATTGAATCATGCACAACTCTCTATATACGGCTGGTTTTAGTTGAAAGTACAAAAGACTTTGCATCCATCCATTTTTCTGGTCTCTAAAACTGATGTTTGATTAAAAATTAATCATCCTTTTAGTACAAGCTGATGAAAATAGTTTTAAGTATAAGACTATTGCCAATTCTCATAAATCATGTCCTGAAGCATCAGTTTTAGTCACTTAATTCTGTTTAAAACTGTTAAAGGTTTTACTTCTCAGACAGCGTAACACATTCAAATAAATTTTCTTTAGGCTGGCAGCAGAAATATTGAATCGATAACTTACCAGAGCACAGGTTTAATGACGTTTGACCGAATCTGAATAAAGATCTAGTATCAAATCCTTTTGCTTGTTTAACACAAATGGAATCAAAAAAATTCATAAAATATCATAAAATTTTCAACCTAAATTTCAAGTCATTAATACAGTGAATGCAGCAGAAGGTTTTTACACATTTTGCATCAATATATGAAAAGGACGTTTTCTGAGAAACTTTATGAATGCAGATATTTTACCTGTTTGGAGCCGGGTGTAGAACTAAAACTAACCATTTACCTACCCAGTGATGTGAAAAGCTGCAAAAATGTGCTCCTTCCTTTGAATTCAGATGCAGATTTTTAACAGAAAATAAATCATCGTCCATAATTTCATTCCTCATCATCCTCCTGCTTCGGCACCTGAATACCAACATCAGCCCCAGCAGCCAGTCTGTAGCACCACCTTGTGGCTCTGACAGGGAAGTGCAGGTCCTTTTTATTGTGACAGCGTTTTAGATTTGTTATGACCTCCACCAAGGCGGAAATCTAATCTCAAAACTGGAATAACGGATTTGATTTTGGGGGTAATCTGGATCACTGCCTGGATCCAAGAATTTTTTAAGGATTCTTCACTATGGGGGACCATTTTGCCAATAAAGTTTGTAACTCAAAAATAATGGCCACAATCATTGGCAAAAAAAGAAGAAATAAATAAAAGAAAAGAAAACAGTGTTTTAGCAGAGGTCTGCCTCTCTGAGTGCTTCTAGTTTATTCCTGTGACGCCAGTGTGCAGCTGCACTTCAGTCAAGTCAATCAATAAACTAAGAAAAATTGGCAATAAAACTTTAAAACTACATTTTACCTGACACCAAACACTCACAAGATTTTTCTTTTTGTTCCTTTTCAATAAAACATCTTTTTTTCTGCCTGAAAATGACACAAAATCTGATTAAACCGACACAGCCTAACTGAAGCAATAGTATTAAATACAGTCCATGCAAAATAAAGTTAACTAATGCGCACAATGTCAAAAATATAAGCAGGTAAAAAGATTAATATTTAAAAAAGCTATGCAGACGTCTTTAAAACACGTTGCACTGCAGCAAACCTGCTGCTCTAACCCACAGCAAACATTAATACAGTTTATAGCATCACAATTCTCAGAGGATCCACATTTTCCCACCATCACAATCAGGGTTGTGGGTTAGTTTGGGGATGCACACTTCAGACTATTTGTTGTCTTCTTTTAGCCCTTAACAGTTTTTAGGTGGGTTGCTGTCCTGCTGGGGGGCGAGATGTTTGGATGAGGTTACACACCGACCAGACTGATGTGTTTTTCAACAGAATCAACTAACTTTAAAATTGTGTCAGGCTGGTGTTTTCACCAGGAAAGATGTCTCCAAGAACTTCAAATGTATGTAGTAGCTTGCTAACACCCACAGTATATTTACTCTGTTCTAGTTTTTCTTTTTTTCCCCTATCATACTTTGTGTAAATGTAGTTCAGTTCAGATACTTCATGAATGCCATCTTTCCATTTCTGTCAGACAATATTGACTTTGGCTTTTTTTTGTTGTTGTACATGTATTGCAGAAATATTTAGGGTAATTAGCTGACATATAACCTGCACCCTCTTGGCCCATGCCCACGATTTCTTTCAGTTTAATATAAATAAAAAACAAGCGTAAAAATTCAGACATGTATATTATACACTGTGGCTTATTTAAGCAGCTTTTTAAATAGGTTTTGGCTGTTTTTTTGTTTTAATGTGCAGCTCAGAGACAGAATTAAAGGAAATTCTAAAAGGTTTGTCTTTTTTTTTATCCCCCTTCATGATTCATTTTGTTGTAGCTCAGGACAGAAAAGTTTGCAAACTGCACTTAGTTTTTTCTGGAAAAATGAACATTTTGTAGACGCTGATCTTCATTTTCTTGTCACTTAATGACTATTTTCAATGCAACCTCTTTAGGAGAAACAATCAGTATTCGTGAAAAATAACGAACAACGTTAGCCATAACAGAATGTTAAGCAATAATGTAAATGCTGTGTTTTTAATGTTTTCCCACTTGTGTATAGTTTTAAAAGAAATATGGCATGTTACTGCAGATTGTTACTCTCTGCGATACTTCGGGGTTTATCTTTAAATTGTGTCACGTTTTGTCTCGTAAATTCGTACACTTACAACATTTTTTCTCCCTTCATGCCACATTATGAGTTTAGTCTTTTTTAATGTAAGTAGCTTTATAAATTATTTTGTACAGACCATAGGAAAATACTGAGCATCAAACTGTTTAGCATCATAATGTATTCTATCTGGTTGGTATGAAGTTATCTTAGTTTAGTAAAAAGAACATCATTGTGTTTTCAGTGTGTGTGGTGCTAGTTTATCTTTGGTTAGCAGGGTTCTGGTCTTACTAACTATGCCACATTCTGTTTCTTCACAAGCTCATATGTTAAAGGAAAACTTTGCATTTCAACAATATAGTGACATGTTTATTCAGCCGAGCAAATTTAAGCTAATAAAATCTATTGGTAGAGGGAAGAAGTCTCTATGTTTACAGGATGTAGAAAATATCAGGCCAACCAGAACATTTCCAGAATATTGTTGTTAGAAATGGTACAAACACAGAATTTTCCCATAAGTGAAAACACCTCAGAAATATCACAGTTCAGGGAGATCATAGCCCAGCCTGAACCTGTATCAGTGTGTTGGACCTGGGCGCGAATTCCTGAAACTTGATTTTTTTTATATATATATACAAAATGAAGCTGCTGTATTTGAAATGTAAAAATGAAATTAAAGTTAAGAAAGAAAGACATGACTGTATGTTTGGCTTCATTTGTTGCTTTGAGTTAATACAGCCAACAGTTTTGGGGGGGGGGCTATGACTTACATTTAGAAGAGTGGCTTAACTCTATTTAGACCTCTGCTCAAGACTTGTATATTCATCATTAAAGTCGTACATCTTTGCACCCACAAGGTCTGTTTGATTACTTTTGTGTGATAGTAAGTTAAAGGGAACATGTGAGATTTGCTAAGATGTGTAAATATCAGTATGTGTCACTAGTGAAAAATAAATGAATATGGCACATAGCACAAAATGAAAAAAACTTAAGGCTTGTCTAGAAAGCTGTAGTTCTAAACCTTTATCAGATCAAAGAACAATATGTGAACATTTTCTCTGCAACAGCCACCTCTGATATACATATTAGAGAAGATTTAGCACAGATGGTTCAAGATAAGTCTCCTAACTGACCATTTTGGTAACCTAGCACCATCTGTTGGGAAACCTCAGATTTTAAAAGGTAAATAAAGGAGAATTGAAATATACTAAAAGTAACTCCCACTAATGTGTAAAAAATGTATTAAACTTGACGGAGGTGATTTTTGCCTTTTCAAGGCAAGACTTGGGTAAAGTAAGTTTGACCTGTCAAAGTCTAAAGTGAATCATCAGCTGTTTCCAGTCTGATCCAACTCTGTGGCACCACTATGCTGCCTAGTTTACTTGCTTCCAGCCAGTGTTGTAAATAAATACACTGTAGGGTACAAAGAAAGTTTAATTACAAACTCCTGTAAAATCCTGCAACAGGAGCAAACAGTTCAGATTATAACAGCAGTTTGTACAATCTGACAAATATGAGAACGGCAGTTCTCCTGCTGTTTGGTGTTGTTGAGCAGCAGCGTACTAATCCAGATTTTAACTGGTATTTCAGTGATGAGAGATCAAATGAAAGGGTGATGCAAATGTATTGTTGTAAAGTTTGATATAGAAATGAATGGAATAAAGTTTGATGTGGAAATGACTGGAATAAAGTTTGATGTGGAAATGAMTGGAATAAAGTTTGATGTGGAAATGAATGGAATAAAGTTTGATGTGGAAATGACTGGAATAAAGTTTGATATAGAAATGAATGGAATAAAGTTTGATGTGGAAATGAAGGGAAAAAGGTTTGATGTGGAAATGAAAAGG
>CM047975.1:4370494-4381538 GCA_026261665.1 Melanotaenia duboulayi | reverse complement strand
GAAATGACTGGAATAAAGTTTGGCGATTAGACTCCGAAGCTGGATCAAGACATGATGAGAACTTGATCATAGGGAAGGCCAGGGTGGTCTGTTCTAGATGATGATGGTGGGCTTTGTGGAAGTGGACTTCTGATGAGGTTTCATCATGGAAAACTGCAGAAGACATAACTGGAAAGGAGGTCAGATGAGAATGAAGGAAGAAGTGAGATTTTATAAATGGTACAGACCCAGAAAAGTCACCTCACTTGTTTTCTACACAAAAAGAAAAAGCACATTCGAGCACCGCTCCACTTCCTTATTTATTATGCTTACATGCATTAAGATTTAATTGCAAAAGGACTGACTGGCCTTGCTGGAATTAAGATTTTAGAGCATCATGTGGCAGAAGTTAACAGCATAATTGCTTAGATGTCCAAGCTTCTTCATCAACTGTTACATCATCTCAAATGGCAAAACCCATTCAGTTTAATTAAAGTTGGGAAAAAATGAAGAAGCTTTGTTATTGTGCCACATTGGCATCTGTGTATTTCTAAGTTATATTTTATAAAACCAATCAAAGACAGAAATGAATGATTAAATCAAATACAACATAATTTACACCAGCTCAAACATTGAATATGCGAATGCTTAAACTTTTTGACGTTTTCTTGTACTGAATAATTTAAAGTAATTAAAGCACTTCTTATATATTCACATACTTTTATATAACCAGTGTTATACAGTTATTTAACTTGTATTATTTTGTGGTATATTATCATTAAGGAGCTAAAGACATCTTCCACCTCAGAGACATGAATCAATGTTGGTGTTTCCTGCAGATCTGTCCACCTGCTGTCTACTTTCCCGCCAGCAGCCAGCAGGTGGCAGTAGAGTACAACTGTGTGCATTGTAACCTGCAGTGAGAGAGAAGTCTGTTTTTCAACAGAAAACAGGTAGATTAAATCAGCTTTCTACGGATACAGGCTGCAGGTTGGATGACACGCTGTTTGAGTCAAATTACTTTTCTTGTATTTATTATTTATGTTCAGGATCAGGATGTAGATATGAGTATTTCTCAGGAAGGTTGGCACACAGCTCTGTCTTCATCTGCCTATGAAGGGGTGTGGTTTTGCATTTCCTTCTTTTTTCACATGTTTTCATTTTCACACCTGATTCTGGATTTGACTCACGTAACATGGAAGTTCTTTGGGTGAGGAAAAAAGAGACACAGGCTCTATTCACCTGCAAATCAGATTTTCCTTGCCATGTGTGACACATATCAGATTTTTAATGACAGCCTGCATGGCACAAATCAATTTTTATTTATTTTTTTTTATCCAACACGGTCCACTTTCATATGTGATCCTAGATCAGACACATCTCAGATCTGTGTTGAAGCGACCTCAGTCTGACCGGTCATGCTGCATTTTATCTGACTTTGACGCCAAAAAAGTGAGACAAATGGCACCGGTGGAAAGAAAACGTGGCAATATCGAATAATTTCATTCATCAGTTCGGCATAATTTTGTTGATTCAGACTGTGCAAGTACTTCCAAATTAATACACAAACACGTGAAGCATCCATGTGAAGAAGTGAGCACTACACACTGCATGACGTCATGCTTTCCTCTGCGCATGCGTGTCTCTTCACAACCACTAACCGACCACACTTAAGTCTGATTAAAGTTGCATTAAAATGATTATGTGAACGACTGGTTATGAAAATAATGTGAAAATTGGTATTTAGAATAAAAAATTGAATTTGAGCATTAAGACCTGTAGTGTGAACATAGCCAAAGCGTCTGCAACTGTCTCTCTCTCCACCAATGCTCTCCAGTTCCTCCTGAGGGACTCTTATGCTCACCCAGGCCCAACTCGTCCTGCCACCCAGCTCATACTTTACTAACCTTAAATTTCCCCCCGCAGGTGGAGGTGGCATTCTGTGACTTCTTCAGGCTAAATCTTACTGAGACCCAGGGGCCAAGGCTCCATCAGGTGCTCAACATTGAGGTTCTGACTGATTTTAGTGTGATAGATTGGACAAGGTGAGAGATTTTTTCCATATTGACCTGATGGCATCACACAGTTGCTAGAGATTATAGACAACTGAGTCCACAGACTATTTGTAGGGAATGTGCCATAATACAGCATTTCTTAAGCCCTATTTATCTGCCCTGTACATACATAAATAGGTACATCTATTTCAAATTTCACTGTCCTCAAACTCTCGCGCGTCATTTACATTGGCATTGTTGTTTGTCAATACATCCACCAGAGGGCAGTGCAGAGTCCAGCATTTACCTGTGAGCTCCGATGTCCATTTTAGACAACAGCAAACATGGCCGTGGTGGCAGAGATCATGATAATGTATCTTCATGATAATGTATGCTCCAGTCCTTCAGGGCCACTGTTGGTTTTTGTTTCCCTGCTTCAACACACATGACTGAAATTAATGGGCCATTGTGAAGAAGTTAAAGTTGATGGATCCATTTGATCAGAATCAATTGTGTTGGAGCAGTGAAAAAAACAAAAACCTGCATGATAGCGGCCCTCAAGGACCTGAGTTTGACATCCTTGAGCTAAATCATACAAACCAGCCACATAATGAGCCAGAGGAAATATGCGTAGGTGTTGGGAAGTAAAATGAGGGTGGCAGCCTGGTGATGTTATCCCCCCTTTTTTAAATTCCTTTGGCAAATTAGATTCTAAACACTAAACAAGTGTCTGAAGATGTAAACAGGTTTTAATAAAACATAAGTTTTAAACAGATTATATCATCCTCATCAGCAGCTCCCACTCTTTGATCCAAGCAGTATTTACACTTCCACCTGTTTAGCCATACACATATACTTGAGTGATGATAGGAACATCAGGGAATATTTAAATCAGTTTACAGGCGAGATCACACCTTGTTACAGTTGTTATATCAAGGCCAGGATAGCTGATACATCTCCTTTATGATTAAATCCAGCCCCAGTGTTGTCATGTAGGAGAATGAAATACAACATGATTGATGTGGCAAATGCAGCATTAATACACTATATTTTCATTACCACCCAGAAAGTTAGCAAACATTGGGAATTAATGTGTAATTTCTTCATCATGTTTAAATTTCTAATGTTACATAAGAAGGGATGGACATGGAAACAGAACCGTATCTCGGAAGAAGTGGGCAGAAAACAGGTTTTGTGGCTCTGATCAACTTGAGACAAACATGTCATTCATTCAATTTTTTTTCATGCAAGTTGCACTTGTGAACAACTAAATGCAACATTCAGTTCAGATGCTGGACAGGTGGAGATTGAATTTACAACATTGCAAAATGACCTCCACAATGAAGCCCATCAGGATGCACCAAAGTTCTGGTGCTTGTTGCACGGTGTGTGCACAGCTGCTATGGAACTCTTTTTGGCTCAGCCTATCTCTGAGAACCATGAACTGACATGAACTCAATCAAAGATATAAAACACACTTTACCAATGCACAACAAAAAAGAGTCATATTATAACCCAGATAGCAGTACCCTGGTGAACAGCATGCAGTGCTAGCCTTTCAAATAACAGATATTTACATACACTGGAAAAAAATTGCATATTTTCTCCTTTTATTTATGAACTCCTTATGTAATCTTAGTTTCAGGATTTGAATGGCTGAAACAGTCAAAAACCACACAAACTTGAGGCAATTTCCAGCAGTCAGAAACACATTTGCCACAGAGATGCTGATCTACAATGGGCTAGCTTCATTACCACTTCTTCCTCTTGTCAACTTCGAAATTTCAGACAGTTAAGAAAATTTACATGTGCAGTTTGGAAACAATGAAACGATCAAATCAGTCTGAAATGGATGCAAAGCCGCCACTTCTTTAATCTCTTTTGGTGTTTCAGCCTTTTGTATATACACTTAGCTCTGTAAAGGTCAGACGTTTTTAAACAAACATGTTAAAATATCTGAAAATGATGGTAAATTGTTCAGTGAGCCAGGCCTCCTAACAAGACAGGCCAATACACCGTGTCCACATTTAGCTGCTGTCTTCTGTCTTCGTCTTTGTCCTGGCTGAAGACAAATTTGATTAAACCCTGTAAGCCATGTTTTAACACGATGAAGAAGACTAGACACAGCCAAACCAACGTTGTGTAACACCTGTGTGTTCACCACCATGCTGTAATGACCAAACACTCCCTCTGTGTTTGCTTGCGTGAACCCCCTCTCACCTCTTTACCCCTTCATTCAACCAGCCAGCTGTAATTTCGAGGACACCTAGGAGGATGACACTGACAGACTGAGGGAAGAGGGGAGAGGATACAAGGAGGTGGGGGAGTCTCTGGGGTGGTGTGTTTGTTAATGAGATGGATCTAACCTGGCAGGCAGCAGATCTTGGCAGCAAACAGTGGACTGAAAACGAAAGCCCAGCAAGTTCCACTTAACCGATCAAATCTGGAGCAACAACAAAGACCTGAACTGTAAATAGTGTCAGCCTATCTTAGAGCCTGGGGATTTTCTGGATCTTCATACTGTAAGTTTCAGAAAGTATGTGTGAATTAGGACTGATGTCTTAGAGGAACAGAGTGAATGGGCCTCAGCTTTACCTGCTGGATGGAGAAATAATCCCTCTTTTGGTACATTTATTTTAGGCAGACCTTTAAATGGACAAACTCCAACATCATTAAGGGTTGACCTTGAGGAAAGGCTAGAGAACTAAAACTGTAAAATAGACTTTATACTGACTGGAGAAATAGCTTTGGTTGCTATAGTTTCAGATAAGACCAGTTGGAGACAGTTCGTCAAAGTTGGTAAAGATCATTTAGACACAACACACATGAACTGGCTCTAAATGTAGTTTGCCCTCACTGACTAAGTATCTAGAACCAGATAAAATCCCCTGTATATAAATCGAAGCATGAGTATAACAATCATGTGACAGCAGGGCAAATTCCATTTTTCTTTTAAGTCTGACAAGAAAAAACCCCCAAAATAAACATAAAGAAAACAATGTGAAAAATAGCATACATAAAAGTGGTGTCAAACCCAGGTTCTGTGATTTTCCTCATCTCCCTTCCACTTGTCTGTATGTTAGACAGTGGACGGCTTTCTATGTTTTTTTTACTTTGGTTTATTTATTTATTTATTTTTTGTCTATATAACCTGTATAGAAAATCATGCTACTTATCTATCTAGTCGTAGACATAAATTGGTTGTGGCAAACACAGAAAGGACATTGGCGGATTACAGATGAACAAAAGATGAACTGTGGTAGATGACAGGGTAGATAACATCAGGCTGAGAGCCGAGAAGGATTCCCATTGTTATGAGTGGTTTTGAAACTCTGGTGAGTTAAATGTTAAACCGAGGTGCAGTCCGCTAGCAGTGGTAGACTGACTTCCACTGACTTCATAAAACCTGCTCAATAAGGTCAAATATAGTGGAGTGGATGTGTTTTCACTATTTTGCTGTTTTGTTTGTGTAATAAAATGTATGTTTTACGAGTTAAAAAGTCAGCTAGCTTTATGCTAATGCTAAGCATGAGATGCTAACGTTATTAGCTGACTTTAGGTTGATTGGGTGACATGTTTTGTCACCCTTATGATGAATTAGCTCCCGCTAGAATATTTAAAGGTGCATGCAATTTACTGTCAGCAGAGAACTTTGTAAAAATAAGTTTTTAAAGGTTATTTCAGTAATGTGTGGTTAATTTTGGATTTCAGTTAGCAATTCATTTTTGGTTGAACGATGAATCAACAGTGAAATGATAGCTGCATTCAAGTTAAAAGGGATACATAAATTATGTTTCTGGAAGGAAATACTTTTGCTTACAGTAAATCATGAATAGTTCATTGCACTTTAAAAATTGTCATGAGTAATGATTCATTTTCATTGTTATTCATGCTGAGACTAAGAAAGATGTTAATGAGATTGCCTGTAGAATCTGTGACTGAACCAGATAATCATAGCGTCCTGCAGTTCCTGTGTAGGTTTTTTTTTGTTGTTGTTGTTATTTGCTTCTGATTGTGACTGAAAGTGATTAAAAGACTTGGATGGTGAACCAAGCCCAGCGATTCTGAGGGCAGTCGAAGATGCCGTGTTACCTGCCTAGAAAACCCTGGATCGTCTCAACATTCAATTGAGTCCAGATAAGAGACATACGCTATTTATCTACCAGGGTAGCAACTATAGTGGGCATTAGTAAGGTTGTGTAACAGGTATACACGCAAAACTGGAACTATGATCAAACTGAGCTCAATTTCAAGGGACAAGGGATTTTTTTTTCATTTAACTTTTTTGGTCCTTGTTTTGTTTATTGTAAGGTACAGCAGAGCTATCAAAAAGCCGATATACATTTCTTTGTGTTTGAAAGCGTTCTAACCTACGCTCCTTTGTGAGTATATGCTAGGTGTAGCTCATATAGGATGTAGAGTGATGTGAGTGTCTCCAACAAGAGGGAGAACAGATGTGCTAAATCTGTTTGTCTTCGTTTACTGTGTTATAGTTTTTTGTGATATGGATCGCCCTGAGTCTGAAATAAAGAATAAAGAAAGATGCGCTCCAAAAATGGATCAATTTTTAATCAAAGGAAAAAAATCAGATGGGTCGACATCAGCCACTGAGGAAAATAATAACTCTGATCCTGTAGCCACTAAAAACAGATATGAAGATACCAGAGAGAGTTCAGGCTGTCTATCGCCTGAATTCCCAATCCAAAATTCCATGAAATTCCCATTGAAACTTTCATTTTCACCCAACAGCAGCAAAATTACGGAAAGACTGAAGATTTAAGGAGTGTTAGCACACCTCAGAGCTGCAGGACAGACCACCTCCAGCTGCCACTCACCTCAAATGGATCACATTTAGCACCTCTCACCCCTCCACACTCCATCTTCCCTTCCCCATTTTCTCATCTCTGCCACCTGCACATACACACTTACACAGCGTCCACTTCTGTCCATCATATTATCCGCTCAACACAGGCACATCTCCGGCCCGCTCGCCTGCCTCCTCTCTCAGAGCTCTTCAGAGGGTTATCACTTTATTGGCTCACTCAGGGGCACATGGATAAAATCACATCTTGCTTTCTGTCCAATGACACGCCTCAAAGTGCTCTGGGCTGAAGCTATTAGCTGCTCTTCATGGTTATTTTCACTAACTTGTGCTGCTGACTCCAATCATTTCATTCACAGCAGCCTTTGACATCTTTTATAGACAAATACTTGTGTTTGTCAGATTCATTCTCAATGTTGAAACAAGCGTGCATCTGTTTCAACAAGAAACACAGATGACAGCGTACAGCAGCGTGATTCTGTTTACACATAAGTGGAGCTGCTGGACTGTCCTAAAATCTTCTGCTTGGAAAGTATTTTCCTAAAAGTTTGTTTTGAGTGCCTAAAAACTGCTTGCATGTGGATCAAAGGTGCAAACACATTGAAAATACCAGGTATATATCAGTCCCTGTCTTCAGTTTCCCTTTTCTCCCTGCAGAATGCAATGAAAGAAACTCAGAAAATGTGACCTACCAACCACAGTTCCACATTCCAGCAGCTTTCGAGGGCAGCTCAGACTCTCATCCTCAGGACTTGGCATGATGAATACTAGTTGGGGGCCTTGGCATCCTTAAATGGAGTCCTCAACTGATGAAGGCTCATCAAAACTGAAGATGTGGACAATCATACAAACAAATAAAATGAACTTGACTGCACATTACAGCAGAAGAAAAACATTCAAAATCATAATTTACCCAAACCCTTCGCAATGAAGCTCTGCAACATTCAGACTTTATCAGTTTAAACAACAAACCATAATATTCCATGTATCATTCAACAACACAGTGCTGTTAAAAAACAAACAAACAAACAAACAAACACACACACACACAAAAAAAACATATAGAAAATTACGCACAAACCACTTTTTAAGGTCCGCCTTGCTAGTTTTGGGTTGAATCCCCTTTTTGGTTCAGAAGTGTTTTAATTGCTGGTGTGATAGATTGAACAATGTGGTGGAAACCTTCCTCAGAGGTTTTCTCCATGTTGACATGACAGCATCACACAGTTGCTGCAGGTTTGTCGGCTGCATCCATGATGAGAATCTCCCGTTCCACCACATCCCAAAGCTGCTCTACTGGACTGAGATCTGGTGGCTGTGGAGGCCGTTGGAGTCCAGTGAACTCATCGTCATGTTCTAGAAAGCAGGTGGAGATGATCTGAGCTTTGTGACATGGTGCATTATCCTGCTGGAAGTAGCATCAGAAGATGCTCCACTGTGGTCATAAAGGGATGGACATGGTCAGCAACAATACTCAGGCAGGTTCTCTTCTTTCGACCCAAGAGCCAAGAGGCAACCCCCCGCCAGGCAGAGGGTCTGCAGCATGCCCAGGAGGACCAGGCCCCCCAGCACCCACCCAGCGTGGGCCAGCACCAAGTGTAAGAAGGCTGACATAATAGTAATGCATCTCAGTTACTTAACACTATGATCACACTGATAATTCTGCTACATATTTAACAAACCCAGAGGAATAATGATCAGCTCTATGTGGACAGCTCATTCAACAACCCAAGAGAGAGGAAAAAATATCAAAGAGCAGAAGCTATATGAGCAGAGAATGTGTCGGAGTGTCAAGGAACGAGACCAAGCTGGAGCACAGGAGATTTGAACCTGCAGCCCTAAACTTGAAAGGAAGAACGATATATTTGAGAGCAAGAAGGGACTTTGAATGTAAGAGTTTTGAGAGAGAAAAATATGATGTTTGAGCGTGAAAACAAGAAATCTTGCTCTCAAATCAAACAATTAAGCCCTTGATTAAAGATAAAGAAATACCTCCATAGAAAGGATTCATATTTGCATGTTGTTTCTGTAACTCTGACCCTACCATCTGCATGTGTGTGTGTGTGTATACTCAATTATGCAATGATGTAATATTCTCCACCCTCTTCCATGAATGTCTTGTTCCCACTTCTCATAAGTGTGTCCTGGTTCCCCAACAAGTTGTGGTGAGTCTGTGTGAAATGAAGCCTCAGTTTCCTGTTCTTAGCTCACAGGACTGGGACCCAGTGTGGTTTTCTGCAGCTGTAGCCCATCTGTTTCAAGGTTGGATGTTGTGCATTAATAAGACATTCTGGTCCAGACACCTGCTGGATATTTTCTCTTCTTCACACCATTCTTTATAAATCCTAGAGATGGTTGTGTGTGAAAATCCCAGTAAATACTCACATATATATAATACGCCACATTCAAAGTCACTTAAAACCCCTTTCTTCCTCAGTCTGATCCTCAGTTTGAACTTTAGTAAGTCTTCTTGGCCATGTCTATGTGACTAAATACATCAGGTTGCTGCCATGTGGTTGGCTAATTAGCTATTTGTATTAACATGTAACTGAACAATAGTTGTACCTATTAAAGTGTTTGGTGAGACTAAGTTTCGATGCAATGCGACAAAAATTCCACTTTATTATTAGCACATATAACATGAATAGCACATTCTGTTTTATATAACTTTACTAGTTTACATGTAAGAAAAAACAGTTGCAACATATGGTGCTAGCTTAAATATAACACTAGCTTGTAGCATCTCATTCATGTTAAAGTTCGGTGGTGCGTGCTCTAAATCCACAGAGAAAAGCAAAGTGTGCCTGTGAAAGTCTGAACTTCCATCATATTTAACTTTAAGTATTCATATTACACATTAGAAGTCGTGGAGCACGTTGTATTGAGTTAATTTTCCTTTTTTGTAATAAAGTTATGAAACAAATCATTTGGATCTCAGCAGATTTATTGGCACAGTAGACAAAAGGAAAGGCCCAACGTCAGCCTCTCTGTGACTTTCTGAGTTTTTTTTAAGCACTTGTATTGCTTTCTGCACCCTGCTGCAATGGTTTATGTAGAGCACTTTGAATTGTCTTGTTGTCAAATAAATTTGCCTTTGCCTTTACCGAGCTTAAGCTGGTTGAGAGATGGATGCTAAAAGTTACTGAAAGCATCCAAAACCATAGACTGGATTAAAGCACCGTAAAGCAACACGCCACTCTCATTTGTTAGAACCAGAAGTTTCATTCTTCATCTCAACCTCCCGTATCTCTCCACTTGCTTTCATAGACATCCTTCTCCATCTCTTCTCACTATCTGTTATAACTGCCTCCTACTCACCTGCACCTGTGTATTTATTTATTTTTCTTAGCTTTCTTTTGGTGTATCAGTCTAAAATCGTATCACCTGCAGGGAATTACCATCTGAAACTGTGCCAGCAGGGCTGCTCCAGGCTTCGGATTATCTCAGCCCTGCAGTTCATCCATTTCCCGCTGATTTCCCAGCTCCCCATCCTCTCCGATTTGTGGTATCAACCTCTCCTGAGTTGTGAGGAAAGACTGAGCTGAACCTTGTTACATTCAGAAATAACTTCATGTTACCAAAGGGGAGGTGAATATTGGTAGGGTGAGTTACCTCCCACTGCGCTCTTACCTTCATCCTATTCCTCCTCTTTGCTTTCCTGCTCTCTCTGGGCCCCCCCATCTTCTCAGTTTTCAGTGCACTTAGCTTATCGTTCCAGCTCTTACCAAGAGATTGATGATTTGTCATTCTTCTGCCATCCCATCTCTCTTCCCGTATTATATTACTCATTCCAACTGGTTTGGTGCATCATGAATTTACAACCGTTTATTTGATTCTCAGTCATCTCTGATCTTATGATGCAGCTTCCTGTGTCCTTGTCCAAACTATCCAATAAACTGATCACAATCAATAAAAAGCTGAAGTCATCTGAATAAAACCACATTTTTCTGTCAGTAAAATCATGAAAAGTAAAAATTTCTTTTATATTTTTTCTGCTTTCTTTTGGATATAAAGTCTGAGTTTCTTAATATTCTCACAGTTATATAATGTTTTTCAGACAGCTCACTGGCCAGCCACTTATTCTGCCATATTGGCACACATTTTTTTCCTTTTGCTCACATACCATCTGTGCAAATATCAGTCAACATCAGTCAAAAATATCGGTTTCCCTCTAATTCTGAGATTTTTTTTTTTCCATTAAAATAAATTAAGATTAGGAATCAAGAAACAACAACAAGAGTGTCCTGGT
>CM047975.1:4292260-4311337 GCA_026261665.1 Melanotaenia duboulayi | reverse complement strand
AATAATAATAATAATAATAATAGTTGTAAATAGCCATATCTAACTTGGTTCCTGTCAACCACAGCAGGTGACATAAATGCTGCCCGTCCCTTTATGCACCAGTGGGTGTCATTGTAACACCATATTCGATAGGGAACAGTCAGCCAAAGCACGCAAGGACCAGAATAAACATGGCGCTTGAGCTGGACATACAAGTTTAAACTGGTTTGTTCTTAATCACTCCACAGCTTTTATGCACTGTTAAGTTAAACACCTCCTGGCCCCGGTACCCTGAGGCATGAGACCGGTAACAACACATGCACAGACTGGGAAACATCAGACAGGACAGATGCACTGGCCTTTCTCATCATTGCTAATCACCATTGGGGTTGGAGCTCGTGGCTGATGCTAGACCCTGTTCTAAGTTGTTTCCAGCGAAGAACTGGTTTGGTTTTCCACAGCCAGAGAAGCCGCACAGAGATGTGTCACATTAAATCTAATGAACTGGATTCCTGGAAGTCCTATGAGGTGAGTCGTGTATTGTAAGTTCCAGAAAACATCAGATCACATTTTTTTTCTGCTTTTATTTTCTCAGCAAATGGATGTCCTAATGTCACAAGTCTAGTTTTTGGTTAAAATATACTTGAAAATGATTTGCTTTAATGCTTTAATTTTGTTCACAAAAAATGTTTTTCTCAGTGGTCACTGTGTTTCACATCAAGAATAATCACTCTCATATATATTTTTTTACATGCTGTGTTAGGCTCTTGGCATCTTTGATTTGATGGTGAGATAAAGAAAACCCAAGATAACGTGGAAGAAAATCAGACGAAACTGAGTTTTGGAATTATTCTAAACAAAAGAAAAGCTAAATTAATTTAGAGTTTGTCCATTGTAAAACTTAATTAGCTTGCCACAACAGCGCATCAGTATTGCAGCATCTCAACCGTCTCTGGCAACGGATACCAGGAAACATCTGTCAGCCTGTGCCACTTGTGCTTGGAACAAGAATATCACCCGACCGCCGTCCGGACTTGTGCAGCCTCTGGAGGTACCCGACCCTAGTCTCACATATCCCTGGATTTCATCACAGTTCTGGCCCCTTCCCAAAACTGTCATTCTCGCTATAATTGATCGGTTCTCTAAGACGGCCCATTTCATTCCACTTAGCAAACTGCTGTCTGCCGAGACTACGAACCTCATGGTCGACCATGTTTTTCATCTTCATGGGATTCTGTCTGAGGTGGTGTTGGACTGGGGACCCTAGTTTGTTTCTCAGGTATGAAAATCTTCTTGTGCCTCCCTGGGTGCTAACCTCTTTCTGTCCTCTGGTTACCATCCTCAGTTCAATGGGCAAACGGAGCGTCTGGATCCGGAGCTTGAGGCTGCTCTCTGCTGCGTTGACATCCCTCTGAAGTCCACTTCTAGGAAATTGGCCCCTAAGTTTGTGGGTCCTTACACGATTGAGTCTTTTTTCCGTCCTTTCTCAGTTCACCTCAAGCTCCCAGCCTCCTTGTGTATTCATCCCAGGTTCCATGAGTGCTTAAGCCTGTGTCTTGCAACCCTTTGTGCCCTCCGGTCAATCCCCCTCTGCCTGCCTGGGTGATGGATGGTCAACCTGCCTACTCCGTCTGCCACATCCTGAGTGTCCGCCGCTGGGCCCGCAATATGCAGTACCTGGTTGACTGGGAGGGATATGATCCGGAGGAGAGTTCCTGACTTTCTCGTTGGTTCTTTTTGGACCCTTACCTCATCACTGCCTTCCGAAGTCATGGTGGGGAGGCCTCCTCAGGCATGCCTTGGGAGGACGACACAGCTGTGGGTGGGGTCCAGTCTGCACCTACTTCCACAGCTGTTTTCCATCTGCCCTCATCAAGGGCCTCACTGTTTCCGTGGTAAATCAGACTCTCACCAGCGTTCTTTTGTGCTTCAAGTAGTTTACCTAACTGTGCGTTTTCCTCCTTTCTAGTGTTGCCTTTCCACTCTGGGAATACATTTACTTCATCTCAGCTCCCAGACTTCCTCCACCTGCCATTCCTCTCTGCAAACCTCATCTACCTGCCTGCTCGCCCCACCACCTGCTCGGGAACCATAGCAGCTACCTCCTCTTATGTTCAGGATTTCCACCAGGATACAATAAGCCACCCATTGGAAATTGGCTTGCTGGATGTGTCTGCTTCACCGGAACTATCATTAATTATTCCCCTCTCCTTGCTCTGGCTACCCTGGATGGCCGGTGCCTGGTGGGGTCGGCGGCTGCTGATCTTGGCTCGCCGAGGCCTGTGCCCAGTGACTGTGGGGGGGCTCTGGCTGGGCCCTTCCTCTGCCACCCTCAGGATGGGTCTGGGCTAGCTTCCGTAGAGGTGTGGTCATATTTGCACGATCAGACTCATTTCTGATCACTCTTCATTCCTCATACTCTGCATTCTGACAGTCACTGAGTTGTCCAGTGGGTTTATACACAAGCTATTTTTGTTTAGTTTTTCTTTTGTGTGTGTGTGTGTGTGTGTCTTTGGTACTTTGGTTGTTGTTTTTGTGATATATCTTGCTGTTCTTTACTTGGTTATTTCTTTCGGACCTCCTAATGACTGTCAGCTTAGTTATCCTGTAAATGCTGTAGGAAATTCTCTCTTGTGTTTCTGTACAGATGTAGCAGTTGGTTGTCTGGTGTTAGGTTGGATTGAAGGGTCGTTGCCTCTCCCTTTTTTTTCCACCTTCCTTTTTACTTCTCTTCATTACTGTCCCTTTTTCTTCTGTCCCCTCCATCAGGTCCAACAAGATTACATAAATTCCATGATACCAAATTAAATCAGATAAAATATATTTAAAAAAAAATAAAGAAATGTAAAAAATGAGATTATGAAGAGAACCCTTATACCAATAAAGCTTCTCTTGGAAAAGCAAATTCTCTGTTGCCTAAATAATAATTTGCTGCATTCCTCATTTACACATTGTTCAAATGTTAAAATATCTTATATTATGTCCTAATTGAGTATGCAATGAAGACAGCAGACTGGAAGATAAATTAAGGGCAAAAAATGGACTGGGAATTTATTTCTGGCAAGTCTGTAATCTAGANAAATGGACTGGGAATTTATTTCTGGCAAGCCTGTACCGGTAATCTAGTAAAAACATTTGTTGAGATGCATAGGTCTTTGGTGAATTATTCAAACACAGAGCATAATTAAATGAGCCATAACAACAAATTTTATAAATAAGAAACATGCAGCTCTTCTAAAGTATTCACCCCATCTCAGCCACAAAGTACAAAAGAAACAGATTTTAGCACAGCATCTGTGACTTCAATAACATGATCATTGATCCAGGAAAATTGGAACCCACTGGGCTTTGTTAAGTCTTTGATCCTGCCTGTGTCACCATGAACACTTTACAGGCATGAAGAGCAAGCTAAGGGTCCTTTCCAAACAGCTTCCCCATCTAGACCTTTCAGTCTCTAATATGTTTGTCACATTTTACAGCACAGCCCATTACAGGTCAGAATTAGTTGATTCAGTAGTTCCTACAAAAACAGAGACCAGTTTAATAAATCGTGTTTGTGTTTTGTGCATTGTGTTTGCAGTGGCTCTGAAAAAGGTTGATGCAACATTCATGTCTTTTGCATGTACGAGTTTCTCCATGTGTGCTTTGGGATCATTGGCAGAGGTATTTGGGGAGGTTGGGTCTGTGTTTTTTATTATTGAGTGACAGGAAGCTCAGGAGAGATGTGCCTCGCTAACTCGGCTGTGCCTCAGGGCTTCAAGGTCGACGGGATTAGCATTTTAAAACCTGCATTTTTTCAGCTCCTCCTCATCTCTTTGAAATGTGTGTTGTAGATAGGGCATGGAACTTTCACCGGTCTCTTTATATCACATCTCGGAACAGGCTGGCTCACATTAACAGGAAGCAATAATCTGGCTACATTGTTCCACTTTGTTTAATTTGATTTGGAATATTTCTGGTTTCTCACAAAGATTGAATAGAAAAGGTCACAACATGTTCACGTTTAGTTTTTTTTCCCTCTACTATTTATTACAGCTTCATTAAATTCAATTTAATTATCTGAAAATCATACCCATTTATTTATTTGTTACCCTCGTCTTTGCATAACCTGTTTCTGGAGGATCTTACTGGAAACTTTGTTCAACTCCGACTGTAAATATATATATTTTATTTAAGTGTATAAAAGGTCAAACCATGAGCTTTCATAACTGTTTAAAGGTCTTGAGTTTATTCCAGCAGAAAATTGCACAGCACTGACGTAGAGTAGTGCTTAAAGCATTAATCTGAATCCATTTGAAGCACTACAGCTGTACAAATCAGATACTAAACAGCTTTGCAGCTTGAGAGATCAATCATTTCTCTTAGTCCAGACTGTAATATATCTACAAACACAACCATATTTTTAGTTTCAAAAGCCTTGACTGCAATAAACTGTGGTATATCAGAGTGCAGGAACTCCACCCAGAATTCCTCCAAGGCTCTAAATGTTGTGGGACTGACTTGGGTGGCATGACTCTGCAGCATCATGGCATCTTGGCCCAGACTGGCCCATGGGAGGAGTGGGACAATTACCAGTGGCCAGAGCTAAAAATGGCCTGAAAGACTGGCCTAATTGTCAAAAAAAAAAGTTCATACAACCAGTCTGCTTTGTAGACTTGGAGAAGGCATTGGACTGTGTTCTTCTTCTGATGATCTTCTTCTTTTGTGAGTCCTGAGAGTAGTGCTCCTGGAGTACGGGGTACCAGACCCTCTGATAAGGGCCGTTCAGTCTCTGTACAATTGGTGTCAGAGATTGGTCAACATTTTCAAATGTTGAAAGTGAGACATTTTACGTTTTCATGACTGATATTAGCTCATCTCGATTTTATGGCTGCAACATGTCTTTCAAGATTTGGTGGGGGGCAAGAAACACTTTAAAAGTAAGAAGTATTATAAAGGAGGGACAGGGGGAACATGTTCCAACTAGCTATGTTATTTAGGAAACATGGAGTAATATGCTTACAAACGACACATTTGTTTGCCGAAAAATTCGTTTGCTTACCATCCATGCTTGAGATAGCACACGTCCGAACCCCAAGTCTTACACTCGGAATGCGTGCACCAAATACAGAAATAATAAACTCGAATGAAATACAAATGAAGCAAACAAGCTCCCAGACGAGCCCCCACTATGCTACGTCTCCTTTTTGCCTAGGGGCATTGGGGCGGAACATAAGAGAGTTGCACACCAGATGAAGTAAGACAAACAGGATTTAACTGACACAAGGAAAATATGTACAATCAACAACAGGTTACTGGCAATCAAATCACACATCCAAGTCCAACCAAAATAGTCCAAATGACGTCTCTCTAGTAGTAAGCACAACAGAAAGTGTCCCATAACGGGTAATAAGGCACTTAAACAAAAAGAATCCAAAAGAAATGAAAATTCCTACCGTGGCTCAACTCAAACTCAAAACACAAACTTAGATAAAGAACTCAAGCTGGGATGGTAGCATTAACTCCACAATCAACAGATTTTAGCAATACAAATTTAAGACCTTCTACAAAATTCCTTTACAACATAACAAGAAGCAAAGNATTTAAGACCTTCTACAAAATTCCTTTACCACATAACAAGAAGCAAAGTCACTCCCCGAATAGCAAACTGTCCCACTGTCCAGTTGCTCTCAAAGTTGGCAGACTGTGTCCCACTGTCCAGGGAGAGGTCCTTAGGGATTGGTTGGTGTTCCCAGAACTAAACCGTCTGCGAGCCAATCCAGGTGTCCTGGAGGCGGGACTCCTCTGTCAATCTCAATCTGGATCTGGCTGCAGCGCATCAGACAATCAGCTCCTTTATGCTGTTCAGCTGATGGACGTAACACACATGCTGGTATAATAGATGGCATCAAAGCTTAAATAATCCATTAAAAGTCTACACTGGATAGCTATACAAATGGATATTGCAGATGTTCACAGGATGTCCACCTGTGTAAGTAGCATCCATGCACACAGTAATAAAGTCAGTGCAGTCAGTTCCTATATTACATTAAGTGGCTTTTCTAAATGAACATAAAGCAATTTATTGCATTATCTGGGTGAATACTTGATGGTACAAAATATTCAGAAAGTTTTATCCATTTTTGGAGGAAAAACATATCCCTTAACAGGAATTAATCATTTGTTTACGCAGTTTTAGAACCGGCTGCAGCATGTTCTGGCGTTAACCTGCAGTCAGATTCTTGCTCATGTCGTTTTACCAGATAAAAGGTGAGACAGAGGTGGAGAATAACTTAGCTTTAAATGTGGTGATGAATTCAGTGAGGATAACACATTAAATGGTGAATTAATTTAGCATCACCTGTCACCTTTTGTACTGTGGAATAAAAAGCACATCAGCAAGGCTGACAAAGGCACAAGAAAGGCAGAAGAAAAAAAGTAGGATTGGTAGAAATACTCATCAGTACTAAAATAACATTGCTACGCTATTAGTGTTAAAAGCTGTCACAATTAAAATGAATAGACCTAAAAGAAAAGGCTTCCAGCAGAATTGGAGACGGTTGTATGTGATTGGTGATAAAATCCATAAACTTATTCATCTGCGGTTTCTGTTTACCAGGCAAAACTACAGCGTTTGATGCTGCTGGGCTGTTCTTTACAGCCTCGTTGTGGTTTAGGGTGCATTTTACTGTAAATGCTCTGTTTTGTTATGATGTGATTGTATTTAAGGTATTTCAAACCCCACATCCCTCAACAATGTGTTAATGGGTGAGTTTGATAGATCAAAATGTAGTGTGAAGCCTGCAGCACTGTTAGAGTAAGAGGTAATGAATGTGTGTGTGAATGTGGTTAATAGTGTAAAAATGCTTTGAGTGGTCAAAATAACTAGAAAATGGCTACAACAATACAATCCGTCATCATTATGTGGCGGACCCAAAAAGCAGACACAGACCACAGTTAAAAAACTAAAGCTGGGTTTATTTCTGAGGTGAGCAGGCTAGTTTAGTGGAACAGAGGTTGGAAGAACTCAGTGGTTGGCAGTTGGCAGAGAGGACAGGCAAGAGAAGGTGGACGAGCAGGCAGGTACGGCTGAAGTTCCCCGTGGCAACTGCTGCAGCCTCCAGTCACATAAACCCAGCTTATGATTGTCAGATGCAGGGCAGGTGGGGAGAGGATGGATGGAGCAGCAGAGGCACCTCAGAACCCAGCAGGACAACCTCCCAGCAGTCCACCTGCAGCTGAAAACACATAAGGTTAAAAAAAAATCCAGACCAGCCAGCCCTTGACACCCATTTACCATCTAGAGTAAAAAAAATAATGCAAGGTTGTCACTTTAAAGCAAGACTGTAACCTGCTGTATAAAAGATGTTACTGCACATGTCTGACAGGGGCAGCTTCAGCTAAAATCAATGTTACTATTAACTGACAAGGCAATCAGTTTTTTACTTCATTCACCAAACCACCACCACCCTCCACGTTCAAACACACCCCCACACCCACCTCCTCTACAAAGCTGCCCCCCCCAAAATCATTGTAACCCCCCCCCCCCAAAAAAAAATAAAAAATAAAATAAAATAATATAGTAACATTCACTATAGCAAAACACAAATGGTGCAAATTATAAACGTAAAACAGCATATTTTTTAACTGTTGAAAGATTATGACCCCCCCATCCCTTAAATTAATTTGGTTTTCCAATGGACGGGGCCACTGGCAGCTCCATGGTTCAGCTCCCTGACAGACTAACAACATGAGGAAACCACAGTGATACTGTATGTTGAAGACAGTAAGTCATTTATTTCAGCACATACATGAAAAGAGATATTTCTCCTGCTTTGTCAAAAAGCGTCTTTGCGTTTTTTAATTAAGACCCTGGTTAACCAGGTACCACTAGCACACGTACCATATATCAGTACAAAGCTGCATTTCTCAGCTTTCAGAATCTGTTTGAGTTGCTTTGATAGCGTAAGTGGTTGAAGAGTTACAGTATTTCAAGAACGTAATGTAACCTTGCTAGAGAGATTTCCAGATTTTGAAACGTACATAAATATTTTTCACTTGAGTTTGATGCCAGATGTTGATTTTGTTATTTTCTGTAGGATTTATCACCATGGCTTAGATGTTCCGACTGACAGATATCTCATGAAATGCTTGTGAAAATATTTCATCATGGTTTTGTTAGGCAAAGTCAAGTCATCTGAACAGGGAGCCAACTTAGGTTTTTAACAGAAAGACAGACAGATGGATGAGTTAGGATACTGTAGATAAAATGATAAATAGATGGTTTAAACATTTTATTTATAGACCTACAGTTACAAGTTAAAACGTATAAGTTGTAATAGCTTATATTTTTGTTTGTTGATGTTTAGTTAGTAGTTTGATGTTATGGGATTATTCTAGAAGGTTTTTCCTTTATAGTTGTGGAACTTATCTTGAGCTTTAATTTCTTGTAAAGCTACTTTGATGGACTAAAGTAGAAATTAGAGCAGGTGCAAAGAAATTGTGTTAGATGTGATCAGGAAGGTGTATCGTTATTATTTATTATTATTTAATATGATCTTTCATTTATACAGGCAGTCTCGATTGCAAGACAGACACGTTTTCTGAACCTAACATGCTGCTTAAACTGGTGGTTAAACATAGAAAATCATGTATACAGAATATAGAACATGGACTAATACAGATTAATTATATAACTACTATCATTATTTTTTAATGACTTAATTTAACATGCTGAGGGCTCAACCCTGCAAGGCAAGCTGTAAATGAGCAGGAGAGAGAGGGAGCAATTTTTTTGCATCCCCCCAGGAATTACTTTCTGAAATCACAACGAATTACTGTTTATTGTCTTCCCCAAAAATGAAATGGGATTTTTGCCCCTACTGGAGCCTATCCCAGCAATTAGCAGGCAAGAGACAGGGTGCACCCAGGACAGGTCGCCAGTCCATCGCAGGGACACTTTTCTAGGTTCACTACACAAATACTAAGCAATAAAGTGACAAAACTTTAGATATTCATCTAAAAATCCACATTATTTGTACATACATGTAATTTGTGTAATTGTAAGAGCCACGTGGTGGAAATTTGTTTAATAATAAATCCAAAAAGCTCTGCTTGTGTTTTAGCATATTTATTATGCTGCAGTAGAAAAACTGGCTTAACCCAGTACATGAGTCTGTAGAAGTTGTTTACAACTCATTCTTCCCCCAAGAGCATTTTTCCTCTGCTCAAGGTCTCAGCTCACTCTCCCCTCAGCCAGTCCCTGTGGGTGTCAAGTGCATGGACAGTGCATGCATAAAAACTGTTTGAAATAGTGTAAACTAACTCTCACCTTAAGGCTACAGCTGAAATTAGACTACAGCCTAAACTAACCTTTGCCTGGAGTCAGACTGGGTTCTGCAGTGTCTTCCTAAACGCACATTAAGAGTACAATATGTCTGGCATTACTCTCAGATAAAACAAAACCTTAGCTGTAATATATATCATCACAATAATATGAAGATGACTGAATATAAAACTAATCAGAATGTCAATTTCCTTCACAGGCCACATTATCGTTTTCAGTAATCTAAGCTAATGTTTGTGTGCAAAATATTAGCTACAATGAGGCCCTGGGAATCAGCCATGAGGAACTTGTGCAGTTCCTGTTGGCTCGTTCTGGGCATCTGCCCAGTGGTGGTTTCTGAGCCTAATTTGCCTGGAATTCACTCTGAGAAACAGTTTGTTCAGAACCTGAAAACTCAATTCTCAACTGGCACCAAAAATATGAGTTCTCTCTTCACAAACCGTGATGTCATCCATGGGAAAATGCTTGATTCATGCAAAAGCCAGACCCCTGTGATACTTATTTGTTGTGATAAAGTTAAGATAAATAAATGAATAAAAAGCAGAGGACAGACCAATGCTGGCTGTTGGTGTTAACACAAGTGCTGTAACGCATGCTGTGTGTTAATTAAGTTTTTTTAAAAAGCCACACCAAATAATCAATGAGCTTCAGAAAGTGAAGAAGGAATACCTCTACAGAAAAAAGACTTGGACAGAGGATTTGGACATGTCCATCTTTCCAGCTGCTGGACAGCCACCACAGCAGCTACAACCAAAGAAGTAGACCAAGTACCTCCTCCACCCACTTGGGTCTTCCACAGATAAAGATAGAAGGTTGACTACAGATCACCTGTTAAAAATAAAGTTCAGAAAGACTAACTGAGTTTGAATAAGCGCTTGAGTCATTTATAAAGAGAAGGACTATTCAATTCAGTCCCACAAGGGCTGCAGTCCTGCAGGACATCAATGTGTCCCTGCTCCAACACTTCTGACTCAAATTAAATGGAGCCAACAGCCTATGAAGTTCTACCCAATGACTCAATAATTTCAGCAAGGTGTGTTGGAGCAGGGACACATAGATAACCTGCAGGACTGTGTCCTTCATGAGACCGAACTGAATAGCCCTGACACAGAGCGAAATGTACTGAATGCTGCTGTCTTGTGATGATGCCTGGCAACCAATTTAAATTTCAGTAGGCATTTTCTGTAAGCTTGTCCTAGCATCTTATGCAGTTCGCTCAGTCAGCTGAATATATCTTTTTAAAGATGCTGCTATAACTAAGTAAGGTCTTTTAATATTATTCTTTATGTTTCTAAATTGTTTGTCAATCATTTTATGTATTGTTCTTTTTTTATTGTTTACCCATCCAGGGACTGCAGATGCAAATTAGCTCTCAACTCTGGTGCAGTCATGTGATTGTGCAATGTCCCTGTCAAATAAACAATAAATGAAATGAAATTAAATAAAATGAAGCAATGTCCACACACCACATAACACCACAGATAATAGGAAGACTACACTGTGCAACATGACCAACTCAACCAAAGATATCAGACAAAACACAACCCCACAGGCTAAAAACACAAACAAAGGTGGATCCACAATAAATAAATCAAACAAAAAAACTGGTCACTTACAGCCAGGCGGTCTATAATTTCAACAGGCGACTCCACCCTAAAAATCATTTCATCAATTCAGAACCCATAACAAGAGATGATGACTACACCAGTCTATCAGGGTTAGTCGGTCCCACGAGAGCCCTGCAGGTTTTCAATGTTTGTGTTTCATGATGACTAAATTAAATAGCCCTGATCAATATGATGGATTAAACCCTTCATCTATCCACCAGTCCATACACACACCAGCAAGTGTTTGATTACAAATAAGTTCCAGATATTTTTGACTAATCTCCAGTTTTACTGGCAACACAGGTTTTATAGAATTAGTAAAAAAACAAAAACAGCTTAATTTTCTTTAACGTCTATGAGAAGTAAAGTAGATGGAGATTTCATTTCTGTTGTGCCATTTTCAATTTAAACAACTTTATGTCTACTTTTACACACATTCCCCTCACTTTTCAGTCAAAGTGCTCCATTTGCATTTGAACACTTCTTTCTCATTTCACAGCATTTCATCAGACCAGGTTACTTTTATTACTGCAGCTCACGTCTTTGAACAGGTATGTGCAGCCTCTGCTCGCTGCGGGCTGAAGGCATTGTGTACATTAGCGATTCATTAGTAATTCTGGATTTAATTATTCCATTAATGCTCATTATATCTATCATGCAGGCCATTAGCAGCTCAGCCCTCCAGCTCTCTGTCTCGCCCTGCAGACAGCAGGAAGGTGACGAGACAACATTAGACCAGAATGGGTAATATTGGAACAGCTGAGATATCAGGATGGTATTCTCTTACTGCAGATGGTGTTTAAGTATTTAACTCCGACCAGACGAGCAGAATGAGCGATCAAATCCAAAATTTCTCTAGTGTGTTTTTAGTATAAAAAACAAAGTAATCTGAGAGGTGAAATCCTGTTATAGGCTCAACGTGGGGTGTAGCAAAGTGAATTCAGAGCTCTTTAAATTAAATGATCTACTGATAATATTCAGGAGTTATATCAAATGCATCTTTACTGATCCAATGCCCACAAATTTGCCAATTCCAGTGTCCCTACCTGAACATTAGTTCTCAGTACTTGCCAGATATTCAATTAGTTGGTCTAATTACCCTGATGTCTAATATCTATATTTCCAAGAATATATTAAAGCTTGAATCTGTGGTCAATGCAAAAGTATCTTAACCATTAATAATGGTTGCTGCAATGGTCACAGAGCACTGTCCTTCTGCACTCCTGTCTCCTGTCTTTTATCACTGCTGCAGCCTCTTCCTTTTTAAAAACTTAGAAAAGGAGGAGCAGACCAGTGACTCTGGCATCTGGGAGGAACATACAGGTTATGGAAGTGCTGTATTCCATGCCAATCGATGTTTTTTTTCACCAGTTTTAACCAAGTTTTTAATGGTTGAAACCTGATCATGTGTCTGTTGCATCAAAGTAAATTGGGTGTACATGACCTGAAGGCATTGTGGAAATTTATGGTTTCCCGAACTTTGATGTCCTGCCGGTGGCTGGATTGCTCTGGCAGGTTTGTGATTCACAAATGAGCCAAATACAGAGAATAACTTCTTGACTATAGTTAATGGTGCTTTTTTACATATACATACAGCACTGGCTGCATGTGAAGGAACAGGCCTGGTTGTCAGCCTCTCGCCGCATATGATATGAAATGTTACTCAAAGCAATGCAAGCGTGCACCAACAACATGCAATAAGAACTGATTTGCAATAACTACATATTTTCATAATATCACAGGGACTAGAATATAACATACATATGTACATGTTTGAGTTTAACTTCATTTGTTTGTATTTTACGATTCATTTTCCATCATTTTCTCAGTCAACTGAGCCTGCATGCAAACTCGGCTGTGTAATTTGCATCTTAAATATTACCATTTATTTTCTTTATTCAGTTTGCTTGTGCTGGACAAAATCCACACCCCCGTTTGGTGTTTCAGTGTCAAATGTGTGCTGTCTCTGAAAGCTCTGTTTGAGGTGATAAAAAGGTGTGTGATTCAACAGATACTTATCTCTGCAGGGTCATTTCCTTTTCACCATCAAAAAGCAATATTTTCAAAACATGCCTCAGCTGGATTTTACTGGGCAGTGTTTATGGTCAAATAGAAAGTGGCTGAAATTATTCCATCATGCTGTCTAAGACTGACAGCCAATTAAAGAAAAGAAACAACTTGATTTATTCTATTCGTGGTGCAGAAGCAATGCATTAAGTCCACCTGACATAATTTAAGTGACATCTTCAAACTGTATTGATGTAGGCCTATTACAAATGTATTTTCTACTCCAAACCCACACATATTTGCATAACTTTCACTCATTTTACACTTTCAGCTCCTCACAGATGCATAAGAAAAAAGCCGATTGGAGACTAGATAATATGGCTTGTTTATAGATTCATCTTTAATCTTATGGTGGGAAGGATCATAGGTCATAACCCCTGTGTGTTAAATTAGACCACTTTTATTAATTCACAATGTATCTAAAGGCCAAGATAATCCTTAGGAGTAAATGTTATTTTCATTTTCAGGCCATAAAATGATAATAAATCATAAATCACGCGTGGTTTATACTGGTTCAAATACACCATGTTTAGCACATGTGTATCCATTATTTGTCATAATCTGTGAATTAAAAAAAAGGGATGGAAGGTCAGTGATGCTATTTCTGCTCCTTGTGTTTAAAGATTATTTAACTTTTTTCTCAATGTCAATCTAAAGCCTGTGATGCCGTATGTGATGCATATAGTTTGAGACATTTTGCATCACTTTAAGGTAAAAACCTGCCCAAAACCTTGTTGAGTACAATCTGATACGTGTGTTCCGCCACTAGTGGATAAAATAACAATAAAATGTGTGAAATAATTTTAAAAGTAATAAATGAAAAATAAACACACAAAAAAAAATAAAATAATTTTTTAAACTTTATGTTAAAGTGCCAAATAAAGACTTGCCCCTACTAGTATTTTCCTTATTTTGCTGCCTTACACCTTATAACTTTTTTCATGTGATTTACAAAACAGACCATCAACCCTGACAATGCAGATTACTTGTTTTTGTGAAGCAAAAAAGTTGAAAAAAGAAACAGAAAATATGAATGAATTCAGAATTTTTAGAGCCACCTTTAGCCATATTTCTAGTTGTGAGTCTCATAGAGCAAGACTATGAGGCTGGCATATGAGGCCACTGGCAATTTTGTTCATTCTTCAAAGCAAATCTGCTCCAGCTCCTTCAGATTAGAGTGGAAATGCTGGTCTTTGGCAAGTTTCAAGTCCACAAGGCCACAGATTTTCAGGTTCAGTTGGACTGAGATCACAGCTTTTCATTTCAACACATTTAAATATTTCCCTCTAAACCATGTAAGTGTTGCTTTAGTTGTATGCACAGGGTCATTATCCTGCTGGGTGGTGGACATCTGTCCCAGTTTCAATTCTCTGGATGACTGAAACAGTTTTTCTTTGTTTTTAGAGATTTCCCTGCATGTACAGCTGTCCATCATTACATAAGTTTTGCTTAGTTTCCCATTCCCTGCTTATAAATAACAGTTATTTATTTAGATGTTTATTCAACAGAGACAAATGCATAAAACTTTGCTGGTCTCTAGCCGAGGCTAATTTACTAACCCCGTCTCTGTCAGACTTCCAGAATGAAAACACAGACAATTAAAACAGCATTGAATTAAATATTCTATAACCATTAAAAAACATGCAATATGATCCGTGAAAGAGCTGGAGTATAAAGATGGGGAGAGAAATAAAAAAAGACAAAAATAGAAATTAAATTAAACTTTCAGGTGTGTGTCCAGGACAAATGCGTGTGTGTGTTAGTGTGTGTTTGAGTGCATGTATGTGTACAAGTCTGTGTGTGTGCATCTAGGACAGTGATTCCCAACCCTGGTCCTCATGGCCCACTATCCTGCAGGTATTAGATGTCTCCCTGCTGCGACACACCTGATTGAAGTGAAACGGAGCTCTGCACAAGTCTGCTAGTGACCCATAAATTTGACCCAGGTGTGTTAAAGCAAGGAAACATAGAAAGTCTGCAGGTCAGTGTGTCCAGAGGACTGAAGTTGGATCCCTGATCTGGGATTATTGCATTCAGTGTTTGATTTTTTTCAGTTTCAGCCATTTCTTTGCATTGGTGTTAAAAACTTTGGCTTCTTCTGTTTCTTGAGCTCACTTTGTAATGAATTCCATAGTTGTCTATCTATTATTGTAAAAGATGAGTGGCCAGATGTTGTTCAACATCCTGTTGCACCCTTGTTAACCATTCGATGCTATTTCTGATACAAGATTGTTTATATCCTTACAAAGATGTTTTATAAACAGGAAATTAACAAAATGGTAAAAACTCAGTAAATTGTTTCCTCAGGAGGAGACAATGATGTCATCTTGCAGATTTTTGATGTAATATTTTTAATGCTCGTTTATATAATGATGTTATGGTGTGATCATGGTTTGTTTTTGCCCCCAACAGTAACACAGTAAGACAAGTCAGAAAATGTGATTGTGTAAATACACTGCTCCGCTCCTTTGAGAGGTATGTGTGTATTCCCACAGCATGATGCTGCCACCACCATGCTCCATTTTTGGAGGAGGGTTTGAAGTGATGAGTAGGGCTGGAAGACATAGCCTAAAAATAAAATCTCAGATTTTTTCAAATCAAATCCAATTTCCGATTTCTTTTTGTTTTCTTTAAAAACACATTAAACTTAAAAAAATAACAACAACATTAAACTAAAGAAAAATGTGTTCATGTTCTATTTATTTATTTATATGAAAGGGTTTTAAATAAAAACGTAAATAACGTCACGACTTTTCCACCATGGCTTTATTTCTTGCATAGAGATGTGCATCCATGATCTCTTTCCATCTGGATCCTCATCAGGATCCACTGTGGAAATCATTCCCCAACGAGAGCTGGTGGGCTGATGTTGTCTTCTGCATCTCAAAGAGAGCAGCATTTGTCACTGCAGTTACATGCACAGCTAAATTTGAGTGACAGCTCATTTAATTTTATATCTGTTAGTGCTTTCAGAAAAACACTGCTCTGGTGTGGAGGAGGGGGCTGAGTCTACTGCTAACTATGGAAGCCCAAGGAGAGCGTTTGCAGTTCATATGAAAGAGGAAAAATGAAAAGAAGAATCCAGATTTTCAAAAAATAAATCGTCATAAACAAAAGATTTGATTAATCAGTTTGATTGATTAATCACCCAGCCCTAGTAACGAGGTGTTGGGTGTGTGTCAGTGTTTTTTCTTGATAAAATATTTTAGTTTAATCTAAAAAGAGACCTTCCTTCATATGGTTGAGGTTTCTCTCGCATGTGTTTTGGCAGACTTGTCTGGAAGAAGTCTTTTTGTCTGGCCACTCTTCTGTACAGCCCAGCTCTGTGGAGTGTACAGCCCATCACGGTCCTGTGGTGGGAGACAGAACAAGATGATAAAATTGAATGATCTCAAACAAACCATGTGGGAAACACAGTTGAGGTGTGAGAAGGCGTCTCCTCTCAGCTCCACATAGAGCTTCACTGGAACTGATGGACATTGTTAGAATTAGTTTATTTGCTGTCTAAACAATGCACCAGTAAGTGTGTTTCCGCCCAGGGCATCACTCCTTTCATCGCTTTGTAAGACAGGGTTGCATCTTAATCAACTCTGCACCAATAGTATTGAACTGAGCATATAAACAAGTTGTCGCCTCATGCTGAGGAAACTCCCAGGATGTTGGATCCCATATCAAACAAACGAGCTATATTTGTAGGATATATCTCTTCAGTATTAAGCTGCAAATACAGCTTATGAATTTGATTGCCAACACAACTAACTTGATTTGTTCTTCTCAATCAGCAGTTTCCTTCCAGCACAGATCTTTAATTATCGTCGCTGTACTTCAAACAACAAACTGTTCCATCCGAAACTTCAATTAGAGCGGGTAATTCACTTCCACAGAGCGAAGCTCTCCTCAGAAGAAGTGTCAATCTGCTTCCCTCATCTTCAAAACTATACAAATGCCTTTTGATTTGTTTCTACCAAGAATATTAATTTGGATTGGATTTTAGAAGTAGAACTAAGTAGTCATCAATCTGTTTCTGCTGGCAAGCAACAGTGGGAACATAGAACCTGCTAAAATATCCCGTTTTACTTTAAATCACATATATTACAGATTTGCTGTTTAAAAACCAACATTGTTTTATCAAAAAAATGTATTTATTAGTTATTCAAAATGCAACACAGGACATGGACAGAAGAAAGATGAAGGATAAAATTGTGGATGGAGGTCTGAAAAGTTCGTAATGTGACTGTGTTGGGTGTAGCGCTCTGCTCTTCCAGGGATTTCATGTAACATCTATCTGATACTCTGTATATATATATACATACATATATATATATATATATGTTCTACTTATGAGCTTTTTACAAAGATACAAAGTGACTACAAAGTGTATGACTTTAAAAATGAGGACAAACATCGTAATCATTCTGATTTATTTTCATTCATTCCCTTGTCATTCTGTTATTTTCCTGTAAAGTAGCAGCTGGGACATCCTCTCCTCTCAACTACTGGGGGAATTGCTATTAACCAGCGAATGGGGAAAGACATGAACAATATTCTCGTTTTCTTTAAAAGACTTCTCAAGTGCAACTTAAGAACTGATTTAAGGAGATTAATAAGAGGACACTGATGAATGAAGCCCAACATAAACATCACCTTCAACATCAAGACCATTAGTGTCCTGGTCATCCTCTTTTCCCTCCAAACCTTTCACACCAAAAACTCTAAAAGTATTCCTAGCAACATGGTGTCATGTCACATCTTGCCACTTTGCACACTTTCACAAGTCATTTAAAGGCATTTTTAGCTTTGGATTTGTCTTTTTATGCCAAAGTAACCCATCAAATTCAAGGGTTAGTGTAAAAGTACAGAGCTGGGCAGAATATTTATTTATCTATATAATCTAACTTATTTGATGCATTTAGCTATGCAAACAGTTTTCTTATTCTGACAAAAAATCTCTAGGATTAAAACTCAAATTTCTTTGAAGCGCCAAGAAATGTGTTTATAGGTTCAGCTGCACTTTCTGAGGAGACGCTCATGTTTCAGTAGGTTTGAAGAATTTCTTGTTTTGTGCTTCCTGTCTGATAAGATTTGTTTTGCTTTTTCCAAGAACTCTCAAGTTTATATTTGAAGTACAAAGCTGCAGGCTTGATCCTTATTCAGCCAGTGATGTGGTTCAGTTTCATCAGACAGTCTGAGCCTTCATCTTTCTTGAAACCCTCCTCTTCCTCCTCCTCCCCCTCCCTGCAACGAGCAGCAGCTCTGTTTACTCAGCAGCCGTTGCACTGTCTCATCACCGGCTCTGATCTGATGTTGAGAGCTGCCAGAGGAGAAGATTAATGGCACAACGTCCTCCTTCACGGCGATAAAAACACCCATCGTGCCCCTCGGCTCTTCTCGGAGGCCGTATCCAAATGGATCTGTTGCAGTTATGTGGCGATTAGATAAAATTTGGTGGTAATGTGATGCCATTCTGTGAGGACAGATAAAGTACCATCTGCTCTTCTCCCATTTTGTTCTGTCTTCACTATCCTTCACTCTTTCCTCTTTTTACTCACCCATGTTTTTTCCCTCCTTTTATGACTCATAATTAAAGAATTCTGCCACTTACGGCTGCATAACTTCCATCGAGTGTGTAGGACTGTCTGCGTCCATCTGGGCTTCATGAGACCTTCTTTAAGGGGCAGCGCGTCCAGCAGCCGGGAAGAAGCGTATCTGCCAGCACTCTGCAGAAGGCTGGTGGGTGGTGTAGACGTCGGCCTCACACTGTTTTCTCTTTGTTTGTTTGTCTCTTATGAATTCTTTTCTCTAGCTGTGGCAGAAAAGCTACATGCTGAGACAAAGTCAACAGGTTCACCTTCCCCAGGTTGTCCTCCATCAACAATACATCCTTAATCTAGAAATTAAAATGCAGCAAGGAACAAAAATGCTTTTAGTGAATCCGTAGACAGAGGATTATATAATTATGTACACTCATTAGTGCACACAGTGCTGTGTATATAAAGTCATGGTCTCATTTTGAGTTTTAAGCAATCAGCACTGTTATTGTGTCTTAACACTGACTGGTCACTTTATTAGGTACACCTGTTCAGTTGCTTGTTTACACAA
>CM047975.1:4268819-4284480 GCA_026261665.1 Melanotaenia duboulayi | reverse complement strand
GACCCCTGCACTAAACACATTTAGCATCACTTTCCTCTTTAAACAGCAACAGTTAAAGTATTTCTTCATATATATTTATAAAATGAGGAAGAAGGATGAAATGTTCAGGATTTACTAACTAAAAGGTAAAAAGTCAGCAGGATGAATTTAAAGCTGTGAAGCTGCTTCCTTCTAAACACAGAAGGAACAATATGTGATGAATATCAGCATCAGGTGAACAGACAGAAAGCAGGATGAGAATCTCACAGCTTCTAGATGGTGAGGAGAGAGAAATATTCACAATATGCACAGTAATTTCTACTTCTGCACCCTCTGCTACCAGGAGTAAAGGGGGTAACATCTCAATTCCGGGTGTAGCGTCAGGTCTGTAAATGTAACTATAAACATGTGTGGTCTCCACAGAAAATGCAGAATCTCAGCTTCCAGCTCAGCAAAACAATTTTTGTGACCACCAATCACAGTTAAAACAGCAAAAGATTCAAAGACCAGGTACACAAAGTCCAAAGTTTCCCCATGAACAGGAACAAACGACTCCTCTACTGAAAGCTCACATCTCATAGATTCCACAGCTGGAAGTTTCATCTCCCAAGATTCACCGAACCAGAGGCAGAAGAAGACCCGATTTATGCTGCACGCTTGTAAAAGCTAGAAAGCAGTCTTACCAGGTCGCAATGTCGTAGTGACTTTTTTTTTCAACCAATCAACAAATTGCAGTGTGTCAAGCTCCACCTTTTCAGGCCTGATCCGTTAGATTGGTACCCCAACAAAAGGGTAACGAAAAACTCATCTTTTCCTTTTGTGTGTATGTACATATTTTTCCATGGGTTTTATGTTTTTATGGGGTTGGGATTAGTTTTAAACCCGTAGACAACAACCATTTTCCACCACCTGTGTTGAACTCTGCTGATAAGTAGTAACAGGTATAAATGATTGCTGGCCAAATGACACTGGAGGACAAAGAGGTCAAAAAGCAGACTGGTGTGAGTGTGTGTCCTGCCCCATGCCTTTATTTGTTAGTTACTGCTGTAAATATTCTCGTGGGTTCAGGTGTGGAGTTGCACAGAATCTGTGGGTTTACAGATCCCCGTATTTGGTCCAGTTGCTGTGGTACATTAAGTGGCCACCTCCGTCTAGCTGCCACCGGGATTCCGGCCCATGCTATCCTCTGCCCTGGTTCTACATAGTCTCCGGCTCACCCCAACGTGCTTCTCCTGTGAAGTGGCTTGAAATTACTAGAAGCTAGATTCGTCTGCTCCCGGTTTGATGTAAGTGTACTGGGCCATAATTTGTGCAGAACAGACTGTGATTGTGGACTTAGGGACTGGAGAATACTTCAGACGATACAGACCCTGCTGGGGCCAAGGATCCACTCAACCAACCTAGGACCTCTCAGAACAGCCCCCGTGTGGGTTCGTGAGAGGTGTGCTGCGGCTGGAGCTCCGACCCAAGTGAATGAAGGAACTTTTCTTTAAAAAAAAGACATTAATTGTAATAACATTGACTTTTATATTTGAAATAGTTTGTTTGGGCTGCTCTGCTGTGATTGCTCCCATCAAACTATGGGCATGCAGTACGTAGATTTAGTCCCAGTTTTACTGGGTGGCGTTGTCGGACAGGTTCTACTGACTCAGCGTCTTAAACATAAATGCTTAAAATCTGCACACTGAAGAAAACAACATAAATGCAGCTATACACGAGCAACACTACACTGACCCAAGAGGACGACCTGCAGCTAAGACAGAAATACTAAACATCCATTCATGTTAAGAATCTGAGGTTCTAACAGCAATGCTTCAGATTTTTTTTTTACATATTTGTGTTGATCAGACTGCAAGCTCTGGTCACATTTGAATAATTCATATTGTGTGAGTCTGGTTAATTCCCTCCATGATTTAGGATGCATCATTTGGTTTAAATACTGTATTTATTTCACAGCCTGAGGTCTATCAAAAAAGATGTTCCAGCGTGGTTACAGATAAAAAATACATCCCGTTCCCACAGCCCAGCTGAGAGATGATCAAATCACTTAAAATCTGATGTTAATGAACGAAAGCAAACCTACTCAGTATCATTTTGTGAATATTTAATGCTTTCTTTGTTTCTAATGCGATTTTCTCTGAAGCACAACCAGTATTAGCAGGAAGCTAACACTGGTTGTATTAGCTTCCCAGTCATTTCTCTCTTATATCAAAGCTGCTTTAAGATTTAGATCAGGTTATAACACAAGGTTGGACCAAAAGACTCAGGACCTGATTATAGAAACACAGCCCTTGCGTTTAATTGACACAGTTTGACAAGTTTGCGACACCAGCATCGCCAGACCACATTTACTGAGGCACGTGGCCCAGTATGAATGAGCTGTGCCCCAGTATAAATAGATTAATTTTCGACAATACATATCTATCATACATTAATTCAGATAACTCCGACGGAAAAAGATTTATATTTCAACTTAAATGCGTAGCATGAGCGTTAACTCCAAATAGAGGACACAGATCAGGGGCACATTCTGTCTCTGCATGTCACTGTGCACGAGCAGCAGGTGAACCACACCCATGTCTGGGTGTGATTAGTAGCCTGATATCTGCTTTTTGTGTATGACCATTGCCTGCCCTYTTGACCACGTTTTTGGATATTGGATTCATGCTTTAACGCCTGGAGTTCTTGCAGATTGCGGCGACACACAGTCAGCCCAGATCCTCCTGCCAWATTCCATCAGACAGCTCCAAGTTCTCTCTACCACTCCTCCTGCTTTAACAATACTCTGTTCAAACATTAAGATCTGTGTGAGGCTGAATTTCCGGGTCTTCAGGAGAAACCATTACAATGCCGTGCAGCTCTTGGATGTGTCGGGAGAGCGGTGAGGTCTTCTTGATGAGTGCCTGAAGTCCTTTTCTCATTCCTGACATGGTCTGTGCACCATCACTGCAAACACAAATGCAATTCTCCCACTTTAGCCCATTCTCAGTCAGGAAGTAGTCCAGCATTTTGAATAGCTCTTCAGCTGTGGCTCTGTCTCTGACATATTTACGAAGATCCTCACACAAGGAGTTTGGCATGTCAAAACGCACATAAGCAATAAAAAAAGTCTTTGTTGCTGTCAGTTGCTTCATTGAATTGTAAGTTAAAACATTTGTGTTTGAGTTTATCTACCAGCTGTTCTTGAAGATTGTTAGCAATTTCATTTATACGTCCGGCGACGGTGTCGTTGGACAGAGGGACTGTTTTTATTTTTGCAGCGCATTCGTCCTCCAGCAGAGGCAGAGGACAGAGACCATGTCTAATGCTGCAGGCAGTATCAGCTCCTCTGCTATGCTGTGGGTTTTCATTTATTTTTTTGCATTGAGCACTTTGGTACACCACCTTATATGATGCTAACAGTGCTCACTGGATTAATGAAGTAGCATTCACAAAGCAAGATGATTGTTGGCAATATTCAGCATGTTTTCGCTGCAAAAACTCAAGTGGCTTATCAGCGTGATCGGGGTGTAATGTCTTAAAATACGCCTCGATTTATTTGGTTTCATCCTGTCCACTGGGAACATTTTTACACAAAGTAAACACGCTGGTCTTTCCTCGTCTCCCACCGTAGTCACAGTGAAGCCAAGTGCTACTTACGCTTGATCATATTTCCTTGTCTCAGCTTTCGTTTCTCTCATTCTCTCCGTCTCTGTCCGCCTTTCTTTTCATTCTGGTTAAATATCTTTTCATGGTGTCTCTTGAGAGTTTCTTCACTGCACTTCATCTCCCGCTTTGTGTTGTATTTGCAAATGTTCGGTGCAAAAAAACCAAGCCTACACCACAGAGTTAATACTCCCTGTGCCTGTAATGCCACCACATATCACATGAGCATGAACTGGTGCGACAAACGCACCATCTATGAAGACGATAGGCGCCTAATCAGTTTCTGGCAGACAACCACTTTATGGCATGACGGGAGAATTGAGCTAAAGAAACAAACTTTAATGTGAGCTAGGAGACAGACAGGGCTTGTTCAGGAAAGATGTGCATGGGTTGTAAAAACAGAAATGAAAATATCCCTGCTGAACCAAGACAAGATGGATCCATGTTTTCATGATGTTTCCAGCAGATTCTGAGCCTAGCATCTGAATGTGGAGCTGAAATGGAGACTCATCAGACCAGCAACATTTCTCAATCTTCTATTGTCCAGTGTTGGTGAGCCTGTGTGAATTGGCTACGTTTGCTGTTGTCTTGTTAACAGAGAAATTAGCTGTGGATTTAAGCCACACAGATGGCGACACAATCTGACGGTTATCCTGTCCACCCATTAACAGAATGGCTCGATTCCCTGAAATCTTCACCCTGGAATCTTTTCCCTTAAAATTAGGCTTCAGCACACGAAGACTGCATTTGAATGTGCATGAAATCTTCTATATTCTGATTCTATAAATACACAAAACACAGCCTTTTACAAAATACCTGTGCACATGCAGACAAGGCCTAAGTTGTTCAGCTGACCAAGATAGAACAAGCACCAGGTTTTTGTTGTAGTGGCTTCATGCTCCTGACCAGTGTCACCGTTTGTCCTGAAGCTGGAACCCCAAATAGCTTCACAACTAACTCACTCTGAGGTTTGATTCTCACAGCATTTTGCCCTCAGACTGAGTCTCTTACAGGCCTTTGAGTTAGCTGAATACATTTTTGCATTGTTCCTGAACCTCTTCATCTCTCCAGTTGGACATTTTTCTTGTTGTCTGTGTATCACATGTTCTTGAATCTTGGAGGAATATTATGGAAAAGCATCAATGATCAGAGATTATCTTATAGTTTATGAACTGGTTGGCTAAATCTATTTTTATATATAAAACTGAATAAAAATAACTGAAGATTCCTTTTTCAGAAGACACCATGTGGGCGGGATTAAACAAATGAGAATTTAATTTAATAAAAATTTATAAGTTCATTTAAACACCTGAAATTAATATGAAAAGCAAAATATTTCTGAGACAACAAACATGGAGGTTATATAGACATGCAGCATATCCCACACAACATTGTTTTAGTATTAAATAACGTGTTAGGATGCACATGTTTTGGTCACTTTTATGGCTGTAAAATCCAGCAAGAGAAGTGCTAAAGGAAGATAATGACTTAGACAAAATGCTGTTTGCAGCTTGCAGGAATCAATTACAAGCAATTGCAGACAATGCAGACGTGTCCCAGTACCCTCCCAGACGGGAGAGTGAGAGAAGATGTTTTTAACAGAAAACAAGAAAACAGATTAGTTTCTTGGAAGTGATAATGCAGCGCTAAATTTCCTAAAGTGTCCATGAAAGTAAATTTAGCATTAAGGTGTTCTTATATGATTTATTTGATGCATCATGTCAAACACTCATTTCTGGCCCAATAACAAACAAAAATGAATAAAACCATAACAAAGTATGGATGACAAGCTCGTAGGTGGTTACCAAATTTGCATCCAATAAAGCAACTGAATTGCAAACCTGATGGTGGAGCTGACCAATCAGAGCAGAATTTATTATCCATATGTAGCTGCACGAAAGAGTAGATGAGGAAAAGAGAGAAAGAAGCTGTTTCAAGTCTGAAAAACAAGGAAGAAAAATAAAGAGCAAATTCAGACAAATCTTAAAATGACTTGAGTCACTTGTTTGGACTTAGCTAAATTTCATACAGGACTTTCCTGCAGATATGAATCACTGTTCAGGAGGTGTACAAATACATGTGTTATCAGTCTATTATACACTTTATTTAGCTAAGTTGCTCGAAAACAAATAACTAATCATTTAAACACATGGCAGCATCTCCATACATAAGCATGTATGTACAGATGCCCATTTATGCTTCTTTACTTCTGTAAAAAGCAACGTCCATTTCAGACATTGTTATATGTCGTCGTCGTCTTACTTCAATGCGTGTTTTGCGTTGCCATGGTTAAGTCAATTCCTCCACTAGCGAGAGTTCACTTCCACGAGCCGACAGATAGCTAAGCTCCCTGAAAACAGAGCAAATTATGTGTGTTACTAACACAAAAGACGGACGCAACTGTCCGTCCGTCTGCATATCCGTCTTCTGCGTCGAGCATAAATGGGCCTTAGGAATGGGAAAGGAGAGGGAATGGCTTCAGTTGGGATTTTCACACACAGCCATCTGCAGGGTTTACAGGGAACAGTCAGAAAAAGAGGAAATGTCCAGTGAACAGCAGGTGTCAAAATGTTAGCATCTGACAGCATGAAGCCAAACAAGTCACAGCACTCCTTGGGGATGTCTCATCCTGAAGACAAAGAAAAGCCTGATGATTACCTCAGAAATAAACTATTTGACGTGGTAAACAGCAAAGTTTTTCTATAGCAGCATCCATCTTGTCAGATGCTCAATTAATTAATAATTATAATAATTAGAACATGTTAATATCATCCTTGCCTGACAACCAGGTAGTCACTAGGACGAGAGACTGACCAGCTCGGAGCTAAATTAGCTGTCTATTATCTGCACTACTTGCCACTCTCTATCTCTATGATTTACCTTTTTTTTTATTTTTTAGCTGTTTGTCTACAAAAGACGCACCATTACTGCTGGCAAGACCAAGAGACCCTTCAGGGACTTGTGCACTGGTCGGCCACTGGAAATTGTTCACATAGTCCCTGCTGTGTCTTGACTCATTGGGACTTGGCCTACCAGGGCCCCCTTTTTGCACAGGGCTCCAATGATTTGCTCGGTTTGCAATAAAAGAAAGAAACTATTTCTCTGCAAAACAAGATGATTTTATGGAGCATTTCTTCATACGTTTTATTGTAAGTTTTGGGGTGCATGTGGTCATGGAATGGGGTAATGGGGGGTGGGGGTATCTTGATCTTGAACTCAGGACTGAAACATGACGTAAAAATTTTCTCATAGCGAGCTGCTACTTTCATTGACGTGGAATTACTTGTGACTCATACATTATTGTGGAAACATTTATTCATGACCACAGATGGAAATATTTATCGTTCATCATAAGTCTGATTTATTTAAGAGCGCCACACAGACACATCACTTTATAACTATGATATCAAGATTGTATATTTTTGCTCATAGCATGCACTGTTTCAGTCAATAATCTGCTCAGTGTTATGTATCAGGCTCCAGGATTTATTTCTATTGGCGAGACATAAACTCCAAACAATATCATCAGCAGTAAAGCTGCAAAACATGAGGGTGTGCATTCTTTTCTCTCTGAGCTACTTTAAAAAATGATAAACATGTTGGTGTCATCAGAAAACAAAACTAAGGCTGCAGTTCAACTAACTTTCCAGAAGCAAATGACACACGCGTTCCTGATTTTCTTCTAAACTATCAGCAGGTGAAACTGGTGGATTCGTATATGTATCTTCTTTTGTTTTTCTCTCTTTTCACCCAGTTTTATTCCCATCATGTTATCACTTAGATCCAGGGAATTATCTGGTTAGAATATCTCTTCATATTTGCATAATTTTATTTAAATATAGATAATCTTCTCTTCTAAATCTTTAACTTCCAAACAGATCTTATTTCATTGGTATATTAATTGATTATTTGCCCCTAAATTAAATTGAACTCATGAGAGATAAATTTATCATTTACCTACAGCTCAGAGCAGGAGTTTTAATAAATTAAACAAATAAATAAATACAAAGAAAAAGAATGTTTTTCTTAGCTGTGTTACTATTTTCTGTGGGGGGCCTCTGTGGTTGTGCATTTTTCTTTAAGTGTTTAGTTTAAAATTTGAAATAAGGATCAGCTGACGTTAGAAACAACATGTGTGTGTCAGCTGATCCCTGAATTAAATCCATCAGGCTGATGTTCAGACAGGATGTGTTTGATAGGTTTAAAAGCACCAATCAGGCCTCTGAATTCACTTTGTTGTTTTTTGTGTGGCTTGTTTTTAACTAATCAACATTTCCACAAGCCAAACTTATTTTCAGGTAAAGTAAACAAGATTATAAATTCATCTAGTCCGACATGTTTCTTTAAATTGTCTTCATAAAAATACCAAACAAGAACAACAACAATATTGTCTTAACGTTCTCCAACAGGGAGAAGAGTTACTTTTGCTCTTAACACATTTTAAAAAATCAACTTTAAAGTTTTGATTTTCTTTACATTTCTTAAATATGAAGAATTTTGTCTAACACTTTGCTATTTTTGAAGGGAAGTCAAAGACACAAAAAATACTATAATCTTAACAAAACACTCATAGTAAATCATTTATTTGACATGTAATCAAATGTCTTAAGATCTCTGAGCCAGTGTGGAAGTCCTCAGTTAGCCTGGGGTTTGCATTCGTGCACCAGCTGTGGACTACTTGAAACACAAACTACTTGCATGAATGGGCATCATCGTTTAAGGAGGTCTGGAGCCACCATAAGTTCTCGAGCTCCCACTAAAAAATCATAAATTTACTGTTTTCAGCATTGTCTTCAATGATTGTGGCGTTAGTTATTTTGGTTAGTGATAAAGTAGAAGCTTCCTGTTTTCGAGATTAAAGACTTGCTATCTCTGTTTAGTTAAAATCTTAGCAGGATGTTCTGATGTTGGCTCTGAAAATAGAGTTCAGCTTGTACTACAAGCGTTATTATGAACAAATGAGAAGTGTAAATAATGATCTGTATACAGCCTGAGACAGGACAGGGACAGACAGGACAGAGACAGACAGGACAGAGACATCTACCGAGGACGTCTAAAGGATTTAGCAAAAATAATAAACCATCAGAAGTTAGGGATATTGTTATTTAAGTCATTTAACAACTAAAACTATGTTAGCCTGCTCATTAGAGAGGACATGGAGATCCAGAGAAAGACAGATGTTTGGAGAAAGAGACTAAACAGATCCAGAGATGGAAGAAGCAACTCCTCCCATTAGGAACAAAGCACCAGACAGATGACACTGAACAGCTGCCCACAGATCAGAGCATTTCATCCCTTTCTGTGGCAATAATGAAGGTGAACGCAGACGTTTATGAGGAGTAAATAAACATTTTCCATCTTGTCGGATTTCACTTCGAACTTTAAATTCACTCTTGGATTATTCTGCTGTATTCCACATGAAAATAAAACTACTGAGTAAAATCATGTCCTGGTTGAATCAGTCTACAGAGATGGTGGAATTAACTTTCTTTAGAGCTGTGAAAGGCTGTTGCATCACAACAAGAATAATCCTGGTTCAGTCTTGCCTGGAGCCTTTTTTATGTGGAGTTTGTGTTCTCCCTACTCATACAGGACATTCAGACCACTTGCCAAAAATATAAAGAAGAAGAAGAAGAAGAAAGAAGAAGAAGAAGAGGACAATGATGAAGAGGAACAGTTTACTGAATACATTGAAGGGGGAAAAGAGAAAAAGAGAGATATGGAGAAACAGGTAACTGGGATGAAAGAGGGCAGATTTCTTTCTCTTGGTTTAACAGTGAATTATTACATCTTCCTCACATCTGTGATGGTATGAGTACAGTAGGTTACACAGTTATAATCATTATTCCTCCAAAGGGGGCAAGGTAGACAAAGTTTGAGAATCACTGCTTTATACAAAAAATATTCAATATTATTTTAAAGTATTTTTGTTGTATATTTATTTCATATTTACAAATGTTATTACAGTAAAAAAAAAAAAAATAGAAAAAAAGCAATAAAGTGCACTTACCAGCTCTTACTGAATGTTAAATCTCTTCTACAATCATAAACCTGATTAATATCATGTTTTTATACATTTATTTTAAATTGCATTTTATTTGGACCTGGCTTCAGCTCCTGTTCTAGCCCATCCCATAATTTTACTCCATGCACCGAAACACAAAGTCCCCTCATTGTATTCGCTCGATTTTCCTCTGAGATTGTAACCCCCTTCTTTTTGCCAGGAAAGTGTTTAATAGTAGTAAACTATGCTTTGCTTTCTATGTTGTCTGTGCTGTTTGAAGCTCTACAATATCCATGAGCATTAATAATCTTTATTTTAGAAATAATGTATTGGTGGGTCCCAGATATTTAACATTATGAATTATTTGTGTTGCTCTCTCGTGTAAAATGACCAGAAATGAGTGATGTGTCGTGTGTGTTGCCCCAGACCTCAGCACAGTAAGATAAGTATGGCAGAATAAGTAAACGTATTTCCATGTAATATCGTGGATGAAAAATTGGATTTCATGAATCTTTTTGTATGTGTACCTCACCTATGTGAACCTGCGCCTGAGCACACCAATCAAATCCAACTTTATTTATAAATCACTTTAAAAACGACCACAGAGGACCAAAGTGCTGTACAGAAAACTAAAAGCACAAAGAATAAAATCAATCAAAACAATAAAATCAAATAAATAAGACAAGTTAAACATCGACCAAACAACATAAATTTAGTTTTGCTTAAATTTAGTGATACATTTTTTAAATTTATGCATTTCAGTACTGATCCTCTCAACCAGCTGTCCCAAGTTGTCCCCCGAAAAAAAAAATACTTGTATCATCTGCAAATAATACCAAATTCATTATTTTGGAAATATGTATATCATTGATATAATGAATGAATAACTTTGGTCCAAGGGTCAGTGTTGGGACCAAAATATGAAAACATGAAATCATACAAGTTCTCATTGTTGGTGATATAACTTTTAACCCAATCCAGAACTATTCCCTTAATGTCTTACCTCTTGAGTTTATTAAGTGAAATATCATGATTAATGGTATCAAACGCTTTTTTGAGATCTATGAAGAACCCAACTGCATACTGTTTATAGTTGATAGCTTTTGTTATTTTTTATAAAAGCATCAATTATTGCCTTTGATGTTGATTTTTTCCTTCTGAAAGCATATTGACTATCTTTAAGTAGTTTGTATTTGTCTATGAATTTGTCCAATCTTTCTGTAAAAAGTTTTTCTAGGACTTTAGAGAATTCTGGCAGTAGTGAGATATTTCCATTTGCATTTCCATTCCAGTTGAACCGTCCATCTGTATAGTTCCTGCAGTTATTATTGATGGAGGAGAGAAAATTGTTATCCTGATCTATGTCATATTCCAAGTTCTGTGTATTTTAATCTGCATATTGAGATTATTTCAGTTTCAGATGGTCATTTTCACTAACCTGCTGAGTTATGTGGTTATTGTTGACTGATGTAGGTGAGAGAGATCCTTCCATGTGTGTCATAATGTGTCAGATTTTGTTACCTTCCATGTCCAGTTTATGATGCTCACCAGCACTTTGACCTCCTCTGATGTTCCATGTAGTTTGATGAAAATCCTGCAGTTCATCGTTGAGGTGTTTTGGATTTTTTTTCTGTTTTTTGAGTAACATGCTCTCCTTGCTATTGGTTTTGTCAGGTGTTTTTTGATGAATACGCTGGACCCTGTCTATTTCTTTCCTTGTTTTAGCAGTGCAACCTTTTGCTTCCGATTGACAAACCTCATTATGACAGCTGGCTTGTCACTGGTGTTTCTCCTGGGCAGGGGGTGGCAGGCTTCATTCCCCACACAGTCCAGCTGTATCCCTTTGGTCTGTAAGAAGGCCACCACCTGTTGCTCCACAAAGTTGTTGTCATGCTCCCTGGATCCCTGCCTGTGTGTACGACCCTTGTTTTACATGGAGCCCCTTACTGATGACATAGTTCATTCCTCCAGAAAGTCGAGCCACTTATCCTTGTCTGCGTTCTGTAGATGAAGAGCTTTAACCTCCTCAACCAGCTGCAGGATGTTTTTATGCTGCAGCCACACAGCAGAAACTTCCTTTTCAAGAAAGCTTTCCTGTCCTGTCTTCACTACAGTGTTCAACCTTTCCCTGAGCCAGTCTGTGGTCCCTGCCTGCTTTAAAAGAGTCATCATCATCCCTGTGTTGAAGAATGCATCTCCAGCCATCCTTAATGACTACAGCCCCATGGCCCTCACCTCTGAACTCATGAAGTGTTTTCAGAGACAGGTCAGGGGGCACATCAGTGCCTCCCCCCCGAGTCTCTAGACCCACTTCCGTTTACTTACTGAGCAACAGATCCACAGATAAAGCCATCTTCCAGGTACTGCAGACCACCCTTACCCACATGGACAAGCACACAGGGGACTATGTAAAGATGCTGTTCATTGACTTTAGTTCAGCTTTCAACACTATAGTCCCCACCACACTCCACTCCAAACCACTCAGCCTGGGGCTGAACTCCACCCTGTGTGCCTGGATCCTGGACTTTCTGTCAAACAGAACTTAGGTGGTGTGGGTGGGCAGGCACACCTACAGCCCCCGAATCCTCAACACCAGATCTGCACAGGGCTGTGTCCTCAGCCCCCTGGGGAGGTGGGATGGAGAAACTGGCAGAGTGACGCCATGCTAACATCCTCCAGCTAAATGTAGACACAACTAAGGAGATGATTATTGATTATGGGAGACAACAGAGGAATTACACCCCTCTGGAGGACTCTGGGGGAGAGGGTGTACAGTTTCAAGTACCTGGGTGTCCACACACCGAGGATCCTGGAATCTGCACATAGACAGCCAGAAGAAGGTGAGCCAGCGCCTGGAGTGGCGGAGAGTGTTCTGACTGGTAACAACACCCAGTGGTATGGGAACAGACCTGGTCATGACAAGAGGGCCATTCAGAGGGTGCTGAGGTCAGCAGAGCATACCATGGGTACAACACTCTCCACCCTCCAGGGCATCTTCATGAGGAGAACAACAGCCAGAGCAAACAGGATCATAAGAGACACTCATCATCTATGATGCAAAGCGGACGGTTCACACCCCGCATCGTCCATTAATTTATGATGATGGACATCTTAAAGGGCATTATCCCGCTCATACCATGGTCACTTACGAAAAAAATAAATGTAAAATCAATTATTATTACATTAATGTTAGTTTTCGCTATTAAAATCCTAAGTTATTCACAAGACGCGGATGAGTGGACTATTTCGTTGTGGCGCGTTGCCAAAGGTAACCGGCTCTCACACAGAACCCGCAGCTCATTCGGCTGCAGCTGTTGTATTAGATCAGTGGAAGGAAGGGAGATGATTGCTTAACGTTATGTTACGTGACACAAAGATAATTTCAGAGGGTGGGCACAGTTCTTACAGTCTGTGTGTGTCCAGAGGATGATGCAACATTTTGTTTCAAACAGTCAAAGTCCACAGATAGTTTCCTACATCGTTCAATAAGCCTGCAGGCGGCTTTCACAGTGATGCCACGTCATGATCTGGCGTGTCTCCAGCGGCGACTATTAAATGTTTTTATAATGTTATCCACCATTCACTCTGTATCAAGCAAGCAAGTACATAAGGTATTCAAGACAGAAAGACAGGCAGTGACCTATGGAAAATTAAATGCAACATTGCCATTGATTGTGACATTTCATAAAGATACTGGCATGTCCTTAGTGACATTTGTAGACCCTGTCCAATGCTGGTTGGGACACTGTGGGATGACAAAATGTTGCTCCATTTTCGTCTCTCCTGAACTGACGGAGCCCAATAAGCCTGTAGGCTGCTTTCACAGCGATGTGCCATCACAGACATCATGTCTGCAGTCCGACGTCTGAGTTTCTGTTGCCACAGTTACCAACTAGCGTTTAGTCAGTGCAATTATTTATGAAAAAAAAGGCTATTTGACCAGAACTTTTTTAATAGGTATTCACCCAGACCATGGTATAAATGATAAAAAAGTAAAACTAAGGGAGACAGACTTTAATATTAAGAATGTTATGGAGTGATGAACACTCGTTCTGTATTCTCAGATATACTTCTGTTATTTGTGCAGTCACTGGCTACCTAGCTAATGCTATGATAGGTTTGGATAACAGCGAGGTTGCTTACACAGACAGGTGTTATGACTGGCCGTTTTTTAGGAATAACTTAACCACACGATATGTGTGAACAGCCGGCATCAACCGGATCTTGACATGCACATAATCAGCAAAAGACACGGCTGATATTGGCCATTTTGAAAAAGGCTAATATTGACCGATTTAATTAGCCCGCGATTAATCGGTCAGCCCTACTTATTATATTTATTTTTATTGTTTTATTGTTTATTTAGTTTATTACCGTGTTGGGTTTTTTTTTGTTTTGTTTTGTTTTGTAGTGTCTAATTATCATGCAAGTAGTGTGGTTACATTTAGATGTACTAAGCAAATTTAGGCACAAGGGTTTGCTTTTGGTAGTATCACATTGACGCAGTTGAAACAATGATTTTTATAGTGGACAGTATCACATGAGATTGGTTAAATCAATTAACCCTATAGGGTACAGCATCGTGTGTCTCTATATGCAAGTCTCATGACTGGTTCTAGATGTCAGTTTAGGAAGGTTCTTTATTGTGACTCTATTTAAGGCCACTTCGCTAAGGTGCAAATGGTCATAGGGGATTTCTACAATTGGCAGAGAGACCTACTGTAGATAATGCAGATCTTTTTAAGATGTCACTTTTTGTAATAAACCTTTTTTATTATGCATTAAGCTGGCATCTGTGGCTCTTTTTACCTCCCAGTTATTTTTCCACATAATCTGCTTAAAGTAATACACATTAAAAAAAAAAAACATCACAATCCAGAAAATAAGGTCACATCAGTTTTACTAGGGGTAAATGGGTCTGCACAGCCTCAGATGCATGTACAACTGCATTTCACTGACATCTTACATCTTACAACTTGAAACTTGGCTTTCTCCTGCATTATAAATGCATGCATTTTCTTTACAGATGTGGTCGTATTTAAATGGGAAATAAACAGGTTTTCCAACAGTTTGAGATTATTGTTACAGCAAAGAAATAATCCATCAAACACTCATTTAATCACTTTTTGTGACAAGCTTACGATGGGCCATCCTTCTTTTGGTAATGCTCTTTGTAAAAAAAAATCTCATTTTAAGAAAAAGATTGTTTCATTTTACACTGACGTTGTTATGTAGTCAAGTAGCTCTTGTGTGCACATCAGTCCTCAGTAATATCTCAGAGGAACTGCAAGACTAAAGCCAACAATTATTTCCTTTGTTTATGCTTCTGACATTTTCTTTAATAATCTAATCAATCCTTTGTTCAGTGCATGAAATGTCAGAAAACAGTGAAAAAGCCTCATCATTTGTCCCTGAAGGAACAGTTGCATGTTTTGGTTTGTTAGACTTGCTGTCAAAACAAATGTGGTGACTCTCAAAGAAATTATGTAAAAACTAGCAAAGCTCACATTAAAGACGCCGTCTCCAGAGGGTTTATGGCATTTTTTGCTTCAGTTAATTAAAATGACTCATAATATTCTCTCAATTCATAAACTGATGGATGACAGCAGCTCTACACTGGGGGATGAGAGATTAATTCAGAAATGGCTTTCAAACTTTAGTACAATATTTATTCCATCAGCCAGTGAACTGGCAGTAATGTTGGATTCAGACAAGAAGATCGGGTGGAAATAAACTGGGAAGAGAGGTCAGGGGTACGATCAGTGGTGTGAGGTCAGTCATGGGCCGCANTGGAAATAAACTGGGAAGAGAGGTCAGGGATACGCTCCATTTAGAAAAGGCAACTCAGAAACTGAGACTTCACACCAGGTACTAAACTGCCTGTTGATGAATACGTGATCTCAGGACAATCACTGGTCACTTTATCAGGTCCACCTTACTAGTACCTGTTTGTACCCCTTTCTCCTCCAGAACTGCCTCAATTCTTGGTGTGATAGAGGGAACAAGGTGGTGGAAACATTCCTCAGATTTTGA
>CM047975.1:4166896-4197973 GCA_026261665.1 Melanotaenia duboulayi | reverse complement strand
ATAAATTTGATTTGATTTGATTTTTGATTGGTCCAAGTCCACAGTTCTGCCCATTAACTGTCATTTCCAGAATATTCCCACTACCACATTACAGCCAGAAGGTATAAACATTTCCACCAGGTTTAGAACTAGCTAAACTAAATTACTTTCAGCTTTTAGAAACCATTGAGGACAATATCACACACTCGAACTCCCAACACATATCACTCATAGGGAGAGTTGACACTATCAATAGTGGTTTTTATCAAAAATCAACAAACTCTTTTCCATGATCCCCATCAAACCATCGCCTACATGGTTTTAGTCCCCAGACTCTTAGTTTGAACTAGGGCTGATGGATGTGTCAGACTAAACCTAAAAATAGGTTGGTGGAGAGAATGTCTCATCAGTTTTTAACATTACTCTGTATTATATGCGGATGCTGAAATTTTTCAATATATTTCTAAGTTGTGCACTTTGCAACCATCTTCTGTTCTTGTGGTATGGATGGAATTGATTGTGTTAAATCCTTATGTGACATTGTCTCATATTGATCTCCACATCGTGAAACAAATCAAAATTGTGGAAGAATTTTTGATTTTGAAAAAACATCGCATTTTTTTTGCACTGAATAGGTTTAATATGGTCAAACTTAATTTAAACACTTAGTAACTGTCCTTTTGTTCAAATTCCTGCATTTATAGGTAGCAATCAGCCAGGCATGAATAAGCACAATGGTTTTGGATAACAGATACATGGTGATGATGTACATCAGGGGTCAACAAAACATCTTGGTTTTGTACTGTGCAGGATAAAGACAGAGAGGTAAGATATCTGATAAACTTGCAGGTCTTGGCTAAATATGTAGATCAAGTAGTAACAAGGATCATAAAATCCAACAGCGAGATGACATGTGGGAAGAGAGAGTGAAGTTTGACATTATTATGATGATTTTTAGCAGCACATCTGTGAGCAGGATCTCTGCAGTAAAGATGCTGGTGGTGGTGGGAAAGAGTTGACTACATATATATCTGTATATCACATCTACAGTATGCATCTGCAGTACTGAGGTTCAGAGAATAAGAAGCAAAAATGCTTACAGGGACTTTCTGCTGACAGGGGCCTGTTATCATCACAATCAGGCCATAACATCCAGAAAATCACAATAAGATAAAGTTGAAAGTGAATGTGCACATACACACACGCAGACACACAGGTAAAGAGGCAATCCCATTCCACATTTCCTGCACATGTCAGCAGGTGACATCGTGAAGAGAGGGAGGTCACAGTGGGCTCATCAACCTGACAATTTTCAGCAGGTAAGCAGTTCTACACTGACTTGTGTATACACACACACACACAAGCATAGAGACCAAGAACAGCATTTCCATCACTGCTGAAATACAGCTAACCATCACAAATGCTATTACATTTAATTGCAGGCCACAATAATCGCATATGAATGCTTGTGTTATTTAGCATAACCTTTTCCTTTGTACTTTTGCTACTATTATTAAGTAGACAAAACATGAAGTCCTATTTTAAAAGCTTTAGATATTACTTGTGCCGCATATATGTAGCATTTATCTGCTTCCTCGTCTAAAACACAAGTCTGAGTCCAGCGGTATCCTTGACTGTGTGGCTAAAACAAAAGCAGCTGTTCCATAATGTAGTATTCCTCTGAGAAGTTGGTTGAAAGTTGCGACCACACTTGGGATTTGAGACTAGAGAACACATTTTTTCAATGTTTTTTCCTCTCTGTCCAATCTCCTGTTTGCTGACATTTCCCGAGACAAAACACTGGCATGTCACACAAACACAGATCAATCAATAAAAACAGATGGTGAACACAACTGCTGCTGCACTATAACTTTTGTGATTAAAACCTTTAAAGAACAAACAATAGAATCGCAACATCTGTGGTATAAAAATACTAAATACTGAATCCACCATATCAAACATCATCCACCTCAAAACACACTTGGAGAGGTTAGTTTCTGCAGTATGAAAGCTAATGTTAGCATCTACGTTAGCATCGAGCTTAGCGCCACTGCGGTGTAAACGTTAGCTTCTTTGTACTAAAATAATGGTAACTCCAAAAGATTGGTTCCACTGGATGTGTCCAAAAGAAGAATGAAACATTTCCTAAACACAGTGAGTTGTTTTCATACACTGCTGTCAGATAACGTTTAACTGGGACCAGTAAACCATCAGAATGATAAACAATGCAGTTTTACTATAGGTCTACTCTTTATATTAAAAAGTAGGGTATGAATCCAGCTTAACACCATAAGTTTGTGATCAAAATTGATATACAGAGGCTTCTTTTTTTAAGTAGTAATCACTAACTTAGCTAGTTAACAACAAAAGAAAAAAGATTTTTATTAATAAGGTAGAACTTTCCTGTTTTACGAATGAAAGGCTTGGTAGGTTTGCTTAGTTAAGATCTAAGCATAATGTTGAGAGCTGCTATTATGTGATCTCTGAAAATAGAGCTCAGTTTGTTCTCTAGCTATTATTATTAGTGAAAAAGAAAAAAGTCTTAATAATGATTGCTTCATCGCTTCTGATGAAGGAAATTAGTCTGAAGGATTTAACAGTACTTAACCCTAAAAATGTGGTGTTCTGTTGTTATATTCAAGAAATATAAACAGCTAAAATGATTTTAAGCTGCCCATTAGAGAGGACTTGAAGATCCAGAGACAGAGAAGGTGAAGCAGATGTTTGGAGAAAGAGACCAAACCGATCCAGAGATAGAATAAGCAACTCCTCCTACTAGTAGTTGCTTTGATTAAGGTAACAACGCAACAGAACCAGACAAATGACACTGAACAGCTGCCTACGGGACAGAGCATTTCATCCCCCTCTGTGGCAATAATTAAAATGAAGGCAGCCCAGATAAGTTTGGAATTTTAAGTTGTAAATAAAGACTTTGATCCTTTTACTTCCATCTGGTCAGATTTCATTATGACTAACTGGAGATCGTTACAGTAACTGCTCTTCAACGTCATCATCATCATGATTTCACCGCTGGCTGATAGGAGCAACTTTGCATGTCATCTGCTGACAACTAAAAGTTCTCCAAACTGGCCCTTTTGGCACAGTTTGGTCCCACCCACCACCACTGGAGGACCATCACAGCCCCCCTATTGAGGAAGCTCATGTTTTAAAAGGCTGATAAGGCAAAAATATTTTTAGTCTGATTACTTGATCAATCCATGGAACATTCAGTTGTCTAATTAATCATTTGCTGCAGCCCTGGTACACACTTATGTGTCATTAAGATTACTCATAGCTGATCTGGATGCAATGTAATAACACATGTAAACATGTTTTTAAGCATTTTAAAGCACTTTACAGTCAACTCTGTCATCTTAATTCTGATGCTTTGCCCTTAGCTCTGGTTTTCCTCCTTTTTCTGATCAGATTGTGCTAATGGTGTCATGCTTTTTTCTAATGGAAGCTCATTTTGTTTGAATCTTCAGGATAAATACAGTTCATCATCTCTGCAGCTGACAGAGCTCTTAAATCGAGTCACCCTGGATCTGATGTTATCCTTGGCAAACACCAAAGATGCTGCTTGTGGGAACATGACAGAACCATTCTTCTTCTACACTCCTATTTAGATCTGTCAGATGAGAATATATTTCTCAACAATGGGGTGTATTCTTAATGGTTGAGTGAGAGAGACGATGGGATAATTCAGTGACACAGCCAAAGCTCTTTGCATTGAAGAATCTTCAGCCCTGAAACTGTTGATTAAAACTGGAGAGATGCCACTCAGCAGTAAAAAGAAGAAAAAAAAGCTTTGAATAAAGCTAAAAAACAAGCGAATAGTGACGCAGGAGCAAAGGAAGGGTGGACAGATGGAGGTGGATGTAGATTATCAGCCAATTTTGGTACCATGAACTGTGTCATTCATTGTCTGAGTTACAATGAAATGTGTCTCAGACACGAATGAAATCCATTTTCTTTCCCAGCAATAATCATCTCTTTATTATAACCGTGATGTTTTCTTCTTATTTTTCATCATTTTCTCATGGCATCATTCAGTTTCCTTTAAGAGATGCTGAAATGTGCTGTCCTAAATGCAAACAAAGCAACAAAAGAAAACTATGTATTCTTCAGAGAAGGAAGATTCAATTATTGGAACAGACTCATAACAAATGGAAAAAATAAATATCTTTCAATCTCGTTTCTACACGGGTGGAGATGGGAAAACCTATACGACAAGAAGTATACATTTAATTAAAAATAACACAAAGAAAATATTGTGTTGTACCTTTTAATCTATTTTTCTAAAGAAATATTGGACAGCAACACATTTAAAATAAATGAGACACATTTGTTTGCATGTTTTGCATCACCTCATCTTTAATCAACACGCTTTGTTGAGGCGTTGAGGAGACCAAAGGCTCTAGACAGTTTAAAGCTTCCTCTACAGATTGTGATGGGTCTGGACCACAGATGGGTCAGTTCTTCACTGACTCTGACTGCTGAGCCTCGCTGCTGTAATACATGTCAGCCTGGTCCAACAACAGATCATTCAAAGGCACCGTTTCCTTTTTTTTTTTTATTTTAGTCAAACCACACTATTCCTCAATAAATGTTTATCATTAGCTGTGTTGTGTACACTAGATATGCAGAGGTTTGTGCACCATTATATACTCACTGACTACTTAACTAGGCTCATGCTACTGCTGGTGGTGTAATGGTGTGGCGGATACTATTTTGGTCCACTTTGGGCCCCGTAGTACCAACATGGCCTAGTTTAACCACCACAGCCTACCTGAGTATTTTTGCTGACCATGTTCATCCCCTTATGTTACAAAGCTCAGATCATCTCCACCTGCTTTCTAGAACATGACGATGAGTTCACTGGACTCCAACGGCCTCCACAGCCACCAGATCTCAGTCCAGTAGAGCAGCTTTGGGATGTGGTGGAACGGGAGATTCTCATCATGGATGCAGCCGACAAACCTGCAGCAACTGTGTGATGCTGTCATGTCAACATGGAGAAAACCTCTGAGGAAGGTTTTCAACACCTTGTTGGATCTATCATACAAAGAATTAAGAAAATTCTGAAAGTAAAATGTAGTAAAGGTAGCAGCAAGGTGGGCCTGATAAAGTGGCCGGTGACTGTAGCGAACCGTGTTAGGGAGCTAGGGTTGTGAAAAAGAACGACAGATAGATAGCCAGATGCTAACCAAGGCTAAAATTTGTATTAATTNTTTTTTATTTAATTCTAACAGCTAATGGGTTATGAGGCTAGATTCAATGAATAAATTGGGATAATAAGGCAGGTCAGCCACCTAATCTCAGGTCAGTAAGCTGATTTTGGGCATGTTGGTATCTTGTTACTACTGTGAACCAAATGTTGATTTTCTAATCCAGACATACTCCTTATTTGGTGGCGGTAATGCACCAAATCGGTGTGTGCCACCTGGGAAGAAAACAAGGTGAAAAAGAAGCTGCTGCATGTATATAAAGGCTGGTTGTGACCAGAGAGGATGAAAGAATAAAAACCCTGTCAGTCCTTTAGATGGGAAGTTTGAGAATTTTAAAAATACAAAGACAGAACAATCTATTAAAAAAAGCTGTAATTTGCAAACAGATGAAGAAGTTGTTTTTGTTCTACCGACGCACCTCTATCCCAACCTCAAGCACACATTTCTTGAGGCTGCAATTTCTTTCCAAAGACCGCGAGATAGGTGTTTACATTACGCAATTTAATTCATCTAATTATTTAATTTAACTATCCTGTGATTGATCAGCTTTCAAATTTTAATAGTTTGAAAGCCCTAATTTTAGTTTTAGTGAGTTTTAGTGGCAAAGGTTTGGTGTGTGGGCAGGCGAAAGTTAAAATCAACTGTGCATGCAGGGTAGCAACAGCCTGGATCTCTGTGCATATACAAAGATGTGATTTAGTCTATGTGTATGTAAATAGGTGCAAGTTAAAATATGTAATCATCGTTACAATTTTTTAAATATTAAAGTATTTACCTGCATATTTATTACCTGAGAGTTTAATTTCATGTTCTGGGAAGGTTTTTGGATCATTAGACTGATGCTGGTGTTGCAGCAGAATGTGTCTCCACCATACAATCTCACATCCCTCCTCTTGTCCTCACATAACAGGATTGTCTGTGATTACGAGGTTAAATGATTTCTTTTCTGCCAGGCATGGCTCAGAAACAGAGCGACAGCTAAATCCTACCGATCAGCACATGATGCCTTCACTGCCTCTTATCACATTCATTTAATCACTGCCTCTGTGTGACACAAGTTGGCCTAAACTTTTAAAGAAATGCACATTTATCTTTATTTATTCAATGCAAAAATTCTCAGATTTGTTCTTCTCAAGAATTAAAAAAAATCCCAGTAGCCTCCATTTTCTAGAAAGCAGATCAATACAAGAAAATCTGCTAAATACTGAAAACAGAAATGACTTATTCAGTTGTTTTTGGGAGTCCCCTGTGATGGAAAACAAACCTATTTATGACATTAATAAAATGTTATTATTGTCACTGACTAAATTTAGGTTTTAAAATGTTCATTTTTACTTTGGTTTGCTTTTATGGGCTTCATAAAGTAATAAAGTTGAGTTAATATCAGTTATTAGTTCTTATTTGTTAAACTTACTTCTGTAAGTATACAGATCATGATTATTATCAGACTATTTTGTTTTATGAATGAAATAAAATTTCATTTTTTTATAAAACTTATTTGACAAATAGGTAAATATTTTCTTTATTTCAGTTTATTTACGTCAAATTCAAACTTCAGTGAAGACTTTTACACAAAACTGGGATGTTCTTATTTCTTGTGTTTGGTTTGTGTCATTTGTTTCTGTCATGATGGTTAAGGTTTTCGGTTTTGTTATCTTTTGTTTAGTTCACCTGGTTTGATTACTCATTCACTTCACCTGCTCCTTATACCCCATGGTTTTCATTACTGTCAGATCCTTGTGGTTTAATCACTGTATTGTGTGAGTTTTTCTTTTTCTGTTTCTGAGTTTCCCACTAAAAACCTTTCACCTGCACCCTTCTGCCTCGCCTGCCTCCATTTTGTCCTCACCTCTGCACACTAAACACAAAACAGGTTGAAAAAACCCTGTGTTTAAAAACAGTCCAATGCAAATATAATCCTATTTTACGAAATCGATGACATTTAGTTTTCATCACAGTTTTATTTAAATAAGGGGAATTCATGAAATAAAAAAGAAAAAAAAAGCAGTTTGCATCAAATCCTTATTTTGATTCAAGATTCATTTCTCGGTACAGCCACAGTCAAATCTGAAAATGTTAGTACTGATTCAATAAAAAGGTAAATACGTATTAATATGAAGAGTAAATTACTTTAATAAAAGTATTAAACGTTTATTTTATTTCATTTAAAAACACATTAAATAAAGATGGGTCTTGAGCCTAACCTCCCTCAGGTGGTCTGGCAGACTGTTCCACAAATGAGGAGCATAAAATGTAAAGTAGGTCTCATAGTGAGTCTTTGTGTAAAAGTTGGTATTTGTAAAAGTCACCTCCTAGATGGCCAGAGGGCTCTAGAGGGTTCGTAGTTATTAAGATTAAATATTAAATGAGAAGAAGGCCCAAGACTGCAAAGAGTGTAAAAAACAGTGAAAGGACCTTCAAATGGACCCTAAAGTGGACTGGAAGCCAGTGCAGACTCTAGGATGGTGTGATGGACTCTCTTTCTGGTCCCTGTCAGCAGACGTGCTGCAGAGTTCTGCAGCAGCTTGAGAGAGAAATGGTCAAACTCTGGAGATGTTCTTCAGAGTTAAATATGGTCTCTCGNGAAATGGTCAAACTCTGGAGATGTTCTTCGGGGGTTAAAAGAAGTGTTTGTGACATTCTTGATGTGAGTTCAGAGTTAAATACGGTCTCTCACCTGTTCTCATGGTTCTACTGCCGTAAGTTTGTCGTTTAGTTTCTCTCGATCCACACCAGTGGATGACCAATGACCAATACCTCAGTCAACAGGATGTTTTGTTCTGTTTATCTGAAATGACACTGACAGAGATTTCTCTATCTGTGGATGAATCTGGGTCAGTCTGATGGATTTCTTCCCTCCTCTGTTTCTTTTGCCATACAATCACTTTGCAGCAGAAACTGTGTGTATCTGCTGTCTGTGCTTCAGTCATAGCCTACACCCCGAGGAAGAGATGGAGGACGCAAAATGACCCACTGAACGTAAAGTAGAGAAACTGAAAGTACTGGTCCCATCATGCTAGTGCTGATCCATTACAAACACTAATATTTGTATTTATAGATAAAACTACACTGAAACACATATAATGAAACGAGCTGATTTCTTTCACCAAGAAGGTCTTGATTCTCCGAATGATTCCTTCAGTTCCAGTTTTACAGCTTTGAAATGAGTTTTATAATTAGATCACAGCTGGAGCTCTGATCCTTTCCACCTAACATGTCTGAAATAAACAGATAGCAGCTGATAACATCTGCCGCTGCGGTGCCATTTTGTTCACTTCTCTGTCGCGGAGGTGAGATTGGGGGCTACCAGGCAGGAATGCGCTTTCTCTCCTGTATTTGGATGGTGAGCCAGAATAATGTCGAGTTTCATAATGAAACTGGTCAATAGGATATTGAGGACAAATCTCTGAATTTCTAAGTTTAAAACTTGGACTGTTTTTGTGCCTTTCCCTTTTCTTTTGCTTAGATTATGCAGTATGGAAAACATGACAAGCTCCTCTGCAGCAAGAATAATTTAGTCAAAAACCTGCGGTTAATTTTTCTCAGCACGAGCACATCTAGAGGATGTTTTCTGGACATAAAAGACTGTACGCCTCACAGATTAAGCTCCTGTCAGTCTTCTCCTCATCTTTAGAAATGAAGAGAGTGAACGAAGGTGTGGAAGGAGAAGAAGATAGGAGGCCGCCTCAGGGGAAATCCCTGTGTCGCCGCTGAGATTAACTCTGAAACGGCATTGACGCATCCGTCCCTGCACCCCCCTGTAGGCTGTTAATCTGAGATGACACGCAGGAGACATGACGAGAGGCAGAGAGCGGGGCTGGAAAGGAAAATTCCCTGAATAATAGCACCACCTTGCTCCCTGTCATGTTTGTTTGGTGCATTCAGTAAATGAAAAGACGCGGACCTGTGATCCAGTCTCTGTGTTCTCTGTAGGAGTCCTTGTTGAAGCTGCCATGGGCAGAGCTGCAGGTGGATCATGGGGAGTTAGCCGGGAGCTGGAGAATAACTGTGATCTTGAAAGTTCAGACTCCTGAAATCTGATTTAGTTGTTAAATTAACTTTTATGACTGCTGTAGGGTTAGGGTTAGGTGCTACTTTCTTCATAACAGATGATGGGAAACTAATGAGACTCATAAGTTTAAAAAGCGGGTGCTCCTTATGAATTACATTTATGTAGCCTATAAATTAGGGATAAAGAAGCAAAGTTTATGCTGCTTTGGTCTGCAGAACAGCTCTGTGCATTTTCCAGTTAATGATGTGATTCAGTTGTAATTCATGAATCTGTAGTCAGAGGCAACTTTTTAACACTCAAATCAAATTTTATTTAAAAAGTGCTTTTCATGCAAAAAGCAACACAAAGTGCTTTACATAATAAAACGCGCATTACATTGTTTTTAAAAACGCCTTCACAAACCAAAGTATATAACACACACACATGTTCACACACAAACAAAACACACAAACCCCGCACCCAATCACACACACACGTTCTAACCTGAACCCCAACCTCTTGTTACCGTCTCTTAACGAATAGGTCTCAAATTTTCAGTTTGGGCTGGTCTGTTATGTCAGACAAAAGTTGTCAGGACACATCGAGCCCTTCTTCTCCAGAGCTTTTGAGAACTTTTGTTACTGACACAACACACACTGGTCAAATCAATTAAATATAAAAGAAACAAAAGGCGAACAGTGATCTGTAAACACATCCAGGCTGCAGCAGCTGTGTGTTATTGATGAGTTGGGGGGTGGATGCAGATGCTGCCCAGTGAGCAGTAGCTTGTTGTCTGATCTGAAGAGCCTTTGGCTTGATGGTGCTCTGCTGCTTAATTAGTGTAATGATGAGAAAGTGTGTGATGTCGCGATGCAGAGCTGCTGACTGCAGTCCGGCTGCCACCACATCACACTGTATCAGTTTACACAGTAATTAATAAGAGCATCTGAAGGTTTAATTATCTTAACGGGCTCTTAAATCATCTGCCCATGTTCCAGATCAATTACATGAACCTGATCTGCAGTTTTTACGTTTAGCTGAGCCACGCAGAACCGAGAAAAAAAACAAAAAACCATTAAGCTGCACTAAGTTCATCTCACGTTAGAGTATTAAAACAATCCCCATCGGTAATTTATTCATCTCCTGTCCTTGTTGTGCTGAGGGGGACTTCTTTGTCTTGGCTCACAGCAGCAAGCGTGAATATAAATGTGTTAATCAATTTCAAACAACGCAGTTTGTTTGGTGGACGGCCCCCTCACTGCTGGCCTGGACACCACAGATCCAGATAAGACTTTGAGCTCGCTGACATGCAGCTCGAGTTGTCGCAGAGGCATCGGAGGCTGGACAGAGTTCAACGAGCTTGTTCGCCAGCTTCCAGAAACAAACACTGCCAGAGACGCACTTTGGCACAGCGTTTTATGGGATGCTGTATGTGTGATGCGCCTGCAGGGGGGTCCCTGAAGCCCCGTCAGGGTCCTCGTTCTCTGCTGTTGTTGACTGTTACAGCTGTCAGCTGTCCAACTGGAACAAACTGACACCATGCACTTCTTTACATTCTGTAATATTTACAATTTCAACTTGCTGTCCAACTTCGTTCTTTTCAGTTTCTGGGTTCTTCTGTTGACATGCAGACAAACCAAGCTTCACAATTTTAATAATAATGACTCAGTCAGTCAAATCCTAAGGAAGCCGAGAGCAGTTGTTATCAGCTATTGTTCTTTTTTAATCTTTATCTCAAGATAACGAATTAATTCCCTTGTTATCTCGAGACAACAAAGACTGTTTTCTCGTGATAACAGGATCATTTATTTCATTATCTTGAGAAAACAAAGTTTTTCTCAAGATAAAGAGATGATGAACGTGGGCTTAAAAGTAAGTCTGTGCCTCCTGATTTCACTGATCAAACAGACCCCATGACAGCTGATGGGAGGGGCTGAGCGACCCCATGGCCNACAGCTGATGGGAGGGGCTGAGCGACCCCTCTAAAACTTTACATTCAGACACCTAACAGTTTCAGTCTTTGTCAGACTTTGTAGAAGTGAAATCGGACGTATTGATCAGTGATGGATGTTGCTTGATCTGCCGTTACAGCATCCCAGTACAGAGCAGCTCTGTTCCCCAGCAAACACTGACAACCCTGCAGAGCTCCTTCAGAGACAGACTGCTGCATCCAAAGCATGAAGGTATGATTCTCCCAGTAGACCACAAACACTCTCAATAAAATCCAATATCATTTATTAATGTACATCCTTAATATATCTTATTTATGTAATTATTATATATTAACAAGCATCAGGTTTTTGGAGGAAAACCTGTGTGAAGTTTGTTTTCTCAGCTTCTGTAAAATCCTGATGAAAATCATGCACTGATTTATTTATGTATTCACTTTAATTTTCTAATAGTCTGTACATTCTTCAGCCTAATGTCTTTAGCAACACGTGGTGAATGTAAATGCTGTGCTGAATACCATGCTATCTCGTTTTCCATGACTATAACCAGGTATTTGATTTTTCCACCTGACCAGGCGGCTCACAGGACAGCAATTATTGGTCCATTTCTGCTTAAATGTGCATAAATTTAAAAGTTAATGTCAAAATTTAAATAAACACTACTGACTTTCAGTGAATATATTTATTGTTAAATATATTTATTGTTGAACTTATTTGCAACTTATGCTTATAGAGAAACTGACTTCATGCATTTTGGACTTTTGGGAAATTAAATTTGACGAGTTTTAAGGATCTCATGTTATCCAGATCCAGAGGTTGCCCTTTATATGCAGAGTTGATGTTTTAAAGCAAACACTGCAAGATTAGCCACTAAAATGGTCTGTGTGCCTTCAGGAAGTCATCTTTTTCCTTTGAAATTAGAAAAAAAAGAAAAAAGGGACAAATTACTTTTAAATTTTTGTTTCCTAAACCAAACTGAAGAATCGGATAACAAACTGATGTACATTTTTCTGTCCTCAAAACAGAAAAATCAAACAAATAAAAGCATTTAGATTTTATTTGGTCATCATCTGGGAGAAATCATGCCATCCAGTTCTTTCTGTTCCGTGTCTGTGCAGACTTCATGTCCTAAACTGTGCTAAACTCATTTCATCATCATGACTAATACAAACCAAATAAACTATTTCCTTAATAATTTCACACGTGCATTTAAAAAATAACAAAATTAAAATGATTTGATGTGTCATATAATGTCTTTCTGTTTTCCAACGGTATCCGTAGGTACCGAGCAGGTGGGTTGATAGTTTACGGTTGGCCATCAATTTACCAAGAGGATGCAAATTAGCTTGTTGGCTATAATCCGGCATCCGTTGCTTAAAAATGTTCTCTAACATGCATTAATATGTTTGTGGTGGTGAAGAAGGAGCTGAGCTAAAAATGCGAAGCTCTTTACCGGTTAATCAATGTTCTTGCTCTTACCTGAGTCCAGAAGAACAAGATCATGAATACAAGCGACTGAAATGACTTTCCTCTGCAGGGTGGCCAGGCTCTCCCTTAGAGGATGAGAAGCGTGGCCACCTGGGTGGAACCCCTGCTCCTCAGCCTNGCCAGGCTCTCCCTTAGAGGATGAGAAGCTTGGCCACCTGGGTGGAACCCCTGCTCCTCTGCATCGAGAGCAGCCAGAGGAGGTTGCTTTGGCATCTGGTTAGAATGCCTCCTGGACGCATGTACAAAAATCACAATAAAATAAATAAGATCATACAATAACTAATTTAAAACGAGTAAAAGCAAACAGAAGACTGAATAAATTCAAGATTCAGTGCAGACTTCGTGCATAGGAACATGAGAAAGAGAGCTCTGCTTAGTTTCTATTCTCTGAACACATCACAGATGGATTCTGGACCTAAACTGTTCCGGGATTTGTAAATATCCACAATTAACAATCAACAAACCATTAGCCTAATTTAAAACCAAGCTAATGATATCAATGATGTCCAGTTGCATGTTAGTTCGAAAAAAAACTGGAGCTGACACGGAGGGTGGGGGAACATAAAGGACAAACAGAAGAGAAGAGAAGAGAATAGTGAATAGTCCGCTTCCTGTTTTGGGTTCACTTTAAGTGGACCAGGACCCGGATTTATGGGTGAACCAGGATTGGAATTAGAAGGGCGTGTGTGAATGCGCCCTTGGATACTTTGCCTGAAAAAAGGAAACCATGGTCTGGAGTTGGGGGACTAGGGGAGCTTGCTGGCGAGAGTCTGGTGGTGGAGCCTTCCCACCCTGGGTTCAACTGAGTCCATCCCGAAGAAAGCAATCCCTAACATCACAGACTAGTCATCCTGTAATTATCGGATGTCTTCAAAACAGACCAAACTGTTGACTTACACTCCTCTAACACTTGTTCTTTCTGATGGATTATGCAGCCTGCTTTATTTGCATCATCTGATCAAATGTTGTTGGTTCACAGCAGCTATAGCAAATAGAAAACTTAGAATTAACTCCTTTTTAACTTCTTTAATTAAAGAATTATTTAAGGAACATTACACATTGATGGATGAAACAGCTTTCCTGTAAATTTTCCAATTACACATGAGCCCCTGAAGAACAGGGTTCATAAAATAAGAAACACTGTAAATCCTAAACCCTTCATCCCTGTGGACATAAATATCTAAAAACTGAGGCTGAGAGCCTGCCCTTTAAGCCCCATATTTGTTATACTACTTAAACTTGAGCGTTTTTTTGGTAAACAGCACAACTGTCAGGGGAAATCAAAGAAAATAAAAGTGTAAAGTGCAGTTATTCCTACTGCAATTACACAAAGCCCGAATGTTTGCTGAAGTTAAACTGCAGGAAATGACGAGCTGTCAAGTAGAAAGATTACGATAACAGCCTTCTGATCTGTCACATTTAAGGGTCCCAAATATTAAAAATGCAGACATGTAAAAGCACAGTTTCAGCATCCTGTGAAGGAGGACTGGCAGAGCAAAATGCAGCCAGTGTACGTCTAAATTTACACAAACATAGACAGATCAGCAGATGTTGTGAGCAGGTGTTTCGGCCTCTGTTCCAGATGAGAAGTTTGGTCAGTAATTGGAGACCCGAGGCCACGTTGGAAACAGATTTTGCAGAGCATCAACACTGCACCGGCTGGGCTTCATTTACCAAATGTTGCAATATGTCTCTCTAATAAATCCATCGTGTAAATGCATGCTCACCCCTTCACCCTCATTAACCACTTCCACTGCGAATGCCTCCTCACTGAGGCACGTGAAGTCAGGGATGAGAGGAAGGCTTTCTGATCCACGTTTCCACATTGGCTGCTGCTTCAGCTGCTGAGAGATCCCTCAACCGTCCTCCTATCCAGTGGCAGGATCAAGGGAACAGTAGATGTTTAATGAAGTGGAAAATGTGTCATTGACTTTAATATGAAAATATAAATTAGCTGATGAGCAAGCTTGTGTTACATAAATTGAATATTTAATGGCAAATTGTATGTGAGACGCTGCATATATATCTTATAATTAGTCCACTCCTCTTTCCAGCGTTGCTTCAGCTCATTGAAGTTTGCAGCATTAGATTCTGAAGCTCTCTGATGTTCCCACCACAACATTTCAATCAGGCTGAGGTCTGGACTTTGATGGTGTGGCAAGCGAGTGGGTGAGGTGACAACGCCACATCAAGACTTTTATCCCATGAAGTACAACACAGGAACCACAAGTTCTCACAAGCAGCAGGGCAACAGATGGATTTGCCCAAAAAACTCAAATTTATAAATACAAATATTAAAATTATAGACACAATAAAAGAGCTGCTACTAATTCGGTCATCACAGGTCTTAGGCCCTGACTGACCACAAGAACAAACAAGCTGTTAACAAACATAATACATGCTAACAAAAGTCCATTAAAAATAGGTTGTTGTGTAGATGACCAGCAGGAGCCCAGCCGTGTGCTTGGTCCAGAGTCCGGTGGGGAAGATGTGTCCAAAAAGCAGGCACTTAACAAAAATGAATCAGAATCAGAATCAGGAGCAAAATCCAGCTCAAACCGCCCAGCCATACCATTTGACAAACGGTAAGCAGACTTTGAAGTGTGCAGACTATATAGGACACTCGGTAACCTACATAGTCTGCACACTTTTTTTTCTATCATGAGCAAGGAGACGTTTATCCTTTAAGTGGAGAATCACAAAATTCTCCAGTTCTGGGATTTTGTGATCTCCCAGATCTAGCTACGTGGACTGGCTTCACGGGCGCTCTGTGACTGACACGCTCCTCGAGTAAGTTGACATGCCGCAGAGGTCGGAGCGAAACTGCTGTGCAGCCGGAAACCAGCACACAGACCCGGTGGAAATTGACTGTTAGGTAGCTCAGAAACTGGAAGGACTAGGCTACCATATAAGCAAAAAAAAATAAAAATAAAAAAATGATGGATAAATGGATAGATGGGAAGCAACAGTTGCTTCTCAAAGATGAATACTAATATCTTTGCTCCTTGGCATTGTGTTAACACACCTGAATGCTGCTTTTATAGAGGAGCTTGAACTGATGATGATGAATCAGTGCATTTCATTAGCAGCGTCTGGCTGCTACGGACTCAATTAATTCCTGTGGACAAAGGGAATACATCTAGTTTTTACTTGAATGCAATTCAGTTCTGGATATTACATTTTGAAAAAGGCTTTATCAGCATAATACCTCAAATAACAATCAAAAAATGAGTTCTGAGAAGTTCTTAATTTCCTCTTTTCTTTTTCTAATTAGCATAACTGGATATAAAATTTTGATGATAGTTTGACTTTTATGTTATTTTTCCCATTAATATAATATTAAGTTGCTGTGGGTCATGTTGACTTTACTATACTTACACTTATGTCACCCTTATACTTATACCTGAGGACCTTCTATGACTCTGTAGTGGCATCAGCCATCTTGTACGGCGAGGTCTGCTGGAGCAGCAGCATCACAGCGAGGGAGAGAGAGAAGCTGGACAAAGTCACCAGGAAGTCCAGCTCTGTCCAGGGTGGTTCTCTGGACTCAGTGCAGGAGTCAGACTTTACGATGAACACATGGGATCATGTTTATATACATAAGATAAGATAAATGTCATTAATCCTGGAGGAGATTTTGGACGCTGGCAGCTCGTGCACACCATAAAACATTCACACACTAAATAAATATAACATAATATAATGCAGATGCAAAAATCAGTAAATAGATAGATTTAAAAAACAAAAAGTTACTAAGGTAAGACTTAATAATCCTTCATGATCCTTCAAAATCTGTCTGCCTTATTGTACTTCAGTCCTGAGAAGCTCCTTTGCCCCTATTACAAACTGACTGATGACCTCATGCCCACTGTTTATATATATACATGTTTATGTACATATTTATATTCTGTACATACTCACCCTGTCAGACCATATACTGTACTTATTATTTATTGTGTGTGTGTGTTCATTTTGATATCATCATTCTGCTTACTGCACCTGTACTGTTACACCAAAGTAATTTCCCCACTGATGGACTAATAAAGGTTTCTTATGCTCATTCTTATTCTTACTTGAATGGGTGAATGTAAAGTACATGTAAAGCACTTTGGATAAAAGCGCCATATAAGTACAAACATTTACCATGTCTTTCTTATACTATAAGAACCACTATATATGCGTACCGGTGGTGGAGTGGATGTATAGATCTGTACCTCTGTATGGGGCGGCAGTGGCTCTTGGTGGCTTGATTTGATTTGACTTAGTATTGTGTCCTTGGGCGAGATACTTGGCATCGCTGGTGTATGAATGTTTGGTGGTGGTTGGAGAAGCTGTAGGTGTAGATTGACTGCCACGTTTCCGTCAGTCTGCTCCAGGGCAGCTGTGGCTGCACATGTATCTGCCATCATTACATGTGAATGAATAATGAATACAATCTAAAGCACTTGGGTACCTTGAAAAGCACTATGTAAATCTAATCTATTAGTTTTTATGTACCTGAGCTATTGCCACTTTTACAGACTTGATTTCAGTGCTGCATTTGCACCACTTAGGCGTTGCTACCACAGCTGGTGTCACCACTTCCACTAATTAAAGCAGAAATGTGGCGCTGCAGGAACCACCCTGCCGATATCCCCCTTATGTGACCGATTCAGTGTGGCTGAGCAGCTAAAGATGATGGTGGTATAAGCTCGTGTGCCTTTTTTAAGAACAGCTGTAAGCAATAAATAATTGTTGTTTGTATTTATTCAAACCACAGTACACAACTGTGAACACACGGTAGCTCCTTTTTATTTTTAACTCCAACCATCAACTAAAGACATCTAAGATTTAACAGTTTTCCTCAGTACACATTTATGTGTGTGCTGAGAAGGTTGTTGTTTAACCCTTTCAAGCAAGAATTTTTAAACAGCAGCAGATTTTTTTCACCTACAATATTTTACTTTTAAAGACATGTACAGTTTTGCGTACTTATTGATCATATTTGACCTTTTATTTGTTTTTATTTAAAGCTTTCTATTGCTTTTAATGTTTTATGTAAAGCACCTAAAATTGTCTTGTACACAAATTGTACCATACAAATAAACTTGTCTTGCCTATTCTCTACAAATATTTAAACCCCATGACAGAGGAGAACTTGGTAATCATATATATATATATATATGATATGGTAATTATTTATATATATATATGTGAATGATCATCTCCATCTCAGATGGTGAAACAGTTGGCAAACAAATGATTTTATATGAGCATCTAAAGACAGTGCAGGATCAAGAATTACACCAAGATTCCTAACCAGCAAGTGGGCAAAAGACTCTCAGCTATCTTAGTGAAAAAGTTATTAGGGACACAAACAAGGACTTCAGTTTTCTGACAGCATCCAAACACCCAAACAAGATCTAAACCTTAGAAACATCCTGAAGTTTAAAGGAAATAAATAGCTGAATATCATCAGCATAACAATGGTAAGAAATATCTTTAAAAAGCCCATAAAGTGCTGCAGAGGCAGCAATATAAAATAAGCAATAAAGGCCCCAGAACAGATTCCTGTGGAACACCATAAGAGATGAAGAAGAGGATTTGAACTTTGCAGCAGCCACAGAAAATAATCTCCCCGATAGATAAGAGGAGAACCGTTTCAGAGCAGCAATACATGATGATCTACAGTGTCAAAAGCTGACTTCAAGTCCTTTAACAATAACACAGATCAATGACCTACATGTCATTGGAGACTCTGAGCAGGGTCGTTTCAGTGGAATGAGCCCTGCGAAAGCCAGACTGAAAATGATCCAGGATATTGTGTGTTTTTTTCTAAAATCTTAGAGATTAATGGCAAATTTAAAACAGGACTATGACTGCATGGGAAAACATGGGAGCTCACTTCTCCACTGATGTGATTGGAAATCCTCAACTTGTTGCTTTTGTTTAATACATTGACCATATTTACGAACTCATCCTATTCTGGAAAAGTTTGTAGTGAAGGACAACAAGAGAAGACATATTTAATGTTTTTTTGTTTGTTTGTTTTGTTTTGTTTCATTTTGTTTTTTTTCTTGAAAACAGTCTGAGATTTTAGTGTGATAAGGTTTGCCATGAATTTAGTCCTTGAATTTTGACTTTCAACAGTCAAAAAACATGTTCTTCAAAAATGTCTGAAATTTACAAGTATTTTAAAATTTTATTGGATCGGCTACTAATGACAGCATCGTTTACCTTTGTTTATTATCAACAAAGCCTGGCATTGGCTAAAGGATGCATTGCTGAAAAAGGTTTGAGAAACACTCTTATTCTGTATAGTTTCACAGTTTTTGTCATCCTCAATAGAAAACCAATCTCATAAATACATGCTTGAATAACTGAGACTGTAGTAGCTGTAAAGTGTGGTTTCAGTTCTATTTAAACAAACAGATTTCTTTTAATTTGCAGATGAAGGAAACATTAAACTCGTCTTATTCTCAGCAGTCCGTCGAGCCGGACAGTAACCACCCCTGAGTTGATACTGAAGATGCATCTTTGCTCTTCTTCTGCGAGTCTAATCATAGCAGAGAGACAAAGTGTTAGCCTCCCTTTTTATTGAGCTCATGGAGAGGAGAAGAAGAGAATGGAGCAGTTATTGGCATTGATCTAAGGAGGATGACTTCTGGGGGGTGATTGTGGGAGTCGTTTTTTGTTGAATCCACATCGATCCTGCCTCCACTCTGACACTAATAATTGGCCTTCGCTGCTTCGGTCCTCAGATGGCTTCATCAGCTTCTCTTGTCCGACGTTTAGAGGAGGATGCAGCTCCTGACAGCCAGCTCAGGAGCAAGTACTTTTAATTATTTTAATGTCTCCTAAAGCTTCATTGCTCTTCTCAGCTAGGATTTAAGGGGGATTAAAGCAATAGATGAGACAAAGGAGGATCTGAAGCTTCTAGATGAGAAATAATCAGTTCAGTAATGTGGCACATGCACCACATATCACTTTCTAAAACACTTCCACACAGGGTACACTTGTCTGTTGTGGCTCCTCTAGGAACCATTTCTCACTTCCCCCTTGGCAAAATGCATTTAAGAGATTCGAAGATCTTCCTTGGTGGTGGAGAGAAAATTATTTCTAGTTCACAGGAGAGAAGAGGGAATGTGAGGATGCATGAGTTAACATACTGAAAAGCACTTACAGGAAATGTTTAGGTTTGAAGCTGCAACGAGAAAATGTTTGTCTTTAGTGGGCAGGGAACACAAATGGCAAAGTGAAAACATTGTCAGAGGACCAGTGAAATTATCAGTTGAATTTGTTGCTTTGCTTTATGGAGTTTAAAGGAAATAGTTTTGGAGTGAAAATCAGTCTCATAACTATTACAAATGTGAATTACATGGTTTATATATCTACATGAATCCATAGATGAATTACAGTAATTATAAACTGCATAAACATTCAGATTTTTACTCTCAACCTCACAAATGTGATCATATTTTGTCAGAAGGGATTCCATGTATACAAGTCATTAGGTGTGTGTGCATATGGCCTGATGCACACAGGTTAGATTACATTTGTGTACAGATCAGCTTAGATGAGCATGTAGAGTATGAGCTCCTTTCACCTCCTTAAAGCTTCTCACAGTTTGACGAATACATGATGTATTTAAGTACTGGTGGGAAGCTGGGTCATCTGGAATGTTAGCGCATTCAAGTTTGTTCAGAAAGGGTGCTTTTGATGAAAGAATAGTTGACCCTGGATGGATGGATGGATGGATGGATGGATGGATGGATGGATGGATGGATATAGATAGAATTAAAAAGAATAGCCCACCAACCCCCTTTCCCACCATGCTCCCCATCTCAATCACCACATATTGTGGCCAGATTGGGTCCCTTGTGGACTGGAGCTGGACACCCCTGCACTAGAAGATTGTTGGGGGGGGGGGGGGGGTACCAAGGCTTTCCCAGGCCAACCAGGAGACATAGTCCCTCCAGCCTGCCCCAGGTCTTCTCTGGGATTTCCTCCTGGTGGGATATACCAGGGAGGCATCTTAACCAGATACTCAAGTCAACTCATCTCACTCAATCTCTTCCTCTGAGGACCGGTTCCCTCAGAGGAAGGTCATTTTGACCAAGCATATCTATGACATTGTTCTTTCAGTCTCTACCAACAGCTAATGACCGTAGGTTAGGCTAAAAACAAAGATTGACCAGTAAGTTGAGAGGTTTGCCTTTTAGCTCAGGGCCTTCTTCATCACAACAGACCAACACTGAACCCGCACCACCATCCCCATTAATCTGCAAATCAATCTCACACTCCACTGTTTCCGCTTTCATGAACAAGAGCACGACATTCCCAGCCAGAAATGGACACTTCACCCTTTTTCTGACTAACCGACTTGTGGTGGCGCTCAGTCCCTCCATATTTAATTATTTTATTTTAATTTAGTTTTATTTTATTATATTTAACTTTCAAAATCTTAATGCTATTTGTATGCTATTTATTTTAAATAAGATGTTATGTGCACATTTGATTTAAAATCAACAGGTAGTTGAAACAAATTGCGTTATAAAAAAAGTTGCAGTTGCAGATGCTTAAACCTAGCCCCAGAGCAGAAAAGAAATGGGAAGCAATGGCTCTACAAAGCCTCCTCCAACCTCTTTATGAGTACCATAAAAAAAATCAAAAGGAAAAGTACTGGCTATATTCCTTCAAAGAAAGCCCCACTACTGTGTAATTTTTTGGTAGATGTCGGTTAAATAACTGTAAATAAAGACAAGTAAAACCAAGAAATGACATATTTCTTTTGAGCTCTTCAGTAAGTCCTTGAACAGTATGTGTGACTCTGTGCACATATGGGATGGTTGGCCTACATGCAGGGAGGCTGACTAATAATTGATAAGTTGTTGCTCAGAGTCCTGGAGGCAGGAAGTGGATGAACTCCTGCTGTGAACTGACAGCTTAAGGGGGCCTCATACTGTTTCTGTGTAATGTGTGCTTATTTTGAAGGAGCTCCATGGACTCCTCTGCGTACAAGGGCACAGTTTTAAAGACCAGCATAGTCACAAAGGTTTGTGGCATTTGTACACATGTTTATGTGCTATATAGTAAATAGAATGTAGATGCCATCCTTCTTTTTGCATAGAAAGTCAAACATATTGCACACTGGTTTGCCTGTCAACAGTTCGGTGGTTGCATCAGTTTTGACATAATTGATTCGTTGTGTGGTTGTGAACTATGATTGGCAGAGGCAGCTCTGGATGTGTTGAGTACAGTGACGAGCAGAAACAACAGCCAGAGTGAATCGAGTGTTTGACAAGCCAGAAAGTATGGCAGATATTAAAGACACACTACAGAAGTTGTGCAAATTTTGTCAGCAGTGTCGAGATCCAAAAACGGCAAACGGCCCGCCGCTCTCACTACAACAGCAGCTGCCGTTTCCTCCAGGTCTGTCGCTGCTCTAAGGTAACTTCCCACTGGTAATCACCAATGCCTCAGCACTTTGCCATGGGGAGATGGTCACAGACACATTAGTGCCACCCCCTAATGCCTGTGCAAACTCCACATCAACCACCCATGTTTACAACTAAAAAGCATATGTTTGCACAGATTAATCTGTTAACTGGAAATAAAAGACATACAAACAATGGTTACTAAATCAGTTTGATCTTTTGCATTGGTTTGTGACATACTTTGTGAATGTGATAGGCTAATAATAAACATGTTATTGCAAAAGTTCCACCCCAACCAGTCAAGGTAGATGGTGCCCTCCCTCAGCTGGTTATTATTGGAGGTTTCCCTTCCTGTTAAAAGTCGCACCACCTCCTTATGCATGGTCAGGATGGGGGATTGAATCAAAGTCAAGATGCAATTATAGACAACGGTCCTTGTCCCATTTAGTTTTCATCTTCATGTGACTTGGAAAGCAGTGACTGGAAACCTTGCTGACTGACTTTTTCTGACTGGAAACCGATTTACACCATTACCCCATAATGGACTGCATAGGTAAAACAATCATGACCTCCTCAGGTCAAAAGGTAGTAAACATATAGGATAATTAGGAGGTTTCACGTGTCCCTAACAACAAATTAGTAAAACAGGGCAATAAAATATTAAAGCAAAACTATACTGGTTTTTAACCTTAAAAGTCCGGCTTCTGACCCATTTTGAGAGCAAAATTATCAGAGAAATGATCAATTATCAAAGGAACACAAAAGATCAATTATGGAGGAAAAAAGGAAAATAAAGGAGTAACAGTTAACATCAAACTGACTTTTACATGCTGGAGAGAGTTCAGAGAAGAGACAGGATGCAAGATGGCTGACGCATTAGCCGCCGTTGGGGGAACCAAAGCAATCAAATCTGCCAAAGTTCAGGAGTGTGTTACTTTCAGGTCTGATTGGATATCTGTGCATTTAGAAGAAACTGTTTTGTCAAGTTGGGAAATACTAACATTCACAAACCCCCCCTATTTCATTTATTAATTTTTTTTCTATATAGTCTTATTTAAAAAACGTAATAGCATGTGCTGCTTTTATTAATAAATAATAAACTTTTAAACACAATAAGAGGAAACCTTTGTATCCAATTATTTCCTTTTAATTTGCATTGAAAGAAAATAATTGGATACAGGATGAAAACAGTCATGAGACCTGTTCATCCAAAACAAAAGTTTCCACTGGGCCAGTTACACACATGGAAGATTCACTGGGCTTAAAACCACTGACCCTGATAAATAGTCTACATTTTGGGGTATCCCCCAGAGATTCCCACTTCAGGCTAAGAAATAAAAAAATTCACAAGGTTCCTGTGAGCCAAACATAAAAATAATTCAACAGAAATGATACAGCACTCGCAGAGGATAAAATGCATTAATTAAAAAAAGGGAACAAATACAGATGAAGTAATTAAAAAAGGGCAAATTTATTTAAAGCACTTACATAGAAAAATATGATTGATTTGAGTCAACAATAATAAATAGAGCGCCTGACTATCCCCAGGCCCTGTCCATACAACTGTACAATCAATATCCAGTTTTACAATACAGCAAAGGCACTAGCATTTACCACAATCAACAACACGTCAATGGAGGTTGCATGGATGGCAGCGGGGAGGGAGCAGGGCTCCTCGTGGCACCGTTCACACTCAGTCCTCACCAAACAGCCGTCATGTGCACCATCGCTCGCAGTCCCACGCCTCGTACGTGACCTCTGCTTCTGCCATGTTTCACAGGAAAATTAACTGGATGTGTTTCAGCTCTTTTCTGCTTGCCATATCCATCACATGCAGGTAGAAAACATGAAAACAAACATACAACATTTTGTTTTACTGAAGTCAAACTAAAAACATGAAAAATAAGACAAATGATGAAAACTAAAACCCAAAGTCCGGAGCTGCTTCAGGCTGCATCCCATCCTTGATTTTATTCTTGTCCCTTGCTGAAGTGAGCAATAATGATCGATTTAACATGAATTTATGCAAAATATGAATTAATTTGGCAAAACAATTTGGTTAGTTGTGATCGTACAGCAGCTTAAGACAAAAAAAAAATAAATAAATAAAACCGTTTTTCATCCAGTGACCACATTACATATCAAAACCTGATGATAAATAGAAGCCAGAATAATTTGATCATTTTGACTCTGATGTGATGAACAGATGGAGAACTAAAAAACAAACATAAAAAAGAAACAAGTGAAGTAACAATTAAAGTCCATATGACATTAAATTTTATGTCTCCTCTCACTGCCAGCTGAAGATCGGCTCCGTAAACCGCAGATTTGATGTCGTTAGGGAAGAAGTGGTTTAATGGTGGCATCTTTAAACCTGTGCATACACCTGTTTGTGTTTGTTTGGCTGCAGTCATATACTGCTCCAGAGTCATCACTATTCCCTCCAACTTTACAGAGATGAAACTGGAATATGGCGGAAGTCTGTGCAATCATGTTACACAGAGAACTCTGTAAGATCTCCACCGCAGAGTCTGGTTGCAATGGATGCTTCCACTGCAAGATGAAAGCTCCCATTCATGCACCTTTATGCTGTCATTTATAGGAAGCTGCTTCATCATCACCATCTTTATGAAGCAGATTTTAATTGCATGATTCTTGGCCACAGTCACACTTTATTTAATTACAATTTACATGGAAAATGTTTTTAGTGTGATGTGCTTTTGTTTAGTGTTTTTCTGTTTTTTCTATTTATTTGTTTATTTTTGTGTACTTAAAATCAAAATCAGATTTTAGCAACAAAAAAAAGGTTTTATAAACAAAACTGTACAAAAAGAACAACCCACCCATCAATTCACTTCCAAAGGGGCTCATATGTAATTAGCATTAGCAACACTATGTGGATGCCAGTAGAACCATTCTGTAAACTGGCTGCATACTGTGACAAGCGCGCCATCATGTGATCTGTTTGTTGTTTCTGTCATCTTTGTTGCCTGCTTAGCTTTGGTTTAGTTTAGCTAGCACACAGAAACAAGATTAACTGCACAGATCTGGATGCTGGCCTGGCTAACGGACTTATGATGATCTGTACTGTAGTGACTTTGATTGTAAAGCAGGTTTTTAATACTGTTTTATAAACATCCACACACTGGAGCCAATCAGTGAATGCAAGAGAGTGGTTTTTGACCATGTTTGATGAAATTAACCTTTTCTAGGGCATTCTATGGCTTATATTCACATGACATCACATCAATCTTATTAACTGTGCATACATGAAGTGGTGGTCAACTAAACTCACTGGGGATCAGAGCATGTGTGGCTAACATGTTCCTGAAAGCTGGTTAATGCTTCTTTTACATAGTTTGACTGTTCCAGCTGTTCAAATTGTTAAAGGTTTCTTCAGGGTTTCTCAGAGTCATTAAAAACAGGAGAGTGAGCCAAGAAAGACATAAAGAAAAGTGTCTTGTGAACATTACTTTGGGTGTCAGATCATGTCAGATTGTAGTGATCACTTGGTTAAAACTTTGTAAATCACTTTGCTTCGGGCGGGTAGGGTCCTTCTCCGCTAGCTTTGGCTATGATGTTGCTAAATTAAAGCTCATGGGATGATGCTGTAGCTACTTTCTTGCAGTTGCTGTGCAAGAAGATGACAAAAACATGAGCTAATATTTAAACTTCATAAATCTAGGATTTCTTAGCAATCTCCCGAATGAAGACAACACACTGAGGACAGAGACGACACAGGATTTGTCATGAAGGGTCTCAATCCCAACTGCTTTCTCCCATCCACATACAAAAACCGTTTAAATTCCAGGATTTGCCTTATTTTCTTCTGCTCGTTGTAGAGGCTGATCTGAAGCACCAGATAGTTTGCGAAATCAGGGAACTGAAGCAGTCGGTTTTTCTCCAACTCAAAGCTTAGATATTTCTCGGATAACGTATAAGGATTTATGACATCACAGCTCACATCTCAATTTTGAAAACACTTAAACAACATTATTCATTTTCATTTCTTTGACCACCACCTTGTTCAGCTGAAGTACGCGAGCCTGGAGTTAGTGTTTGAATAAAAGCAATCTTGTGTACCATCTAAATTAACAAATAAAGTTTTGGTCCTTCAAAAAATGTTCAGGGAAAGACAAGGGAGGCCATTTTCTTTGTTACTGGTTTGAGCCTAAAGACTTATAGTTTAGTGACTAAAGAGAAATTTCTTGGCAGCTGAGAGGTATGACTTTCATAATTTCAGCTGAACGTGACAAAAACAATCACATTACATTGGGAAAAAATCAATAGATGGCACATACGTCCAGTGATTCAGACACAAACAAAACAAATTAAAATTAACTTCTACATCGTGAAATAACTACTCAATGTCACATGTCAGTTTTGGTCACGTGAGCTGGTCCCGATCGGTTAAAGATTTGCTCATTAACACGTTCATCAGTAACAGGTTTATGATACCGTCAGACGCATGAATGGAAATGAAAATGTGTTTTTTCTATTGAGAAAAGAACATGTAGTGCACTGTTTTCATGCAAGACGAAAGCAAGCATGGCGACAAGCAGTAACTGTGTTTAGGATGTGCTCGCACACACACAAACACACACATTCACGCGCACACAAAGCACATCCCTGACGCCTGCAGAAAATCTGAAATAATTGACAGGGACACTATGGATTTCTTTTAAAGAAGTCTGAAAATCTAAAAATAAAAAAAAAACTATTTTTATGTAAAGCCATAATCAAATCATTGTAAATGCAAATGTTCTCTATCATTGGTTCTGATTTATTCTGAAAAAGAAAATATCATTAAATATCTTAGTAAATATCATGAAAGTGATAAGGCTTAAATCATTCTCCAGTTCGACTGGCCTCACAAACGGAGTCTCCGCTCTTAAAGTTTTTCCACAAAGTGACGGGGTCCCGTTGTGTCCAGATATCCATGCACAGACCAGTTCATAGTGTCCTCTGGAAAAAAGCCCTGATTGTCAGAACAAATTGTTAGAATATGGTTGTTATTTCCTGGCCTTAAAGCTCGTCCCGTCAGTATCCACACGTCGCTCATCCAGAATCCTACATTTAGGAAATTGAATGTTACCCTGTCCCTTTCAGGTGTTCGTCTCTGCACCTCCCTTCAGTCACCTTGAGGTGGAGTCGACTGGAGAATTAATGCACAGAAGCCCGAGAATGCTCGAAAGGGCAGTAAAGCTTCACCGTTTTATCACATCACACTCTGCTGCAAAGTGGTCCCCAGTGTCCGTGCATGTCCAAGCGGCTTTCGGGGGCTGACCGATTTTCTGGCTTTCAGCAGACCAGCTTTCTAGATGTTCCTCTGGGCGGTGAGGTACTTGAGAGCGGCTGCGCCGTACTTTCTGGACAGATCCTGGTGGAACTCATCCTTCAGGGTGTTGAGACAGTTACGGTAACTGGAGCTGGAGCGGAACTTGGAGATGTCAAAGCTGGGAGCATGGGGCATGTGGATCATGAATGCATTGGGGAGGACCATCAGATCGTACTCCTGAAAGTAAGAAAATTAAACGGGTTAAGAGGGACCAACGTGGAAAGAGTGCCACTAAGAACCGCTGTGGTTGATCTTTTCACTTTATTCATAAAGCTGAAATGGACAGTGTCAACTGTGTTGGTTCTGAAGGGACCAAATTTATCCTAAGAAGAATTTCATTTTCTCTTATATGAATGGCTGTTATGATTTTTTTAAGCTAGAGATTTTAACAGAATGATGATCATGCAGCGTTATTTAGATGATTTACAGTTTTTACTAACAACTATAGCCAAATACAGATGTAACTACATAAAAGCTAACGCATGAGGACAGAAACTATAACAGAATATAGACACTTTTGTCAATGAATAAAAACTAATTTTATAACATTTCCAGCAGAGATGAAATCCAGTCCTGATTTCGTTATGTAGAAAAACAGGATGAGTTGGGAAGAGATCCACTCAGATTAAATCTGTTGGCGGTCGGGAGGCAAAAAAAAAAAGTAACACAGGAAGCGCACAGATTTCAAGATTCCTTCAGATTTCAAGGAAGAGAAGAGTTGACATAAGGACACATTTCCCATTAGATGTAAAGCAAACCATGATGCTCTGAATGCTGTGGAGCGACTATCACTGGTGAAACAGCTAATCTAAGGCAACATTTGCACATTGGCCATCCTGAAAGCCATGCTAAGCTAAGCATGCTAAAGCTAATGTTGACTGGTACAAAGTGCTTTCTACCAGCACTTGCATTCATACCCCAATAGACACATTGGGAAGCAATGTGGGGTTTCGTTTGGCAGACAGCCGCTCTTCTTCCCGAGGTACAGCCATCCAAGTAAATTTTCAGTTTAAATCCACTGTAGATTTAGTCAACTAATATTTATGCTGTTGACTAAACTATGACTAAAACCAAATGACTATTTAGTCATAAGACTTGGAGTAAAAGTAAATCAAACACTGTAATTAAAGCAAAATCAAAACAAAGCCATAGACTTCATGCCAGCGTAAGCACCAAAAATTAATCCTCAGTGAGTATACCAGACGTACCTGTGCATCCAGCTCCATAATATGGGACACCTTATTCCACCCAAAGCCCACAAAACGCTGGTCGTACTCGGGACAGTCTCGTCTCACCACAACGTACGGCTCGAAGTCTGGCTCCCATTCCACCTTGTAGGGTGTGGTGGCTGTTCGCCATTTAGCATAGTTTGTAGGAGCATGACCCTTTGGCCACACGTGATACCTGCACAGTCAGGAAGAGAAGGACATGGCTGTCTTTTAGATGATTCCCTTTCCAGTCAACTGTTCTCTCACTGTCCTCTGTGGTGTTTTTGGCCTTGTGTTCTGGTACCTGAAGGTGTAGAGAGTCCCCATGTCCAGCATGGAGAGCAGCTCGGCTTTGGATTTAGGGAAGGACAGTCGGTAACGCAAAGTCTCAAAGGCGGGAACCACCAGTGCCTTCTTATTATGAGCCATGTCCAGCTGCACCACCGTCTTCCTGCAGCAGCAAACACAAGGTAAGTTTTACCAACACATTCCCTCCGAAACTGGGACTGATACAGGACCACTCTGGTCCTTTAAATATCCAAAAAGGATTAAATGTTGAAGCTAAAACCAAAAACGTCTCATTTCAATGCATATTGATTGGATGTGTCAAAGAGAGGGCCTGAATAGATGCACTTTATGCAGCTCTACAATAAAAGATAATTAAATCAGGATGGTACGAGCTCTGCTTTTATACCTCTCGTCAGGTCCAATCATTCCCAAGGATCTCTCTTTAGTGTTCTAACCGCTGGTAGCTCAGACAAAGTTTTCCGGTGATAAATGTGGCCAGAAACGCTGACGTACTGGCTGCTGTCATGTTTGTTCTGGAGGAGAGGCTGTTTACTCTATTGGTGGATCGATTGAGAAGGTCTAATGCTTTACAGCATGATCAACATGAATTCCAATGTGACTCTGAGGTCATTTTACCCCATAACCACAGGACCAATTTATGTCACTACATTTTCCTAAATCCACACAGCTGAAGAAATAACCTGAACTCATTTTATTTCAGATATTTTACCCATTTTAAAATAATCTTTATTTTTATTCAGATCTTTCACTTGTCAGTTTTTGGTTCTGTCTCTGACAAATGTGTTTATAAAAAGAGTTGTCTGCAGGAAGTTACTCCCAGCAGAGTACAGCGTACAGTACACCATATTTTTGTGGTCACAGTGTCAGATTAAGAGATCATGGAGTCATAAAGTCTCGCTATGATTTCCCAGGAGATGTGTAAGACTACACACAGGTGCCTGACCAATCACAGCCCACTGTCATCCGTGACCTATGCTATGTTGCTCCGAAGGTTTCAGGCTCCCACAGCAATGTTAAAAAAAACAATGGTGCGAATGATACAGTCGGTGTTGTGTTTGGAAAAGTCTCAGTGATAAATAAAAGCCAGCAGAGACATCCATCTGAAATATTGCTATTGCTGATGCCAGCTTTCGGTCCTAAAGCCCTTTCAAGTCAGAGAATTTTCCTGAGAATATCTGAACAGTCTGAACCTGGCAGAACACATTAAAGAGGCATTTTGAGTAAGTTGAGTAGAAAGGGTGCTCTGCCTCAACCTACTGCCCATGTCACAACAGATCCTGTAGCAGTGAGCGACTTCACCCCTGGTAACGTTAAGTAGAGTTAAAATGGGCTGTTCTGTCGTCAGCCTCCCTGTGAGGAGCAAAGGCCAATTTGCCCTCCCAGCCAACAGGAAACGTGACTCAGCACAGCGTTGTTGGACGTCATGGAGCCGTGACACGATGAAGAGTGAAGTCCTCCCACTCTCAGCACAGCACGATGTCCTGCTTTAGCTTTGATGGTTAATTAGGGTCATTTCTGTTAGCGTCACTGTCATTCTGTTCTGGTAATCGGTCCCGAACTTGTAATTAAACTGATTTTATTATTTGTTCTGTTATGTGAGCAGAAGAAGAGAGAGCGCTGCTCTGTCAGACTTCATTAACATTAAAAAGGTGTGTTGGGTGACAAGTGTAGACCTGCTTCAAAAGATTTCTATTTTCTGATTATACTTTCTGTTCCAAGAGGCGTTTCAGGAAATGAAATGTGTGTAATGTGAGCTGAAGTTCAGGACAGCTGCTGTTACCTGAGGTAATCGTAGAGACCGTACATTGGCAGGAAGTCCACATCGGTAAGGAACACATAGGGGGTGTTAGCGTTCTTCAGGGCTACGTTCCTCACCAGGTTGACCGGGTAGAACTGGCCCTCCTTGTAGACAATGTGGTAGCCAACATTCTTACGGTTCTTGAGGACCTCGGAGGCCTGAGCGTAACGCAGGAACTGCTGAGCCTCTGCGTCGGACATGTAGAGCGCCAGGCTGATGGGGCCTTCCCAGTGCTTACAGATAGCCTCCAGCATCTGCAGCCTACCGGCAAGAGGAAGACTATGATGAAGCTAAGTGTGCACTACATGACTTTATCAAAGGAATGTTATGTTTGATAGGATGAACACAGAGTGGAATCCATCAGAAACAACAA
>CM047975.1:4093496-4113697 GCA_026261665.1 Melanotaenia duboulayi | reverse complement strand
TATACATATATATATATAAAATTGGTTTGTATTTCTCAATTTATTTTTCTTGCAAATATATATTGATTATTGTTGTTTTTGTTGTTTAGCTTTTCACACAGAAATGCAAATTACCCAATAAATAATCTGAACATTTTGTTGCTCAGTCTGTAAGAGAAAGGAATTTCATATATTATGTCCTACAGCTGTCCAGGGCCACGTGCAGACAGCTGCGGCAGCAGAAAGTTTAAGCACTGCTTCATCACTAAAGCTAAATGAATATTTTGTCTTCATCTCAGTTGGAAATAAACATGTGAATTGATGTATGTTAGTAAATAATATAAGTGCAAATCATCATGCTAATGATTCAAATTATTCATGCTAATTATCTCAGCATTGATGAGGACCTGCTGTCTGGGACTCTGTACCCGACTATGAAGCGTGAAGCTCGGATCCTGTTCTGGTTTAAACACAGAAATTCTCTACACAATAACATCAACCTGAATTCATGAATTTTCAGACAGCTTCAGGATGTGTCGCCTAAAGAAGTAAACAGCGCAGTACCACTAAAAACCACAGGGCAGTTTTGTGAATTGTAGCTTTCATAGGGAATAAAGAAAATGAAGAAGAAGAAGAAGCTGTGTTTTATTTTATGTTGCAGTCCACAAATATCTACTGCAGCATTCCCTAAACTGGGGGTCCCAATATAATTTCAGGGGGTCAACAGATCATTGTTAAAAATATAGCCTACATTTATTAAATATATTTGGGTTTTTGTTTTTTATTCATCTGTAAAATATACAAGTTACTTTTTTAATAAGATAACACATAAGCAACGAAGTACGCCATATTACAAATCTGAATTTAGCATCATCTTTGTGAAAGAAGCTGATTGTAGGTGCCTTGTTATAGTGGTCAACCAAATCCACCAAAATCAGCACCTTATTTATGAAGTTTCTGACAGTTTCAAACTGTATATGTAGAACAGGGGAGTCAAACAACGAACAACAGCGTGTGTTATCTTGGGGGTCGAGGCTCAATGAGTTTGGGAACAACTGGTCTACTGCAGTGCCTTTTTATACCTTTTTCTTAGAGCGTGTATTATCATGACTTCCTCCACCTTTTGCCCGAAACTGACGTTGGAACCCAGAAATAAACTCTGCACTGCCCCCTAGTGTATGTGTTGCCTAACAACCATGCCAAGGTAAAGCATGANGCCCGAAACTGACGTTGGAACCCAGAAATTAACTCTGCACTGCCCCCTAGTGTATGTGCTGCCTAACAACCCTGCCAAGGTAAAGCATGCATGGGTATGTATGTGATGTATGTATGTGAGCAGTGAAGTTTGGCAACAGTTGAATCAGAAGTCCTTATTTACTTACGTAAAGGGAACATAAATCAGGTCTAAACCTGAGATGACCAAGATGGACAGGCAGAAAAAAACAAAACAGGAATACCTGACTAATCAGCCCCACCACGAAGTTAACCCGGTCTGGATGTGGCCCAACGTCTTGTTACCAAACCTTCCACACATAGTTTTTATTGGCTAAGCCGAACTGTAAAATCAATGATGATCCTCTGAAGCTCTGGTATGGATTATGAGGTTTAACTGTAGGTGCATCCGTCTATATTTACTCATTTCTGCACTGCTTACACAACAGCCAGCTGTGAGATGGGTTTCCTCCTTATTCTGTTTGTTCCAGGCAGCATCAGGATTTGATTTTGAGATTTTTGTAGAGATTCCTCAGTTCAAATGTCGGCACCAGAGACCGAGAAGGGACTAAAAAAAGAAACTGAGATTTAGAAAGAGGAAGGAGACGTGGAGGTAAATGATTAAATATAGCTGTGAGTTCATTTTCCCAGCAGAGCTGCAGCTCCATTTCTTTCCATTCGCCTACAAGAGATTCATCTCCCTGACAGCGAGGAAAGGAGGGGCGTGTGTGTGTGGTTTTTGTGTGTGTGATAGTAGATATTGTGAGGAGAAGGAGTGGCAGACATCCATTAATAAGAGCTTTTCACTGTACGAATCACACGTCTCTTTCAATCTTTGTTCGTCACTTTTCCCTCCTTCAATCTTCTCCCCTCGTTTCTCCAGCAGTCATAACAAATGTAGTGGATGGCTCCTCTGGAGAGCTTCATCATTTACTCTGTATGAAGACGAGGACAGCAGGCGCTGGGGGAGGTGGAGGGGAGGCTGTTGTTTGGAGCTGAAAGTGCTGCCGGCATCACCCACAGATTTTCTCCTCATCTGCATTCTTTCTAGGTTTTCCTTTTCAGGTTCAAACACTGTTTGAAACTAAAAACACACACCACGGAGCAAAGTTCTCAGTTTTACTTCGTCATTCTTTCAACAAATCTGCTGGAAACTAAATCATTAGCCTTTACATAAACTTTGTTCTAAATATGCTGCTTAAAATGTCTGAGGGTAGAAACTGGAGCAACAGAAGCAAACGCTTGTTTATGCTTCAGGAACTTTAACCTGACAGATGATTTATAACCAGATATGGAGCCAATTTGTTTGCTGCTGATTGACAAATCAATACATCGACCTGTAGCTTTCAGCACCACAAACAGCCGGAGTAAACCGGGTCGCTACAACCTGCCAATGAGTTGTGGAAGATTTCCAGTTTAGTACCATCCCTGCTGAATATTGATGTCTCACTCAGCGAATTCTTCTATAAGAAAACAACATAACTAGAAAACCAAACTGCAACAGAGGAAACTGAAGGAAGGGAGGATGATAGGAACCAAACTGAGGTCTGTTAGCGTTATAATTCAAACGTGATTATTGTTGCAGGTCTGATCCTTTACAATAGTCCACTTATTAATAATTATTAATAGCTATTTACATAAAAACCAACATGGCAGTCCCATGCTTGTTTTTTAAGCCTGTGCTCAAAAATAACATTCTCATCCCTAAAGGTCTATTCGAATACTTTTGGTATGTGTATGTACCTTAGGAGTCACGGTAAAGGGAGGGCTTGTGAGATTTGTTGTGGTGTGTAAATAGCAGGATATGCTTTGCTGGGGAAGAATTAATAAAGATAGCACATAGCACAAATAAAAAAAAATCAGGCTTTCCTAAAACAGAAAGAAGTCAGATATGAATATTCCTTTGGAAAGATGCAGCTGTAGCTCTCAACCTCAATCAACAACCTGCTCGGGTTCACGTTTTAGGTTCTACTTTTGAAGAGTTATTACTCTACTCGTTCATAGATGGACTGGGCTGCTATTTAACTGCATTTCTCTGAAAGTAAGGTGCTTTTCTTTTAGGAGGAGATAATATTTATATTTTCCGCTGTGTTTCAGATGAATTTACTCTGACACAGTAACACACACATTCACACACTCACATGTCTGAGCTGTCTGTAGAGACCAAGGCAGAAAAACATAGGTTAAAAACAAAGTGAGCAAAATTTTATTAAAATTTATTTAACTACATGCGATATAAATAAATTCCCCTCTAGTATCTCTATGACACCTCAGATGTCTCTGTAAACTCTATTTGTGGTAAGATGTTAGTGCACATGCAGTCTGTTGCTGATTTGGGGTTTTATTTCTCCTGAAAGCCGTGACAGAGACCCTTAAAGCTCCCAGAGGTTCCTCTCCTGGGAAGCTAACTTATTAAGTACAAAGCCCCCAAACTCCCAGCAGCCCAGATGACCCCATCAGCAAATCACATGACCCCCGGTCTTTATCTGTCCAATAAGAGGCCGGGTGCCATGCAGAGGTCAGAGGTGAAGGGATTAGGTGTGGGAGAGGAGCGCTCTGTGGGTTAGTGCCCTGTGGCCATGATGGGTCACCTCTGACTGGAGAATGTGAAGGAAGCTTTTCAGGTGGATGCTTGTGGGAAACAGAGATGGAGTGAAAGCTCATTACAAGCTGCAAGCGGAGAGCATCAATCAGCGAGAGTTGCATTTCTGCACACAGCAGGTGCAGATCTACTGTGATTTAACCACAAGACCTCAGAGACACTCAGTGTTAAACATTTCTGCTGCAACATAACCACGATGAATGGCAGTTCCTGCACTAACAAACAACAGAGTCAGAACATTTTTGTGGCTTTTTAACCTCAAGTTTTGGCTCCGATGGACACATTTCTGGTTCAGTCTCAGTTTTCGAGCTTTATATTGCCAGAAAAGTGGCATCCAGCACAGAAGCAGAAAGGTTTTACAGGATACACTGAAAGGGCAGCCAAACAATTATAAGGTAGTTTCTAACTCTTTGCTGCAGTCCAAAACTTTCAATAAAAAACAGATAAAAAAAAAGGTCAATTGTTTCCTTCCAGAGTTCTTGTACACAAACGCTTTTAAAAAGCTAAAACCCCCAAAATGTCTTCATCAGGCCAACGAAACAAAATCCTTAAGATCAAATTTGCAGTCAAACATCTTTAGTGACAAAGACGGTTATTTTGGAAGTGGTGAGATGCCGTTTCAGGGACAAAAAGTTCAGAGAAAAGTTACGAAAAATATGAGAAAGGATAACAGTGTTGTGCAGAAGTCCAGATCCAGCCCTGATTTCTTCAGATACTTTAAAATAAAACAGGAGCTGCAACAGTTTCCTGAAATGTGCAAACAAATGGAAATACAAAGCTCTTCTTTGGATTTTGCTGCCTTTTCGTTCGTTCTCTGTCCAGATGATCTCACACTGCTTCAGTAATGATGGCATCCRGGTTCTGGGGAGGATCCGTCCCTCCATCAGACCCGTTGAGGTCCGGGTTCTGGRGAGGATCCGTCCCTCCATMAGACCCGTTGAGGTCCGGGTTCTGGGGCGGATCCATACCTGCTCAGTCCAGTTCATGTGTCATGTGACATACATCAGCTTTTTCTCTCTGTTTCCTTTCCTTAAAAATGGCTTCTTGACAGCTACGTTTCCATGGAGACCATTTCGGATGACGCTTTAGCCAGCAATAGATGGATCTGTTGCATCTCTCAGTTCCTGGTTCACGTCTTTTCTGGATTTGTTCCTAATTCTTTAGCTCCTGTTCATCTGCTAGATAGTTTTTAGTCCCGACTCGTGTCCAGTTTCTGCCTCCATGCGGAAATATGCCAGGTTTCCAGCGAACAGCTCTTTGGGAATCACCTTGTTGCTGCTAAAATCCTGTTTTCTGTCTGTCAGACTGTCTGATTTTTGCTGGTTTTCATTGAAACAACCAAATAAATGAAAAGAAAATAATTCATCAGTTAACTCAACCCACTGCTTTGTGTTGTGATGCAGCGGACAGCGCACTGGAAGATCCTCATATTGGAAAGACTTCAGAGGTCATTTATTCCCAAACTCTAACTGACCCGCAGCAGNCACTGCTTTGTGTTGTGATGCAGCGGACATTCTCAAACTCTAACTGACCCGCAGCAAGCTGATGAAGGTGGGATCCCTCGACGCTGCCTCTTTTAACTTGCCAGGATCAAACTACTGAAGCCCACCGCTCCTGTTTCCACTATGAGTAAAGTTGAGAGTGAAACCGCCGTCCTGCCGCCAAGCTGCTGACTGGACCTCAAAAAGAAGGAAGAGGGCTGATGGAATAGAACCCGTTGTTCCCTGAACTGGAATAACAGGTATAGAAGATGGATGGATGTCCAGTTTTGGTGAGTCTGTGTGAATTGCAGCCTCTGTTCTTAGCTGACAGGAAGGCACCCTGTGTGGTCCTCTGCTGCAGTAAGTAGGTGAAAATCCCAGTAGATCAGCAATTCTGAAATACTCATGCCACGTTCAAAGTCACCTAAATTCACTTTCTTCCTCATTCTGATGCTCAGTTTGAAGTTGCTGCCATGTGATTGGCCGATTAGATATTTGTCTTAACAACTAATTGAACTGGTGTACCTGATAATGTGTCCGGTGAGTTAGTTAACCATGAGTGTATTTAACAGAACAATCAGTCGTAAGAAGATTTTTTTCTCGTTAGATCGAAAACACTTGCAATTAAGCCTGAAAGTCCCCACAGGTGTGCTAATCCAGGGGTTCTTATTCTGAGGAAGGGAGGGTTCTAAAAGCTTTTTCATTGGTTTGTCAGACTGTTTTCCAGCTTTCCAGCTTGTCAGACTGTTTTCCAGACCCACAGCTCAACAGTTCAGCGACCTGAACAAATTGGAGGTGTCAACACTGCAGCTGGAAGCCCTCCTGCAGACGTCATGGCTGGTGCCCTTCTCATTAACAAGCAACATACTGGAGACCTTTTCCACCTAGAAGGTATTCTGCAGGTGGCGAAAAGTTGGTGGCACTGTGCAGCATTATTCAGTCGAAAGATGCAATAACTCATCAGTTAGCTTATTATTTTAGGCACATTTTAAGCAAATATCCAAAACTTTGTTGTTACAGCTTATCAAATGGGATGATCTGATGCTTTGATTTGAGCAATCTTATTATAAACTGAACATTTTGTGGGTTTAGATTGCTGGTCAGAGAAGGAGAAGCATTTCTAATCTTCCTGTGCATGCAAGAAAGGTAGCTGTAATTCACTCTAAAAACTATGACATCCATAAAAGGAAAATGGAGAGAGATATTCTATTCTATTCTATTCTACAGTCATTTAGCAGACGCTTTTATCCAAAGCGACTTACATTTGAGAGTAAGAACAACACAAGCATGAATTCAAACAAGAAGGACGTCATCATTAAGTGGTAGTCAGACCACTTTGAGTCCAGTTGGACCCAGGTCCAACTGGACTCAATATTCTTTAGGAACTACTTTCATTTCTGGGAGTATCTAGGATATTATATCATATCAGAGAAGACTTCAGTCAGTCATGTGAGATTATTATTACTGATGCTATATGAGCCTCTGATTTCTGAGATCATCTGGGAAAACTTTGCTGTCCATCCCGAGAGTTAAAACTAAATATTTAGGTTTTGTGCTCCTGATATCTGGATCAGCTGAACACTAGAGGGCATAGTCCAGATATTACAGAGCAAACACACGTACGTTTAGTGGAAACGGCACATTAATCAACACTCATAGATCTGACCTTCTGAGTCTTGATTCCACCTCAAAGAATCTGCTTAAATATGTGTACAGTGATTCACAAAACTAAAAAAAAACATCTGTTGTTATGGAAAACCTGCACTCTTTTACTTCTGCCGTATTGATCTGTCTGTGGTCCTGCTCTTAGAGAGCTTACTCCTCTGAATGAGACTCCATGCTGTGCAGCTAAATCTGTACCCAAAAGGGCTTCAAGCACATACAAATAATTTCCACTGAAGGTTTTAGAGCTCCTGAAGCAGAAAAGAAAGAACAAGATACAAAGAAAAGCCATAAAATACAATTACCCCCTGGGAGAACACACCTTAATGGCTTGAATGCCAATTTACAGAAAGAACATACTCCTTACCAGATCTGCTAATGTAAATCCCGGCGGGAAAACTGGCGGGGGGTGACGGAGACTCCTCAGTCTGTCCGTGTGTTTAATAGAAAATTCCAGTAGAAAATCCAGGCTATAAAAATAAGACAAAAACAAAACATTAGATGACAGCAGCTGTGCGACAGGACAAAGATTACACATCAGCACAGAACTTGTACAAATGACAGCAAATAAATATTCGTCCTCACAAAATAAAGAAAATATAGTTTTCTGTTGAGACAAAAACTGCTGAATATCAATCAATCAAAGGCAGGGAGGATCAACTCAAACAGAGATCCTCTTTCCTCTTATTATTAGGATAACATTTTAAAACATTCTTTGTTTATGTTTGTTTTGTTTTTGTTGCCGTCACCATCGCTGTGTCCCTGCATCGTGTGTCTCCTGTCAGTCAAGCTGCACTCATAGGAATGTGATATTTTCTCATGGAGACCATCACTTCCTGTTCTCATAGTGACAGATGATGATATTTGGTTTAGTTTGTTCAGTGATCTGATAGACAAACGTAAAATTCAAAGTCAAACGTAGACAGAACTGACCACACTCACACTAAGTCCACAGCTGGAGCGGTTGCATGCTGATGCATTAAAAGGCCAACCATGGGGCCTCAGCAACTTTCCCTTTTTCCTCTGTTCTTTTTCCATGATTCAAAGTGGATGCATGGAATGTTACATAAAGACTAGTAGCCTTAAAGTTTAGCATTAAGTAGCAGGGCTTCTTGCTGGGCCCCAACCAGGCTATGGAGAGGATTTCCATCATCGGTGATGTGCAACAGAGGTGGGTNAGTAGCAGGGCTTCTTGCTGGGCCCCAACACTGCTATGGAGAGGATTTCCATAGCCTGGTTCATCATCGGTGATGTGCAACAGAGCTTTGGTGTCCTGAGAGGAGCTGCAGTGTGTTTCTGGCCTTTCTGGGTTGCAATGGTTGTTGCTGTGCAGCAGGTTTCCATGGAACCACTTTCATGTGCTTCGCTCTCCACTAGACCCAACTCCAACACACCTGATTCAGATTAACTGAAGTACCCATGTTCGTCCCAAGCCTGATGAGCCATTCATTACATCCAGGTTTGTTAAAGTGCAGAAACATCTAAAACATGCAGTGCACAATTTCACAACAGGCTTTAGAGAACCATGTCATTTGAATCAGGTGTGTTGCAACAGGGAGACATCTAAAACCTGCAGGACACTGAACCAGAAGGTCTGGAGATGGTAGTTCTTGTCTAGAACAATTCAGTGAAACCCAAGAAAGAACCGTTTTTACAAACATCATCNGTTCTTGTCTAGAACAATTCAGTGAAACCGAAGAAAGAACCGTTTTTACAAACATCACCAAAGACATAAAAAAAAAACAAAAAAAAAAAAAAAACAGGTCAAAACTGCCATTTATTCACTAATACTTCTGAATAAACGGTGTCCTTCCAGTAGGACTCCTATAAATGCCATCCTTGTGGTTGGCCTGTGCAGCAACATCAACAGTTTAGACAGTTACGGCCAACTTCAGTCCATGCTTTAGATCAGGGATTAGAAATTCTGGTCTTTGAGGGCCACTGTCCTGCAGGTTTTAGATGGTTCCCTGTTTCAACACACCTAATGCATTGTGCAGAATTTGACAATAAGCTGTTGGATTCATTTGAATCAGGTTAATTGGAGCAGAGAAACCTCTAAAACCTGCAGGACAGCAGCTCTTGAGGACTGGTTGGATTACAGTGAACTGACTTGGACTGCATCTTTTTAAAGGTGCTTTGAGAAGACTCATGAATTGGCAAAAGATCAATAAAGCTAAAATGAATAGACTTGAATATTTCTGATTATTTTCCTCACTACAACAATCTCAGAGGATAATTGGGGAGCTCGTCCTCCATCAAAGCCAATGCTGTACTTTACAGATCCTGATCTGCACCAACACTGAGTTACTTCTACCTTCTGTCGTGGTTTAATTCCCCAACAAACATTAACTTGCAAACAGTAACAATCACATTATTCTCCCATTCTGAAAATCTCCTTGTTGGAGAAACAGCTAATGGACAAGCCTGATTGCAATGAAATTGGTGCATAATCCAAAAGCAATCAGACAGATTTACTGGGATCAAAACATCTCGTTATTAGTGTAACAAGTGTTGTTTGAAACTGGATTCGAAGTCTGCAGGGCTCATTATGGCTGACCTTTAGGAAGGGAATACCATGTAGGGAGGCTCATGGGGGGATATGGAAGCAGATGGGAAGAGTGGATGAAGATGGGGGTAAAAAAAACACAAGAAAAAAAAGTCTTGTCTTGATTTCATCCTCCATGGCGCTGCCTGTGCTCCATCCAGATGGCGGTTCCTCTCTGCAGCAGAGGGAGGCAATGCCATGCCCGTCAGAAACTCTGAGAAATTCGGCCCCGGAGCCTGATCTGAGCCACAGCCTGTGACAAACAATCACCTCTCACGCCAGCAGTCCTAATCTGCATCTGCATCAAGGAGGATGTGGGGGGGTTGGAATCATCCTGAACCACAGGGGGTCCCAGGATGTTTTTTACTGCTGCTGGTAGCTTGAGTGCTGCTGTTGTTTGTGCATCAGCATCCCAGTGAAGGTTGCAGGAACACAGCCAGATTGGCTCGTAGTGTGAAACAACAGCAGCCATTAAAGCTGCTTCATATGGCCCGGGGGTAAGGAGGAGGGGGCCGGCTCAGTGTGAGATGGGTAATTTCTTTGTCTTTATGTTTTAGTTGGCAGTAAACAGAATCAGGGGAGATTCAGACTTGTTTACATGCACTTCACTAATCTGATTGTTTCTTATGGTTTAAAACAGACATAATTCTGCAGCTCCAATTAACGGCGGGGCCCACGTAAGCTGCTGATCGGCGCCGTTAACGGCACATTTTCAACATTAAATCCTAAACCCTGCAGAAACACTCGGCAGTAAAGACAATTCATCACAGACATGTTGGAATAGCTTCAACTGTCCCATGGATGCAGTCTTAATTTCTTTATCTAGCTGGAGATAATGCAGCAGCTACTCTTCTTGGGTGCAAATTTAACAAACATGACATACATCACAGAGAATAGAAACAAGAAAACAACATACAGAACACAGTTTAATATAAGCGTGAAACATCTTCTGGTCTTCAAGTCAGTCCCTCAGTTTTTTATTCTTAAAGCCCGAAGATCTGCTTGATCCAAATGTGTCTATGTTCTGAAAACCATTCCTTTTTACAGCTGAAAGAGATCACAGCTGTCAGGGTGGAAGATTAGAAGGTAAGAAGTACAGCCTACTGAAAGGGATGTTTACTGAGTCACACACCCCAACTTCAAGCTGCGTTTCATTTCCTGAAGACACAACTAAAGAGAGAAAAACCCACAAATAAAAAGATGACAAGTGCAGTCTGGCAAAGTTTTACAAAGGAGGAAGCATGACCATTCTTATGGTTTTTGAGTGCAAATATCCTCACAGTGCAGCTTAAAGTCTGCACAGATTCATTATATAACTGTGATTTGAATGTGTTTTGGTTAACTTTAGCACATTTTTTATCCTAATTTTAAATGAATTCTTCATGTGCTCAGCATGTTGGACATTCGGTGAAGCACAAAACCAAATTATAAAGTCTGGTTTGCACACCACGTTCATAAAAGACACCCACAAGCGTACACACATTTTTATCAACAACACAATAATAATCTCCTCAGGTCGCAGTGGTAGAGTTTAATGATAAATAAACAGCAGTCCTAGTTTTCAGACTCCGATCCTCCTCCATACTGTTACACCATGTGATCAACAACAGCAGAGTAACCCGGCTTTATGCTCAACGATCAAGATTTAAGGGCAGAAATATGGAGCAGCGACAAAAGCTTTGGACTTTCTTCAAATCACACCCTCACTCGTGAGCAGATGATGGGATTTATGTTCTGTTGTTCCAATTAACTGTTTTTAAAACAACAACAACAGAAAATGTCCAGTGAGCAGCAGTTGTCTGTACCAAAATGTCTTGTTGGTGTCAGAGGTCAGCGGAGAATTGGCCGACTGGTTGGAGATGATAGAAAGTAGAAAGGCCACTGCTGTCAGCTAAGAACAGGAAACTGAGGCTACATTTCACACACACTCACCAACACTGGACAACAGAAGATGGAGAAACGTTGCTGGTCTGATGAGTCTCCATTTCAGCTCCACATGCAGATGCTAGACTCAGAATTTGGTGGAAACATGATGAAAACGTGGATCTTGGATCAACACTTCAGGCTGCTGCTGGTGTAATGGTGTGGGGGATATTTTCTTGGCCCCTTAGTACCAAACCTCTGAGGAATGTTTCCAGCACCTTGTTTAATCTATCACACCACGAATTAAGACAGTTCTGAAAGAAAAATGGGTCCAACCAGGTGGACCGGATGAGTGGCTGGATCAGATGAACTGATCAAACATTCCCATAATTACTGTTTTTGTTCTCCATCATCCTCCAGTCGGATTAGGAGCTCTTACTTCTTATTTTATTGTGGACTCGTCTCTCCAGCTCAACAAAACTCAGATGTTCTTTGTCCTTCTACATTTTTAACTTCTTAGACTCTTAAACCAGTCTGGAGCACCAGAGGAAACCATGAAAACACTGAGAACTCAAGTTAAATAGAGGCTTTAATCTGAAGTGACTGCATCCCCATCACCAACACAAGCTGAGCCCAATTAGCATCTTTTTTTTAAAGCTATGGAGGAGGTCTGGCACTGAGCACTTTGATGTGCGACTTTTCAAAGCCACACAACACAAATGACAAAACTCCAAAGAGGCTCAAGCATCTGTGGTCACACTGCTGGTGCAGCTGTTTGAAAAAGAGGGATATCTGCAAAATCAGCACAACAAACAGATTCCAGAGAGCCAACGTCGTCCACGTAGCTGTTCTTAAGTCAAAGTTCTTCTGTTATCTTCTTACACGTCGGCTTCAAATCACATTTTCTGCTAACTCTGCAAACTGGCTGCAAGTTTACCTGCTACTGCTACCCAAGCCTACTACTTCTGACCTCATTACAGATGACGATGATAAGGATTAAGGCCGGGATAAGGAGCGTCTCTTTTCTGGAGACTCTTGTTAGAAAATCAGGATGGATGAAGAAGAAAAACAACCGTTGTTCAAGATTCTGGTTTAAATTTGGAAAAACCTGTGATCTCAGAAATTAAAGCGGCAAGCCACAACAACAGAGCCTCCGTTAATTCTTACAGAACAGAGCTTACAGAGAACAATTCACAGATACAACTTACTTTTGCTAAGATTAAAAAAAAGATTATTCTTTATAAACTGAACAAGAACAGTTTTAACACTTTAGGGACGATGGACCCGCCGGCGAGTCCAAATCACACATCATTTAAGATGATAAGAAAGATTTCAGCAAGATGCAGCCACAAAGTCTTCATTCCAACCTCCATCGACATCCTGCTGACTTTTTGCCTTTTAGTTAGTAAATCCTGAACATCTATATATATATATGAAGAAATATTTTAACTGTTTAAAGAGAAAACTGCTGATAAATCTGTGTATGTGTTTAGTGCAGGGGTCTGCAGCCTTTCCAGTCCAAAGAGACATTTTTCCCTCAGCTCTGCTAAATAAAACTACTTTAAAGCCACAAATGTGACAAGACATTTTAAAAGGCAACTTAATATATATTTTAATGAAGAGCCACCATAGAATATTTGTCATTTTTGAAGAACCACATTTTTTATTTCCATTAAAATAAATCTTTAAAATAAAGAAAAACATAAAACCTTTATAAAAACAGGATAGACAGACTTTCTTCTAAGGAATGTAGATATTTGTGGAAAATGATGTAAACTAAAATAAATAAATAAATAAAGTCCCTGGTTTCCAACCTAATGACAAGAAAGATAGATTTAAAAAAATATTTTAGCCATGTACATGTATTTAGAAGCGTTGTGGAAGGTCCAGAGAAACACTTGTAGCTCCAGAGTCTCAGGTTAAACACCCCTGATTTAGTGTTTATAAACCAAAATTTACTGCATTTTCTTTATATAGCCATAGCCCTTCTTTTAAGGGAAAGAGACATTTTGCACGTAGCAATGCAAATAATCAATTAAAAATTTTAACCGTTGCACTAGTAAAACTTAAGGTGCAAATGTTAAAGATTTATCTTTTCATTTTAATTTTTGGTGATCCCCTAAAATTATCTTGCAACCCCAGTTTGAAAACTGCTGGCTTACGCCACCATTCCCTGGAGGCACAGTGCGTAATCAACATTTTACAACTTCAGATTTGCCTCAATAAAAGAAAACACTCGACTTTCTTTGAGTCTCAACGGATCTTGTTCTTAATGTGACCTTCTGTGCAGGTCTACAAGTAATTCTGAGCTTTGGGGGGTGTACACATTATCTCCACTGTGTTTCTATGCCTCTTACCCATAAAACACCTCTCTGCAAAAGCCTGTGGAGACTTTTTATGTCTGAGTTCAAATTTAAACTCTGTTTAGCTTAACAGTTTGACTGCACTGGGACACACAGGTGACAATGATCCTAACAATCCACCTTGATTCCCCCAGCAGTTAGAAGAGAGAAAACCTCTTGGATGAGGCAGATTATCTCTGAAAACCAACTAAAGGTGCAGTTACATTCCCTCAAAGCACCAAACTTTAAACTGGTACTCTACCACAGACCGGCATGATCACCCATGTGGTGCTACATTTTTTGAGGCCAAGAGCCTGCCCTCATCTTTCCATGCATCCATTACATGGTTGTTAGGAAATACATCCACTAGAGGGCAGTGTAGAGTTCAGAGTTCGCATCCAAGTGACCGTGGGGGAGATCATGATGATGTACATCCTCAAAAAGAGAGATGAAAAGAGGCAGCGAGTAGACAGTGGTGGTCTCTGGAGCCATTAAATCTAATACAGCTTGCGTTTAATTAATGTATTAATGTATATATATTAGACATGTTACACGACAGCCGCTTAAAACATGTTAAAGCTGCTTTGCCGGACAGAAATGTATTTAAAGAGTTTAAATAAATGCTATAAAAAATAGCATACTGCAACATTTGTTTGGCATTTTCCATCAAATTGTTGTAAAATCAACTTCATTGTGTTTGTTAACATTTTGAAAAAAACAAAAAAAAACACAACAGTGAATCAATGTCTGTCTAACATTTCATTTTTTCTTAATTTCCTCACCTTTTGCAGTTGTTATCGGACTGTATATTTTCATATTTGGTATACTACTTTAATTCATTTAGGCGGAACCAACACCAAACAATGGTGATTATGTACTGATAAAGCTGAAGAAGCAGGTTTATAAAGATGATCTCTATTAATGACCCGCCTCGTCTTTCACCTTGCAAACGCTCCCTAAAGAGAGCCTGCAAAGTTCAGCATAATCTGGCTGAATAAGCCAACCATGACAGTGGATCCACAAAAATAAACATTGATGGTGATGAAATATTATATCTTTCAGTCGTCTTCCTGCCATGGATGGCTGAAACAACCTCCAGCCTGTTTGTGATTCATCTGAACCAGTCTGACATCTTTCAATCAGGCTCTTTATTGGTTATGTTTGATAACTATTTTTATGTTTGGTATAGCGGTCGCTGACATGTTTTATGTCAACATGAAAACGTATTTATCTTTGTTGTATTCTGACTTCATATAAGTTTGAAATAAACCTTTAAAATAAAACAGAAAGTGAGATTTAGGGATTTTTCCAACACAACAACGCTTGGTTTAGAAGAAATAAACTCGTCTGAAACATGGAGATAATTTCTGTTTCCACTAAATCAAATCTTTTTCAAGATGTAGATGATTTAAATTAATATTGACAGAACGTCTAGATGAGTGTTCCCTTATGGATCTTCAGTTGAAGACTGAAAGATGACTATGGCGGTTTGTCCCCTCAAAAGTTTAAGACTTCTCTTTATTATCCTGATGTGATGTGATTAATTTAGGCCATAATATTATTCCTCAACCCCCCAAGAGGTCTTAATTCCCAACACTTTATATAAAAGGAGAAAAATAATGTTGTAGAACATCAAAGCTGTTCTAACAGACCACAAATTTAATCAGGAATTAAATTAAATAAATTCAATCCGGACTCTTTAATAACTGTAATCTGTAGAAGGCATGCCCTCAAACCAGAGGCATCATGATTCTGTTAGATTTACATCAGGTTCGGTGTGAACACGCTCACTCAGGTTAGATGTTGGGATGAATTTGGGTTTGGATCCTTGAATTCTCATTGCAGCTCAAACAGTAAAGAACTCTGCTGCTGGGTGGAAAACCAAGCAGGAGAAACTGAGATAAGAAGGATTTTCAGATGAGTTTGGGGACCTGGGGAGGGAGTCTGGCTTTAGTTGGAGGTAGGAGAGTGAGGATGGGGAAGATGAGGGGGGTTAAAAGCTTTAACTTTACTTCCTCTTCTGCTAGGCATACAGCAATAAAAGAAAGGCAAGGTAGCTGAGTGACATTTTTCTTCCCTGAGGCTAAAATATTGAGGCATTATAAAAGAGAGTGATGATTTTAGGCTGATTTTCCACAAAGATTCAACATCCACTGCTATTAAAACCCTTTTTCCACAGTTAAGAGTCTGCTCAGGGCTCTGACAGAGGAGGAAAATGCAATTGAAAATCTGGAAGAGCTGCATTAAATATGAAAAAGTTCTCTAATATTTTCAGCAAAGCAAACTTCCTTCACAAGCAGCAGCAAAGATCTGGTCCGAACACCGAACGCACGATTGGCCAATCAGCTCGCACGCTCTCCGTCAGCTCCACCGACGCCGGACTCAACTGGGCATTTTGGAATAATGAGGTTATCAGAGCATTGCTCCATGCTTCATTACACCCTCTTCAGCTCCCAAATATCCCAGGCTGAGTCAGCCGTCACTCGGATTTAAGTTCACCCTCTCCTCTGAGCGCCGTTTCCTTCAGTTCAGGATATGGAGCCAGTTTAACAGCAAAATGTTGGCCAGCTTTCATTTTTTTTATTTACTTTTAGATTTCAACCAGTGCTCATATCTACAACAAAAAGAGAAAATATCCCACAGAGGTCTTCACACTGTGACAATATAGCCACATGCTGGTTCTACAGAGCATCGCAGTGAGCTCATGTTATGGAAAAGGTAGACTGGAGGAAAGAGAGATGGCAAGCTACAGAGATGAAGACGGAAACAGAGAATAGGGAAAACTTATCAGGAAATACGGAGTCAGTAACGTTCACTCCAGAGGAGGAAATTACAACATGAAAACATGGATCCATCCTGCCTTGGATCAGTGCTTCAGGCTGCTGCTGCTGTGATGGTGTGGCCCACTTCTGGCCCTTAGCACCAACGTGGCCTGGTTTAACCAGCACAGCCTACCTGAGTATTGTTGCTGACCATGTCCATCCCTTTATGACCACAGTGGAGCATCTTCTGATGCTACTTCCAGCAGGATAATGCACCATGTCACAAAGCTCAGATCATCTCCACCTGCTTTCTAGAACATGACGATGAGTTCACTGGACTCCAACGGCCTCCACAGCCACCAGATCTCAGTCCAGTAGAGCAGCTTTGGGATGTGGTGGAACGGGAGATTCTCATCATGGATGCAGCCGACAAACCTGCAGCAGCTGTGTGATGCTGTCATTTTGACATGGAGAAAACCGCTGAGGAAGGTTTCCACCACCTTGTTAAATCTAATACACCAAGAAGGAAGGTGGTTTTGAAGGAAATAGGGGAGAGTTTTATGTCATAAACATCTAATACTAATCTAATAATTATTGTTTCACTCTTCAGTACAGCAGCAAGCTGTTTCCTCCTTTAGAGGTTATAGCGGAAACTTTTGGTCTGTGAAAGTGAATTAAGCAGTACTGGAGTACCGGAAGAAAACAAACTCCAGTTTCCGGTAGAAATAAACACATCACGTCCGCCCCCTGTCCAATCAGAACCTTTCCCAACCTCCAGATCTGAGGCGGAATTGAAAAAAAGGTGATTAAACGTGTCTTCCATCTATTCAGAGTTGCAATTTCCATGTAAACACAAAGGAGAATACTTTAATTCCGAATTATTTCATTCTGAATAATTAATTCTGAATTAAAAAACATCATGTAACCGTGGCCAATGTAAACACAGAAACTGAAGCACGGGTTCACGCAGCAGTGCTAAACTCACACATCAGTGTGCACGTGTAACCTGACACGCAGCCTGGATGTGTACACAAGCTGAACACACACACCCTCCTCACACCTGTACAAAGATTAACCTCGTCAATCAGCATGTTGCTCTTGGAAGCTCCACAGAGCAAGAACTAACAAAAGAGGAAACAAGATGTCAACACATGAATACAACAGCTGATCGGGGGTTAAAGGGCTGATCATCAGTGGAGCAAATTCTAACTGAACATGTCATTATTCAATTTCCAGCCCCTCAGGTTTTCGAGAAAAACACTTTGGGCTTTATTAGTTGTGCTATATAGATGAAAGTCTCATGAGGATGGAAGAGAAATAAGTCAATAATTACTCAGGCTGCGGCAAACAGGAGAATAATGACAGTTCCCACTTCTGAAGAATCTTTCCTTTATTTATCAAGAGCTATGGACAATACATTTATGTCAATACGATTCACTTCTTCAGCAGTTCAATGAATGTATTTCATGCTGCTGCTTTCTCCCCGTTGGCATGACGACAGCTATTCACTTGTGTTCAAATGTTCAATGTTCAAATTCAATGACTGTTTTCCTCCGTCAACACGTTCCTGTCCAGCAATTACATCCATGCGTTACTCTAAAAGACCAGACACTTATAATGATTTAGCTCTTTGTGGTCATTGTAACGAAAATGATTATTTTTGTGATTTATTACTTTTTAGAGGCAGTTTAAGACGATCATCTGAGCTCATTTCCACTCATTTGCACAAACTGCTTTCCTCTGTTCGCCGTCTTTTAGTGGTTAAAAATAAATCAAAGACGAACTCAGTGAGAGGAATGCGATCCATCATGAAGAAGGTTTGATTTCACTGTTGAGTGTTTCTATATTGGTACTGCATCACATTACAGTCTTCTTCCTGTCAATCAGATCCACATCTAATCAATGATGGAAAATAAGCAGAATTAGATGCAGGCTGCATCCATGAGAAGCTTTTTCAGCTCAACCCTTTAAAAACTGCAACAGCCTGCGTCTACGCTGCTATTTTTGTGCATTGTGGTGTCATTTCTTGGAGTTTCCTCAAGTGTTTCATATTTCTATGATCTGTACAACTTCAGCTAAAAGTTTATAAAAATAAATGGGCAATAATGAGTTAGAAAAGTGTTTAAATTATGCCATTAAATATAAAAAATACACTACAATTGGATTTTTTCATCATAATTTGGAAGTGTTTAAAAACATTTCTAAATGTACCAAAATAAATAATTTTAGGTTTTTGTACAGCCTTTTTTAGACACAGTCCTTATTAAGAGCAGAGTACAGAGGCGTTTTGATGCACTGATGGGCATTTTTTTACACTGTTGTGTCATTTGATGGAGTATTTTAATTGGTTTGTATCCCTAGAATATGTAGAATATATACAATATAAACAAAAAAGTTATGGAGCATTGAAAGTCTAGAAATTACTAATTCAAATTCAGATTTCTTCTTTAATTTTTTTTTTTTAAAGGGGGTTGGGGTTTGTGTTGCTATATAAATAGAAACACTGAACCAAAATACTAAAATATTAAATAGTTAGGAGGTTATTTGAACTATATCCTGTTCTATTTATTTATTTTATGTACAGAGTGCAGGTTCATAAAATGCCAGTACTGTAGAGTAAAGTTCACCACAGCTCCCTCACCAGCTCCGCTGAGATTTCCTCTGCACCAGCGACTCAGTGCAGTAAAAAAGGGAGCTATGTTAAGACTTATCTAACCTTTACTGGTTTAAACTAAGCTGAAAAATGTGCCAAAAACAAGCAAGAAACTATGCAAAACCTGCTGAAGAACTATGGTAAAAATGTGCAACTTTCTATGTGAAAACTACTGACTAAATGTGGTAAAATCCACTGAAAACCCTGCTAAAACTATAACGCTTCACTATAAACTATAAAATATTCTTTCTCTCTCACCGCTGCTACGCTCATTCTCTCCAATGACTTCTCGGCGCCACCATGTGTTCATCACCGCTGTTCACCGCATGCAGCGTAACCTTGTGATGTCATCGACTCGTAACAATGTGAGGCCTTGAGAGACAAGCGTCTTTGCTTTCAGCTAAAAAAAAATATGTTTTTTTTTAAGGGCAGTTCAAACGGGGTTATGCTATTAGGGAACTTCTGGAAGTTGCTCCGTTTTTAAAGAGTTACAGCTTTTGCATCTTGGAGAAATGTTTCAGTAACTATCATGAATAATGTTTTTGGCATTTTTGGAAAGAGAAACTTTGTGCAGAATTTGGCTGCAGAGCACGAGTTCATGAGTTTTGACCTACTGGTGTGCTGATGCTGGAAACATGAACAGTTTGAAATGAAAGTGGACAGACTGCAGCCAGAGCCCGAGGGCTGTAGATTAGCATGTCGAATGAAATGCTGCAAGTCTGGTCAGGTCTTTAATCTATCTTTAATAACGCACTTCTCGCTGACTTTCATCTAAACTGTGGCTTTAATTCCTTTTAGCTTCCGACATACAAAAGCATCACCTTATGGTATTTAGTAATAGTGGTTTTGCTTAAAAGTCCATTTCAAGTCCAGTTCAACTCTAAAAAGAAACAAGATTTCTGTTGGTCCATGTCAAAAGGTTATTTATAGGATTAGACTTCACTTCTGTGGGGAAATGTGACTCCAGATATTCAGATATTATTAGATTAATGTTTGACTACACAAGCTTAAAAGTCTCTGCAGGAGGGTGTTTGCTGTCTTGGTGAGTCTGAATCAGTCAGCAGTAACATGAAAGTCACTCATGACTTAACCCCTTGAAC
>CM047975.1:4078100-4092303 GCA_026261665.1 Melanotaenia duboulayi | reverse complement strand
CGGTGGGTCCGTCAGGCTTAAGAGGTTAAGGGTTTAAAGTTGCCCCTCTACCAGCCTGATGAAGCAGGAATCGTCTGTGTTTCTTGTCTCTATAAGTTTTATTTTACACACACAGACATAAGGAGGTAACGTCCATATCTACATCCTCTTCATGACTGCCTCTCCAGCTGTCAGCTGCCAGTTCACTCGGTTCAGGAGCCTTAATGGATCCTGAATCATGCATGACACGGATTTAGGGTTCATGCTCCCACTTTTACATAGAGCTCTAAACCCTTAACTCTCTTTTCATCTTTGCCCCATCATGCGGTTTTTCAAGTTTTCTCTTTGGAGCTGAGCAGCAGATCATATCTCGTCAGGTTCATTAGCCGCACGTCGCTTTCCGATCGATATGGCAACGCCCTCCGTCAGCACAGAGAGAATAACGAGGAGCTTCAATGACAACACAAACAGGAGAGATAACAACCACAGCAGCAGAAGGATCTGCGCTACATCCCACACAGAGATCCACAAAAACACAGAGAATACCTTCGCACATGTGTTTGTGAGCGAAGAAAAGTTTTACCTGCAGGTACTTAGCTCTTATGTCCTGGTGTGCAGGTAGACAGCATCGTTAGTAGAGCTGGGTTAAAAAAAATCGACTAATCGATTTGAATCAATTCAAATTTAATTCATCCAAAATCGATTCAGTGACTAGTGGTGGGCTGTTTGGTCCAAATATTGATACGATATTGAGACCAACATTGCTTCTCTTTCTGAGACAAAGCCAAATTCAGATTTTCTTTTTTTAATTCACCACTGGATTACATTTACCGGTAAACTATTTAGCTTATCACCTCTCACATTAGCAGCTGACACTAAAGCTGGAGATATACTCACGCGGCGTCTGCATCCGGTCTGACGCAGAGGAAATGTTCGTATGTACTTGAGCGTAGGCTGGCAGCATCATGTTACAGTTTTCTGGATCTGCAGGGGGCAATAGGGCTAGTAAATCCATAGGGTAGAGTTTCTTCAGTGGTTCGCTTCAGTTCCAGCAAGTGTTTCCTGTTTTACAACAAGAATGGCGGCCGACATGGTGCAGTGTCTTCTAGAGATCGTGGAAACAGACGAAGAAATTATCCATCTGCTAAATATCCCAATCCCAAACTGACCAGCCAGACTGCTCGTCTAACTGAGACTTCAGACCGTGGACAACGCCATGTTCAACAAACACTGGATGTTTTTAAAATGACAGGAAGTGATGTCACCACAAACGTACCTACTCTAAACAAAATCTGATAATTTTATATTTGATTTATTTTTATTGTATTGATTTAAAAAATGTATTTATCTTAATTAGTTTATCTTAATTAGAGAGGCTTTACTGGCACATCATCTGGCTCATCAGCCACTTCAGGTTCCCAAGGACAACCCTCCTGGAACTGTGCGCAGAGATGCAGGTGGCCTTGGAGCGCAAACGGCGAGGAGCCAAAACAAAACAAACTTTATTCTCAGAGAGCACTAAAGCCACATTAGTCAACGTTATAACTAAGCTCGTCATTGCTTCTGACCTGATTGGTCTTGGTCTTGTACCTGTGCTGGTCCTGATGGTGCCTCTTTTTCACTACTGATAAATTCTTCCCTTCAAATCAATGAGTTGTTGCAGGATTCTGAGGCAAAGTGCTGACCGACACAGTTAAGTTTCATCATATAGTTTTAGCATGCCTTCAGTGGCTCCCTGTAAAATTTAGAGAAGATTATAAAAATCTTCTTATTGCATAAAAAGCCCTTAATGGTTTAGACCCATTTTATATTAATAATCTCATTGTTCCCCATCAACTGCTGTGAAATCTCCCAGAGCACTGGCCTCCTTATGATTCCTACAATTTGCAGGATCAGAATGGAAGGCTGAGCCTGTAGTTTTCAGACCCAAAGTTTTTGTTTGTTTGTTTGTTTTATCTCTGTAAAGCAGTTTGAGCCCCTCTTGTGTGCTTGATAAAGGGCTCCATAAATAAAGTTGAGCTGAGTAAAGAGGCCGGTTATCAGATAGATTAGTCCTCAGCATCAGCAGAAATCTTTAGCGGTGTTGGAGAAGAAAGCCCTGGAGTGAAAGCTCATTTCACTGGATGATACAAACCTTCATGAAATAAGAAGACATTCATTATTATTTATCATTTATGTCAAAGTGCCGAGTGATTCAGTATCTCTGCATCAGTTTGAGTAATTCAACAAACATTTTATGATCATTAGAGCCATCATCTGTTTTTGTAGCATCTCATGGAAATACTTACCTAATTCATCATCCGCATCACTCTCAGAAAATCTCTACTAAATAGGAATTTTCATCTTTTTCCTCTAAAAAGCTGAAAAATCTGGTTCCAGATGTGTGTATGTGGATTCTCCAGTTAGTAGGTCACTACAGTGCATACAAACGAGTCGTCTAATTCCCTCTGTGGCCTGGTTTCTAGGAGAATCCTCAGCCAGGCTTCCCAAAATCACTTTTAGGTTAAAATAATCTTAGCCCCGTTCTGCTGGTTCAGATCTTGTTAGACCCTGGATGCTTTTTGAGAAACCTTGCCCTTGTTTCACTGTGTGTGTAAAAACATGCTTTATTTGCCTCTCAGCCTCTGAAGCTTCGGCCCTGCTGCCTCTGAACGGAGAGACGTAGCCCCACAGAGAGCTGCCCAACCTTCCTGAAACATTTAACAGCCTCTCTCTGCCCCCTCACTTCCTTCAGTCACATCTCCATGCTGACTCAGCATCCTCTCAGCATCAGCTGGAGAACAGAATTTCACTGCTGCTGCTCTTTGTGCTGCTATACATCACAAACACACCCACGCCTTCTGAGAGGAACACTATAAACATATTGCGCTCGTGTCCCTTTATGTCTATTATTTATTGGTCCTATTTCAGCTGAGGATAACTCAGCTTTGTCTCCTTTCAGGGTCTAATCAGGGCTTACATTCACATCACATTTGTTTAAAGATTAGAGAGGCTAGCAGGTATCACAGGGTCACTTGTTCAGCAGCATGTCGATGAAACTGGGTTATAAAGGGCACCTCAAAAGGGGATTATGTGTAACCAGGTAAAAGTAAAGCTGTAATGGTAGTAGAGACTGTTATTGGGTAGCTTTAAGGAGAACAAAGATTCAGTCAGTCATTTCTTATTAGCATTTAGCAGTAGATGACAACACGCTGCTGTTGAAAATATCAGGAAATTGTGCTTCATCTTCCACATAGTGAAGACACCGTGACCTGTAATCTGTACAACTCAGTTAAAAAAGCATATTAGGAAAAAGAGCTTAGTAAAGTTTCAGGACGTGGTCTCTTTTTATTTTTCCAACTAATAATTAAGCTACAGACAAAAAAAACTAGTACCAGTTTGGGGGAGCATTACCCTCCACATAATTTCAGAAAAAAACATCTATAAAGACCCAAACAAAATTAAGTTGTTAATTAAGGTTCATATTGTTTGTTCTTATGCCCGAATACATTCAAACAATAAAGAAGAAAAATTAAAAATGTTTATAATAACGAGTGTTTTAGGATTACACCAGACTAACAAAGACTATATAGGACAGCTTCGTCCGTCTTCTGCTTCAGTTACGCCCATAATTTGGTACGTTTTCAGGAAGCTTAGCTATCCGTCGCTTGATGCAGACGACAGAGCAATACGCAGGGAAAATCGCAGGGGCAGAGTTGAGCTAATACGCAACCCACGAAAGGAAAGAACCAGAGAAGAAGAAGAGAAACAGGAAAAAGATGACGCAGAACAACAAGGAACTGAACTCTGAACTCGGCACTGCCCACAAACTGACTTATTACCCATGGAAACGTAAAAGACGCATGGAAGTATGAGGGTGGCAACGTTTGACGAAACTGCCCGTCTGCGTGTCCGTCTTCTGCATCGAGCATGAATGGGCCTTAAGGGCCAGTCAGGACTAAAGGGTAATGTGGCTCAAACTGCCCGGGATGATTTAAAACTGCTGCACATTATAAAACTTTCTGTTAATGAAGCTTTTTATTCATTTAGAGTGACCTGAACAGATGTTTTATGTAAATTAGAGCAAAGATTAAAATGATTAGGCAGCCTGACATTTAGAATTTTTAACATCAGGTGTCCAAAAACAAAGATTTTTACGAGTGCTATTTTAAAATCTGAATTTGGGATTACCTCAGTGAGAGAAGCTAACTTTGGACAGAAGTGACACAGGAAGCCTTTCAATTGTGGAGGATTTGTCGAGCATCTGTAAGTCAAACTGCTGTCACGGGAAAATTAAACATATTAAAAAAAAAAAATCACCAAGTTTATGAATATATTTTGGATTAAATTTGAGAATAAATTCCTGTTTTGGCCAAGCGTAAAGGAATTTGTTTTGTTATGCTTTTATGAATTTCTAGGTTTTGTGTTTCCAACATGATATTTATGCTTAGAGTTTTACATACTGCGAGAGAGGATTCATCCCAGTCAACATTGTATATTTCATTTTCTCTCACATTTTCATAATGGACGCAGCAGTTCGGAAAAGATCTTAAAAATCTCCGCCTGGTGGTGCATTTCAGTCCAGTCGGACGTTTCAGATTTGATCATTGGAAACTGAAAAGCTTTAATTTCATAAAGCATAAAACAAAAAATGTTAACTGACCAAGATGTAAACATCCACCTTACAGAAATAAATTTAACAGGTGAAACAACCTTTTTTTTCATGGCAAAGTTAAATTAACTGCATCCAGTTTTGAAAAATAGACAACCTTGTCAAGGTCAACTGTAACAATCCTCAAACTAAAACTCATTGTTGACCTAAAACCTTTTTAAACCACCAGACGTCTTCTTCAGACCAAATAACGACTGAGCTTCTGGGATAAAAATCCTCCGAATAAACCCTTTAAGCATCCTGCTCACAAACAGATCAGGACAGAAGAAGCATAAAGGAGAGTAGTAGAGGACTTTCACCTTGCAGCATCTTTCTCAGGTATTGTCATACACTTTACCTGAGTACTGATTAGCGTTCCGTCTAATTTCCCAAAATGTTTCAATGTCTGAAGGTTAAAATGTATCCGACATCTAATGTCTCTCTCCCCTCTCACAGATCCATGTGAGGGATAACAGGAAATCCTCAGCAGGCATTCATATCAGCCGGTTGTCAAATGTCAACCTCACTAGTCAAGAGAGGAAACAAAGAAAAAGCAGTGCTGCTGCAGACGGCCGCATCTCAGACAAACACATCGTCTGGAGCTGAGCCGTCATCAGCTGTCCGTCTGGACTCAGGAGCCGAGCTCTCAATCACCGGGACAATAAAGGCATGCTGGGTGCAGAGTTCAATTCCAGTAGGGCTGACGAGGAGAGGCGAGATGGATACAGTCAGGGAGAGTGACGGGTCCTCCTCTGGGATCCAGACCACTACTTAGAGCAGCCTTGAAGCAGAACTCAGACCGTTTTAGACCTTTAGACTTCACTGTAAAAACTTATCACTGTTAAATCAAGCGGAGTCACTAAAAATCCAAACCTTTACTCAGTGACATGTAAACATCGAACACTGTCTATAACCTCCTCATAATTTCAGACACACACCGTCTTATTTACTCATCTGACAGCCTCTAAACCAGGGGTATCCAAAGTCGGCCCTCGAGGGCTACTGCCCTGCAGGTTTTGGATGTTTCCTGCAGCAACACCTGAACCAGATTAAAGGGCCAACATGCTCGAGCAGAACTTGACAACAAGCTGTGGAGGAGAGCCGTTTAATTAGAATCAGGTGTGTTGGAGCAGGAAACATCTAAAACCTGCAGGACTGCCGCTCTCAAGGACCCGAGCTGGATACCCCTGCTCTAATGTCAGTCTTCCAGTAAAATTCCCATCATTCACATCTCAAGAATGTTAGCTTTCTAATGGTGTGTAACGTGTAGGTACTTGGAGCGTAGACTGAGTAAAATACATATTTATTTGTGAATTGACGTCATGTCTTGTACATCGGACATCTGGTACCAACAGGTTTACAGCTCTGCATGTGCTCCAGTAATCTGATGTGCAAACAGATGTGATGCTGGTCTATGACATGTGAAAGTCTGAAGCTAGCTAAGATCTCCTCTGCTTCATTTCGAAGAGAAGAAAGTTAACTCGACTTAAAGGAATCAAAGAAGTTTGCACGTCACATACCTGACATTATTTTCCGTCCCTTAACTGACGAGTAACGACGTTTCAGACTTGCTAAAAAAAAGTGCATGAAAAACGGCGTGTAGGTGTAGTCAGAGTGCTGACTGGGACGAATTCTTGGTACTCTACAGCTGAAAAAGAGCCATAAAGGAGGGCCATTGTCTAAATAGCTTTAAAAAATACTGTTTGATTAAGATCTCATGATGAAGTACATGCTTATTTGCCACGGTCAATTTAACCCCTGCTTACAGTTTCTTAGGCTTGCTAATTAAATTATAATTGTAGATTAGGTTAGAAATAGGGGTAAAAAAAAGAGATCAAATTTAAAAATCTCAAACTTTTGAGTGTTTTTAGACTTTTTAGACTTGAATTTTGGAGAAACCCAGCTCCACGTTCAGGACTGAGACGTGGCTGGAATCAATAAATAACATAACACTTAACAAGTCGTTTGGATACCAAACAAAAGTGAAGCCATCTTTACATCACAGAAGCTTGACACTTCCTGCATATGGACAGGTTCCTGAGCATCTGAATCAATACAGGATTTATTCAGAGAAAAATGACAATCTACACAAAATACAGAAAAAAACAAACATCCGAGCACGCAGAGAGCTGCTTCATTATCAAACATCTGCTGGTGTTTTCTCCTCACATCAAACATTAGTACAAGATGTCACATTTTTTCATCTGAAGCCTCAGTCACAACACGAAGCTGCCAGCAAGTCGTAAAATAAAAACCCCGTGGATGGAGGCGGAGCGTGGTTATCAGAGCTTGACGATGTGATGCAGTGCTCATTATAGCAGCCATAAACCTGATCAAAGAGCCCTCCTGCACCACCCGGTCTTACATCCACACCTGTCTCTGGATATAGGACCAGTTTCTTGAAACGAAACAACAGCAATTCTTTTTCTGCTGTTGCATCATATGTTTTGTACTTTATTCATTCAAATGTGTTAGCGTTGGTTATACAAGGAGCTGAGAAGATATTCCCAAAACTTTGGGCATAAAATTGAGTTTGAGTTCAAGAATATCATTTTATGGCGAGTAAGAAGTAGTTCTTTTGTGTCTGAAGTAAAGCTTTATTTAAAAATATTAAATATATTGAATGTATCAGCAGCAGAAGGAGACATGCATTATTCAATCTGCATACATAATGATTTCTGTCATGGTGGTCCACTCTAAAACAATCTAAATCAGTGTGCTTGGAAGTCACTCACATATAAATGACAAAGGTTAAAAACCCTCCCCCACACCTTTCTAACGCCGGATTAGTGGATTAGTGTGTGACCACTTCAGGAAATTTCCACCCTCATGGCCAGCTCTGTGAAGCTCATTTTTTAAGAGAAACAAGCTAAAACAAATCTAGATCTTCCAGGAGAAAATGAGCACCGTCATCTCCAAACTTAAAGCAGATCACCTCTCACCCTCACTGGATGTGGACTCACAGATCAGGTAGAAACACTTTCTGAATAACAGATTCTTTTCTGCCATGAGTGTGAATGAAGCTCTTCATCAGATCGAAGACAGCAAGCAGGTGTCTGCAGTGTCGTGACACACTAAAACAAATCTCACAAGATCTGGTACCTACTTTTAGCTTAGCTCTATCCTGGTTTGTTTCTTCATGTCACATCACAGATAGACTAAAACGGAGTAAAATCAGCACCTCATGGGGGGGGGACATCTAATTCAGCTCAAAAAGCAGTCAGCAGATTTATCGTCTTACCTAGAAGAAGATGAGCAAAGCATCCAGACAGAAGTGATCATCCAGCCTGGACTGAAACGGTTCACCCGCAGAGAGACACAAATCCTTCAGCGTGAGCAGAGTTCATGCTTCTCCTCTCACACAGACACCCAACAACAGCTGATCTGAATACGAAGAGGCTGACAAAACCTCCCGAGGCTAAAACACCTTACCCTCCTACAACCCCCTCCCTGATCCTTCATTCATATTGCCCTGCAGGGGTCCCCACCATAACCTCCCCACTGAGGCCAGCATCCCCCCACATTAGAGCATTTTAAAGCGAGGGGGCATGTTGAGACACCTTATATTGGAGCATTAGGCCCAAATCCTCCTCAGTAACTGCTCAGCAACTGTAGCTCAGTGTAAGAAAAAATATTTAAATCCAAATCATTTCCCTACAAAGATGCACCAAAACAAGGACACCACACCTGGATGTAAGTTCACACAAACACCCAGTAGCAGGCTTTCTGTTTCAGGTGCATTCTGCTGGCTGCAAATGCAAGAGGTGCATGGTTGTCTAAGGTTGCCTAGAGCAGTGGTTCCCAACCTGGGGTCCCCAGAGAGTACAGGCGGACCACGAGGTTTTGACTCTACAGAGGTAGTGTGATTGTTAAAATTAAGGCCATGTGCTCACAGAGGAAAAGTGAACACAAATTTCTGAAACCAGGCCCCAAAGTGAATAAAGAGAGGTCTAAAAAAATCTAACCCTAATCCAGTCAAACATAAAAAAGCTAGTTAGTAGGCCAAACCTTGTGACCAAGTCCATTTTGCCCATGGTCTGTGTGGTTAGGTGAGGTCAGTGAGCTGGTGGAGCTATGGTGGTGGAGTAGTTTCTGTCTATTTTGACAACCTTGTTTACACCTGTAAAATTTCATTAATGAAACATGTCTGAGAAACACACCTGTGTTAAGCTAAATTCAGATTTTTTTTCTTTTCCTACAGCTGGCAATGCTGACTTCTTACATCAGAACAGAACTCGGGTAAAATCGCAGGTCAAAGAAAGTAATTTCCACATTCAGCTCTTCCTCTTCATCTTCTAGTGCTGATCTTAAAAACGTGCTTATTTCACCCAGTACAGACCATTAACTTCCCAGAATAAAACAGCAGAGAGGGCACCAATACTGCTTAGATTTTCAATCAGACATACACTGCTTTCTGTTGATCCAGGAGCAGTTTAATATTCCATAGACCCTGGTCACTCACACACAGACAAGAAACGACTGCAACCTCACCAGTCCTGGGACAGGAACATCTCCACATGGCTTTTAAAGAGTCAGACTGAATAAACTAATCTGCAGCAACACAAGGTGAAAATGCAAGAAGAAAGAAATGCTTGACTTGTACCAATATTTAGACAACAAATGACAGTGGAAGTATTTAAAGTGTCCACTCTCACTGACTCCTGCTAACTCACTGCATGCATTTAGTGGTCGTAAAGACTTCCACAGCTTCACATGTGTTGTGTATGAGCCAGTCTGTCCCAGTCCACCCCAGGCTTCCAAACATGGTGATGATGGAGGAGATCATGATAATGCAGTCTCAGGATACATAAGAAAGCAGCATAGTTGATGGCGGCGGTCGGTTCGGTCAGTTAATACATCACACAGCTTCTTGTTCTTCTTTGTTCCTTTCGCAGCTATCCTGCGTAACACGGCCCCCACGGTTGCTAGAGGGGCTGCTGCATTTTCTACATCTGGTACACATCCACAAGCTTTCTGAAAACAGATCAAGCATGCACACTAAGGACACAGAAGACAGAACAGAGACTCCATTCGTGTCTGTATGCATGTTTAGCGAAGCGCATCGATGAACCACCGTACTGGCTCCCTTTTCTCTGCCAGTCTGCAATACCAATTAGCTCCCTCTTAAAATTGAATTATTTATAAAATCCTTCAATATTGCAGTGAAAGATTAAATTTAAATGAAATAGGTGCATGGAAGGAAAAAGAAAAATGTGGCTGTGGTTGCAGGTTGTAAAGATTGAGACTGTTTGTAGCCGGTTGTAAATTATTTTGTTTCTTGTTGGGAAAAAGAAAGTTAACATCAGTAAAAACAGTTTAAAGAAACACGCCTGATTAATTGCATTCAGCTGCAAACATTGTGGCTGGAGGAAATTCTGACTGACAGGTAACGTTAGGAATAACTCCGCTACATTGGCTGATGATTAGTAAAGCGCATTTAGTGCCCTCATTATGGTTTACATCATCATATCGCTCACTCCTCATTAAAATCAGAGATGCCTAATTTACCCTTTTTGCTGTCTATAATGTAAAGGACATCTGCTTATTATTCCAAATACATTTACTTGTAATTAGCTTTGAATAAAAAGGTAAAATGTAACTTATTTATCTCTTTGTTTCCAGAGGTAAAACGTGTAGTCGGAGTTGAATGAAGGTGCTGTTGTCACACCTCTGATCCACAATGCTGCCATACAATTTTCCACCTTTTATTCGTGCACTCTTTCCCTTTCATCTAATGACTAAAGCCAAAATAGATACACAGCCATGTCTCATTTAGGTAGTAAGGAACACTCACATAAAAGCTGTGCACATCTGAAACAGGCAACCTAAAAATCTTGCGTAATCCATCTCAAAAAAGATCCTCCAACAACATTTAGCTGAGTAGTCGTACAGGTGCCAAGTCACATCACATTTATACTGCAGAAAAGTACAAATGTGTCATTTTTCCTTTGCAGGAAGTTATGGTGAGATTCACTTCTTTTACCACACATGCAAACACACACACACACACACTTTCATATGCTACAGAAATAGGAATGCAAAGTGGGAAAACAGCAGGGTCCTCTATGAAAGGCATGAAATCAGAGTTGGACTCCCACGTGCAGCCCGAAGCTGAAGGCGATGAGTGCTGCAGAAGCACCGTTCCACTCTGCTTAACATCACACAGAAAACTGAAGAGGAGGACGAAGGTCAGACTTCATCCTGCTGCTGGGAATCAGTCAGCGATGGGCACGTGAGGTTTGTCTGATTATGTGAGCTGTCTGTTCTCTGGCAAATTACATCATTAACTTCGCACAAGAACTGAAGGTTCTAGGTCTTTTTAAAAAGATTTATAAACCTCAGACAGCTGGACACTTTCTTGAGTATCTGCAAGTAAAGGATGAAAGTTTTTTGATTCTATAATATGCATGTTAACAGTAGAGAAAAATATAAACAACAATAAATAACCAAGTTTAAGGTTCAGTGAATAAAACTGTCAGGAAATATTATGAAAAGCTATCAACAACATTAAAACAAAAATGTTCCTCATTCATTTCTAATCAAGGAAACTAATTTAATGATAAATCCATCTGAACTAGCTCCATCTCATCCTCGAAGTAAAACCAGGCAGCTCATGTTTTAAATGAGGAAACGCTTGGTTCATCCCCCGTCCTCACTGCCTGCTTGATCCGTCAATGTATAAGCAGGGCAAGAAATCAAATGACAAGACGGCGCCTCTTTCACTGAAGCGAAAGCTATTCAGCGGCACAGAAAGAAATAAAACAAAGCCGACCCGAGAAGCAAGTTTGGTTATAAGTAGAGAGGACAGAGAGGAGATTCAATGTGAATCATCGTTTTCATTAAAATGTAAAGAAACGACCTGGATTTAACAAGCTGAACTTCACTTATATCGGATGGACACTTCATTTGTCCCACCTAGTACTGGTTCAGACCCCTTTTTCCTCCAGAACTGCCTTCATTCTTGGTGATGCTACATTGTGGTCATAAAGGGATGGACATGGTCAGCAACAATACTCAGTATCAACTTGGTTTAACCACCACAGCCTACCTAAGAGGATAGGCTGTGGTGTGGCTGTGGAGGGTACGTGGTTAGACTGTGGAGGGTAGGCTGTGGTGGTTAGGCTGTGGAGGRTAGGCTGTGGTGGTTAGGCTGTGGAGGGTACGTGGTTAGACTGTGGAGGGTAGGCTGTGGTGGGTAGGCTGTGGTGCTGAACCTGAACCGCTGATCCAGGGCAGGATGGATTATTTATTTGTTTATCTATGTACATATTTATCAGGGACAATGTATAGAGACATAAAGTCCAACTGATGTTTTACATAAAAAGTATATCTCAGAGCTCCTCAGTAGGATCCTAGGAGGGCTGCAGCCCTGCAGGTTTTCAACGTATCCCTGCTCCAACACATCTGACCCAAACTTTTTTCGACAGTTGCGGCTATTAGGTGGAAAGTGAAGCATCCATTCATTTAAAAGGTAATAATTGTACAAATACAATTACCCTCATCCATCCGACTACACTAAGGAATGTTCAGCAGTCACTGAACCTCCTCAGAACCCTTTTAAAGGAGCTTTGGACCATGTCCAATAAACCTGACCCATCTACGAGGGATGTCGTGAGAACCAACAGCTCAAAAGGAGCCAGTGCCAACCGAGTGTGATTTCACTATGACAACATCAGGACCATTTTACTTCCCAATTCCCAGACGATAGCACACAAACAGTTTCAGAAACTGAGGAGCTAAAACTGATCATGATGGGTGAAATTATTGGAAAGGATTGCAAGAGTTGCAACATCACTGCTTTTTTATTTCATCAGACATGTTGTGAACATAAAAACACTTTTAATGTCAATTTCAGGTTTAATAGTTTCAGAAAACAAAAAACCAAATGGGGGATCAAATCCCAGAGGACTAAAAACGCATTTCCACATTTCATTCACTGCATTTCTCTTAAGCTTTTCGCTATAAAAAGAACACAAAAAAGCTCTTAACACAAGCTCGTGATTGAATAAATGACAATAAAATTTCCATCAGCAGGTATTTTATGAAGCACCGTAAATCAAATGCATAAACGTGCTGTAAAACCAGTGATAAACCAGCTTCCAAACAGCGCTGCTGGAATTGCACTTGTTAATGTTTAATCCTCAGAATTGGCAAAAATAAACCTGACAAACAGCCCTGAGCCATACAGGAGCTGAAACACAAACACAGCAAACAGATAATGACCTGAAATCAATCAGGGCATCAGAGCGATTACTCACATGCAGCCCATCACGAGCCGCACGAGTCTGCAGTCGTCTGTGAGCTTTGGATTCGGTTCAGTCAAACGTTGCGAGTGGAAAACTGTGCTTGGACAGGTTTCATACAGAAAAAGTCAGAAATCTGTTCATCCACACTGAGGATTAGACAGAAGTGAAGAAACACCCGGTGGAAAGCAAATGCACGACTGTCTGCTGCAGCCACATCGTGGAACATGAAACTCTGAAAAGGGACAGATTAGAAAGTTTGTCCAGTGTCCACTGATGATCTTATAGATATTTTTAAAGACTTTAGAGACAGAGATATTTATTAGACTTCGGGCTGGGTGTATGATAGCGGTAAAGTCTTGGGAATCAGCTGATTTTCACTAATGAATTAGTAATTTATTCCTGTATGAAGTCAGCTTACAGGAACTGCTCGGCCTGGTTACGTCGTCATTTCTGTTACAACTGAGGAGGAACAATTTTCTCATTTTATGACAGACGAAGCAGAGTAAAGCTTTATTTTCCCACTGAGAATAAAAAACAACAAGCTAAAGTACCATTTATGCTCCACACAACAGACGGAAACGCAGACAAACAGTTTTGTCTGTCGGTTTAATGTGATTCATTTTCACGAAGCTTAGCGATGCGTCGCATGACGTAGACGGAGCAATGCCACCGGAGTGAACTCTGAACTCTGCCCAATAGTGGAGGAATTTACTTAACATAAAAGATGCATGGACGTATGAGGACAGCGACGTATGACAACGTCTGAAACGGACGTCACTATTTACGTACGTCAGGGAGCATAAATGGGCCTTAACACCTGCTCAAGTCTGGATTTTAAATGCAGTCAGAATTCAATCCTGCATCAAATGAGTCTACAGTAGACATGAGGGAAGGGCTGAAGCAGAGCTTCTTTTTATTTTATTTATTTATTTATCTATTTTTTAAGGCTATTAATAGCAATTCACATATTAGGAAGAATCATTTTGTTTTAAGATCTTTTTTATCAAAGTGAGAAAGAAATACTAAAACCATCATTAACAGGCACATGAACATAATTCATCCACCTTCCATTAACAACGTGCTTCGTATCTGAAGTCTCTTCTATGCCCGTCTTCACCACTAGATGGCGTAATTCTTACATACTGTACCTTTAACCCCTTCACATCAAGTGTTCCAAATTTGTGACAAGGCACCTCAAGTCTTTTTATTTCTTTTTTTTTTCAGTTAATTAGGTTTTTTTTTATATTTTAATATCTGCATTTATTTTATATTTAGTATTTATTTTAATGAACTTGTATTTATTTTTAACATTCAATTGTAGTTTATATTATTCTAGTCACTTTCTTGT
>CM047975.1:4062914-4078063 GCA_026261665.1 Melanotaenia duboulayi | reverse complement strand
ACATATATATATACACACACACACACAACTAAATAATTCATGTGATAAGGGGTTGATTTCACAGAACACTGGATTTGGCTTCAAAAACTGCCTTTAGACTTGGATTACTACTTTCTGGAGGTTATTTTTCTGTAACACGTGTTCAGTTGAGTAGGTTACAAGGTTTTTTAGAAGCTTCGTCTGAGAGGATCTGTTTACATTTCTAATAAATAAAATCAAAGTTTAACAGAAATCTTCTGGATTTTCCAAAAGCTCAGTGTTTTCTGAGCAGAGATAAAAGCAGGGATGAAGGTGGAAAGTGCGATCCACTCCTCCTACAGTTTGCATCCATTTTATTTTTAACCATCCGGAGCAGCAGAGGCAGAGTGGGAAAAAAAATGCCTCAACTCAGATTCAGCCGTAGAATATACCGTACAGACGTGACGGTTACACCTTCTGGCAACACTCTCCATTAAAAGAGGAAAGTGGGAGTGGGTGACTGAGAGCAGCATGTGGAGGTAAATCTGAGAGGCACAGCTCGCTAATGTCTCCTTCTGCTTGGTCAAACACGTTATTTATTTCTCATTGTGTGTGTCCACAGGCCGTAAATACGTCTGTAATTACCCGCTCTGCCGTCAGGTGGGGTTAATGGAGAACCCATTAGCACGGATAGAAAGCAGATAGATGGAGGCACAGAAGGAAACTGCATTATAGAGGCGGTGAAAGTAGAAGTGCAGGAGCAGGAGGAGGACACAACCTTGGGTATAATCAGCAAATATTAGTCATTATTTCAGCTTTTTATGACTCCATCTGCCTTCCTGCTGCTCACCACATCGGGTCAGCAATTAAAGCAGGATCATGCTAAATTAAAACTGCAATATGATCTTTAAAATGTAAAAAAAAAAAGTGAGTTTATTCTATAAATACAAAAATAATTCAGGTGTCGTTGAAGGAAATGTGTGTTCGTTCTGTCTGACTTTTCCCTGTCTGTCAGCAGATCAAACACACTGGTTCCGACGCTGAAAACAGCTCATTAATAAATACTTTCATTTCTAAAATGGCTCAGTAATTTGCTAAAACAGTCGTTGGTTGTTAATCAAACTCTATTCAGAATGACAGGAGATCAATACACATTTAGAGCTGCAGTGAAGGATCAATAGNGAGATCAATACACATTTAGAGCTGCAGTGGAGGATCAATAGATTTTATTTATTTATTTGTTTATTTATTATCTGGGTAGAGATTCAGGAACAACGAGCGCCTTTTGAAGCTTGATCTGGGTTTCTACTTTGAGTCTATTGTGATCATTTGTAGGAGACATAAGGTATACACATACTGTAGGTAACCATCCCGATTTAAGTAAACAGGTACGAACCTCCAAATGGGAACATGTACTGGAAACGAGTAATCTGCCTCTAGCTGAGGCAGCGAGAAGCTTCTCATCCCTGCAGCAACCACGATGAAAAGGTGTTTAAAGGTGCAGCATTTTCTCCTGGTTTGGGAAAAATTTTACCTTAGATGTCACAACAATAGTGTTATGAAAAATGACTTTTTTCCATTATATTGTGAAAAAGAACTTTCTCTGTTCTTCATGAAAATGGGTTTTTTTAGTTCAAAGACAGGAGCATGCATCAGTTCTGTTTTCTTCTTTATAATAAGAAACTGAGACGTGGAGGTGAAGATCTAAAAAAAAATGTGTGAAGACATGTAGAGATATTATAAAGCAGGGATGAGCAAAGTCGGTCCTCGAGGGCCGCAGTCCTGCAGGTTTAGGATGTTTTTTGTTCCAGCGAACCTGAATCAGATTAATGGGCCAACATGATTGGGTAGGACTTAACAACACTGTTGGGGAGAGCCATTTAATTTTAATCCGGTGTGTTGGAGCAGGAAACATCTAAAACCTGCAGAACTGCTGCCCTGGAGGACAAGAGTTGTCCATCCCTTTTCTAAAGGAACAATTAGAAATTTTGCAGAGCTTTAAGGGTTAATGAGCATTAATAACACCATAGCCAAGAGGTGGTCATCAAGGATTAACAAAAAAACTTCCACACTGATGAACATCTCTGCAGCAGAAGCTCCATGTGACTGAGATCCGTTCACACCACGAGCCGAGCGAGTGAATTGTATTCTGGCCTCTCGGTTCGGAGGACGAGTCGCTGGGGGGCAGGTTAGAGGGCCGGCATGGAGGCTGGAACCCAACTTCTGTTGTTGTGTTTTCTGGTCTTATAAGGATGTAGCGCAGACTTATGCGAAGGCTTACCGCCCACTACAGGCCTTCCATGTACACTACATCTTCTCTGTCCGATTTGTGTTTTCCCTGCACGGAGGTAGTTTTCATTCTATTGTAAGTGCTTTTTTTTGTTTTTAATATGCAAAGGAAAAGTTAAAAAGATGTTAAAACAGGGCCTGAGGCTGCAACGACTGGCGACCTGTCCAGGGTGTCCCTGCCTGACATCAACAGAACTGTGATCAAACTCCATGAAGGAGCATGAGCCCTCACAGAACATCACAACCAGCCAGGACCCTCATCTCTGCCATCAGGCTTCTGCTGTGCAAATACAACACTGTCCTAACCTTAGTTTCATTTACAGGAAAATGCCTCGTTTCATTTATTTTTCTTTAAATCCTTGTCTTCTGTAAGTTTGAGCTTCATTTTCAGAGGTTATCTACACGTATCAGATGGATCAGTCTCAGTCGCAGTCTTTGCTTTCCTTCCGGGACTAGAAAAATGCAGCATAGCAGCCGTTGTGGCTTTAATGGAAGCAGATTTTCTCGCCTTTCCTAAAAAGCCTTTCCAAGCCTTTCTGGTCGGTCATAAAAGACGAAGAATTGTGAAATATTTAAAAAGTGCTGAGAATTACAGACGTTAATGGTTAAGAGGTTGAATAAAATGTTTTATGACTGAAGCGACTGAATGAGCAGCGCAGGACATTAAGCCTCTCAGCAGACTCTTACGTTACTATCTCGGAAATACCTTTGGAATATTGATGAGGTATATTTAATGGTTAGATCCACTTTTCAGTTTAGTGTACTAAAGAGCAGGAAGAGCTTCAAAGTCAGAGGAAAATGCAGATTGAAAGGTCGCTGCAGGATGTGTGTGTGTGATGGAAAAGAGAAATAAAGGCAGAAAAACTGATCCAGAAAGTAAGTTTGTGCTACAAGTCGAGCCGGTGCTTTCAGGGGACAGTTGGAGATTTTAGCTTCTTTTGTTTTTTTCTTGGTCCTATTTAAGTTTAATAATTGTGCAGCAAATAAATGAGATTAAATCATTTTCCATGCTGCCATCAGTGAGTTCATGTCACCTGATGTCCTGACGAGGAAGCGAAAGCTAGGATTTGACTTTAAAACGAGAGGAACTTGAAGTGCAGGTGAGTCCAGGCTGCAGCCGTCTTACGGGTGTTGCCAGATGAGGGTTAATTCCCTCATTAGGGAGCCGCAAGCTGCTGGAAAACACTGCTTTTCACAGACAAATTTATCTGTTTCTGGTCCAGAATGTATTGCCTAGTCATCGTTTTAAAATAATTTTTAAAGTAATGTGGATCATAATATCAATATTAGTGAAATTAACATTTTCAAGAATTGTTAAAGAAAATCAACTGAAATCTTTCATCTTTATTAAATATTTTTATACAACATTAATAACGCAATATTAATAAATAACAACATGTTCTTATTAGTTTATGGATGAATATATCATAAATTAAAATGACATTAATTCATTAATATACATATGAATCAATATTTTATTAATATCCTATGTATAATTAATGAAATAATAAATTATTAGTGTATGAAAACTGAATGTTCTGTTATATAATATGTATAAAACTATGTATTCTTTCATAAATATATTTGAATTTTAATAAATACACTAATATGAATAAATTAGTATATTAATATATTTATATTAATAATTATTCAAGTTTATTTGGAAGGACAGTGAATATTAATGAACAGTACATGGTAGCACGTTGTCCCCGGAGGCTGTTAATTACTGGTTTATTATTAGGGTGTTATTTAATTAATATTTCCTTTAAATGCAATAAATAATAAAGTTTCATTTTATTTCAATAAAAAAAGTAATTATTGGTTTTAGGTTCTTTAGTTTGGGTTCTTTTAATAATATTTACATGTATTTATTATTTTATTTGCTTTCTATGTGCTTTGCTGACTGAGCTGCTTCCCGTCTCAGTCGGGACTCTGTTGGACAAGAGATCTGAATCTAAAGATTTTCTAGTTAAATGATAATAAATTGTTTGCATTTTTAGACACTTTATAAACCTCACAGCCCTGGTCAGCGACAATGAGAGGGAAGGACCTAAACGTAGAAGCAGGAACTAAGAGCTCTGCAGTGGAGGAATGACTCAGAAAACAGCAGAAAAAGCAAGAATTAAACCAAAACCAGAGCTAAAACCCAAAGATCATGACAGTAACTTTCCACATGGTCCAACCGAAACACATTTAATTGTGGTCCACCGGATGCGGATTGAGGTAAATCTGTTCTGAGACGCTTGAAGGCTCCTACTCAGCAGCTCCTTCTGGTTCATCCAGTTTTCCCTGGACTTGTGTTTAACTTCCCTGCACCACACCCACCTCTGCTCCAGCAGGATGAAGCTGCACCTGGTCGCTCCTCATCATCACAGCTGGACTGAATCATGCACTAACTTATACAACTTCTTTTGCTTCAAGCTGATTTCGATGGAAATTGTGTTTATCTTTTAATCGGAGTTAATTATCTGCATAAAGCCACTAGTGACCCGTTCTTACTGGATGGAAATGTTGATATTTTAATTGACTTTTTAAGTAAAATTTCACTTGGCTGAGCGTATTAAAAACCCAGCAGCACTTCGAGGTTGGCCTAGTTAAGCCAGAAGACTGATGTTTTAATCTGTTGTCCCTGGCCAGGTCTTACAGAGACTCCCTGGAATAAGAAAATAAAAATGAAAACAGAAAACCGAGGAAAACAGGAGATTTTATTATGAAAAAGCTTAAAGTAGAGCAGAAACTAAAAGGGTTGTTTACTTCTTTATTTATATTATTTGTTTTCAATTATTATCCAAGTTGTTAATAAATTTACTATATATTTTATTATTTATTGTATTTATTCAATGATTTTACTATATTTCATTATTGTATTTTATTATTGTATGTATTAATTTTTATAGTTTCCATCGTAGGGAACCGTCATTTATGTTTTCATTTGATTTCAGAGAAACATGTTTAAACTGTTAAATCTATTTATTTGCATCAGAGGCTCAGAAATTAAAGGTGAAGGATGAGAATTTTGTCAGAAACACCTCAGGTTTCAAAAAGCTTTTAAAAAGGATTCCTGAGGGCTTAATGGGTTTAGGAAAAAGTCCTATGGTTAAAAATCACTGAAAATGATGTTTTTCTTAAGGTCAGAGCAGCTTTTGTTAAGTGGATGTTGGACATTAGAGCTTTACAACTCTTAAAAGCTTCACATCCAAACTATTCTGTTCCCTAATCAATAAAATGATGTTGCAGTCAAATGTTATGTCTACCCACCGTGAGACTGAACCACACATCCCAGCACACCAAGACAACCGCTTCCAGTTCCACCAGTTTATATTATAAAAAAAATAAAAGTAATAAAAATACTGCAAAGGACATCCGAGTCCATAGGCGGAGACTCAAGGACTTCTGCTTAACACGCTCATTATCAAACAACTAAAAGATCTTCGGGTCTGTTCGTACGGGTTTAATGACGACATGTTTCTACAACAACCGGCCAGATATATTCTGATCTTNATCTGCTGTAATAACAGGAACGTGTCACTGGGATGCACACCTGCATCCTGCAGAACTCAGCTCAGACAGATTTGGTTTAATTAACACTGAAACACAATTATTTTATTTGGGTTTCTTAACTAAATGCTTGTTGAGAAAAGTTCAAATAAAAATATCCACATTCTTGTGTTGTCTTTGCTGATTATGAGTTATTTAGAGGTGCATAACGTGCAGCATGCTGTTTGAATTAGGGCTGTGTAGATGGGTGGTGTTTAAAATTTGAGCGGGCTGGTCCAGTGTTAGTTGGACCTACTGAGTTTTATGGACCAGTTGACCCGATAAAACTGTGTTGGCACAAAAAACATGTCGGCACACCAGGAAAATGCGGATTTGCCCGATGGCCGGTCCGCCCCTTATAAAATAACTATTTGTCATTCAAAAGTCATTAGTCTACATCAGCTGTTTTCACCCTGAACTAACATCCACCACCTCATCCATCTACCTCAGAAGCACAACAGTCCGACTAATCAGCCGAGAACTAACGGGGCACGCTCCAACTCTGGGACTGAATAACCCAACTAGGAAGGTTCAGGACTGTTAGAATATGTTAAAAACAATCTCCTCAGTACTGCACACACGTAAACCTCCACAGATGTTTTCTACCAATCCCTTCATCCTTACCTCCTCCTCTGCCTCTCGTCCTTCTCCTTCCTTTCTGATTAATTACTGCTGCAACCATCTGTCGCCACGGTAACAGGTCACACTGACCATGGATTGTGATGCTTTATCTCTTGCATCCGTGCTTCTGTGCAGAATGAGTCATCCCATGTTCAACAACGTGAAGACTATTTTCTAGAACACACATCAGTGTGGATAAACAAGTGGACACCAGAACACACACTTTCTGGTCAAACATCCACATCCTCCATTTCTTTGGCTGCGGTTAGCATTTGTCCTCCCATTCACCCCAAAGGTGTTGGATGGAAGAATTCCATAGCTAGTACATCTATCATTAACAATTTGTGGCATTAAAACCATCTGATCCACATACTTTTAGCATCACTCACACACACACACACACACCATACAGATTACATGCAAAAAGCATCCATGGTTTAATGAATGAATGAAAAAGGCAGACTTATAAGAAAAATAAATAAAATAGCAAGATGACGTTCATGTGATGGAGGAATACTCTGTGCTTAAATAAAGTGGTTTCTTTTAAGTCATCAGTATAAAAAGCTAAAATATCTTGACAGCTCTGAACATGTGGCTCAATCCTGACCTCATTAGAGCAAAAATCATCTCCTTTTGATATATAAGAAATAAACTTTGATAAGCCATATTGACTACAAATTATTCATCAACAGTTAACGCCAAAGTGCATGAAGAAGTGGGACAACTTGTCTCACATGAGCAGCGTCTGGAGGGAGTTTGCAGCTTAAATCAGAACTGTGTGATATGTAGAAATGTGTCAGACTAACAGCCAAATCACAGGCAGGGGAAAGTGATATTTTTGGAGGAAAAGTTCAATAAGTGAATTTATCCTTTTTGAATTGCATCACTGGAACAACAGGAAAAGTGTGTCATACTGGACAGACTCAGAGTTATCTGCTTTTTGTGAGTTATCATATTTTTATAGAAGAAGTGGAAAAGTGGGAACTTTATGTTTGGCTGATTTTATCTAAGTTTTAGTTTAGTTTCAGTACAATTCTTGTACCATTAATAGTTATTTAAATGCTGAAGTAAAAACTCTTTCTAAGGTTTTATGTATCAGGNAGTCCTCCTTGCTGGTACGTGACACTTTCTAAGGTTTTATGTATCAGAAGATGAAAAGAGTCCATCCTCACTGCCTTATAGGAATACAGAGGGCAAGTGTTTACCAAAGGTTAGACGGACTGATTATTAAAGCAGAAGTTTTATCTGCAGCAATGCCAAGGAGGAAAGACATCAGCAACAACGTTGTAACTGTTCATCAATCTGGGAAGGGTCATCAGGTCTTGTACAACTACTTAGAGTCCATCTTTCTACAGAGAGAAAGATTATTCACAAGTGGAAAACATTCAAGCCCAGGTCAGACTGTGCAGTGCTCAGAGAAATGAGAGCAGCTACATGTGAGACTCTCCAGGCATCAGTTGGCGTGTTAAATGCTTAAGTTCATGACAGTCCACTTAGAAACAGTTTTAACCAGTATAGGTTGCNCCACTTAGAAACAGTTTTAACCAGTATAGTTTGGAAAACAGGCTGTTTGGAAAGGTTGCAGCAGAAAACCTCTTCTCTCTAAGAAGAACATAGCAGCAGGTCGGGGAAGCTGCGTCTGAAACAAACCACAACACTTCTGGAACAACGTCCTTTAGACAGACCAGACCAAGATGGAGATGTTTGGTCATAACGCACAAACAAGCACAGCCTATCAGCACAAGCATGGTGGTGGACGACTGATTAGCTAGGACCTGGGATCACTATGTGGACCATGAACTCCTCTGGAGTTCATGGTCCACATAGTCTGAGGGCTAAAACTTGGCTGAAGATGTCTCAGAACGATGATGACAGAAAAACAGAATGACAGAAAAAATAAAGGATTCAAGGAGTTGACTCAATATACATACTGCAACAACTAGAAGTGATTTGACCTTCCAAACGCTGCTGAGCATTCATGCTCTACGTGCGTCAGTGGCAAATTACACAGACTCTTCCTGGATGCTCCATCTAGACCAGGGGTGTCTGAAGTCAGTCCTCTAGGTTTTGGATGTTTCCCGCTGCAGCACCTGAATCAGATTATTGGGTCAACATGTTTGGGCAGAACTTGACAACAAGCTGTTGAGGAGGCCCATTTAATTTGAATCGTGTGTGTTGGACCAGAGAAACATCTAAAACTTGCAGGACTGCTGCCCTAAATGACCCAGCTGGACACCCTTGATGCAGATGCTAATGGCTGCGGCAGTAAAGCGCGTGTGTGTGGTGTGGTGGTGGAAGGTAACGAGAGAGGTGAGCAAAATGTGGATGCAGAAGAACTTGTAGCTACACACATCACGTCTGCTATTTGGAACTATTTTAGTTACAAACGAGATGATGCAAGATATGCNATTTTAGTTACAAACGAGATGATGCAAGACATGGTTACTTGTGCTAATCACCAGGAGACACGTTTAGCACAAGGAGCTATAAACAAATACCGCTGACGTTTTGTGCGATGTGCCAATTTGCGGCGCCGCCATTACAAAGGCCTAATTACGTCATATCTGCAGACATGGACGGCAGCAAGAGTGTCTGAAAAGACGTTAGACAGTGGTCTACAGGTACTGGTAGGAGCATTTTTTCTGCTGACATCAGAGCTTCAGTGTAAACTATGATTCATTTTACAGAAACTGCTGTAATAAATGGCATCCACACTGGAATATAAAACACAAATCTCCTTATATTCAATTAAAAGTTGGTAAAGAAACAGCTTCAAACTTTTGCAAAAGCTGTTAATTTTGTACATTAAAAAAAATTATAATAAAAAAGCGCTGCCTCTAGCGCTACATGACAGCACCTGGATCCATCTGGACTCACAGCAGTCTGACCACCGCTTAACTATGACGCCCCAGCCTGGTTGAATAGAATATCGCTTGTCTTTAGGCTGCAGGACACCTCTGTACGTGATCCATTGTGTTACTGACTGAAGGATTTTTATAAAGAGTTACTAAAATGTAGATAAACAAATCCTTCATTTCTCCTGATGCAGCTTGATACTAAACTTTTCATTAGAGCCTCCCTTCCTGAAAGAAGCACATCTTCTAAACTCCTCGTGTCCCATTTAAACCACAGACTTTCTGCAGTTTCCCAGCTCCAGCTATGATTCCTTTACTGACACTGCTTTGATAAGGAGGATTTTAAGCCTCTTCAGCATGACCCACATCTATTCTAAAAGGCTGAAGAGGCCTCCACATCGCAAATAAATTCAACTTAATATGCAAAATCAGCTCAAGGAGAGCCTAAAAACTCCAGTGTGATGGCAGGTCCACACTGCCACGCACGGCCGCCTCCCTCTACTCACCTCACTAACCGCAGCATTAACATGAAGAGCTGGAGGTGAAGTGTGAAATGCTTCTGCAGCAACTCCTGACAGGCATCAGGAAATTCAGCAGCACACTTGAAGGATTTGAGCAAACTGTAAATTATGAATTTTTTTCATTTCCTGAATCAGATTTCACACTTCCTGGATGGGTTGGGTAAGAAGTCAGTGGAGGCAGTGGCTCCTCGGCGAAGTGCTGCGATGCACCTTCTAACAAGAGATGAATGCGTAGCTGCCGCTCTCCTGCAGCAACAGCTCACCTGCGTTAGTAATATGATTAATATGAGAACGGGGAGAAGAGGTGAAGGGAAGAGGAAGGAAGCAACTAAAATGCTGCTAGTTTCTCTGAAAACTGAGAAACCTGCCACGCATCTCATCTGCCACATGGCAAACTGTGCTGGAGCTTTCAGGGGGTCCAGAAGAGTGAAAGGAAGCTGAGGCGGCAGCAGCGGGGGGTTAAAGAAGTAACAGCTGTTACAACCGGACCCCCAGAGGTTGGACAGCGTATTTGTGCCTGTCCTCTGCTGGCAGGTTATCTGCCAGGCTTCCCTCTAAAACGGAGGTTCTATCTACCATCAATTCCACTCATTAATAATTTGTAACTTTAAACTATTCAATATCATCATTTCAGACACACAGGAATATTTTCTGCTAAGTTTAAAGTGAAAAAAGATTCAGTATGAAGGAGTTCAGGCTTCATGAGGTCTGTGGAATGGCTGAAATAAACAAGATTCTTTCTAACAGAGGATACAGAAGCTGAGAACTAAAGAGACAAATGAGTGATATTGATAGAAAATATAGTCTGAAGTCATGCAGTACTAACATATCTCAGCAGAAAAATAAATAAGGCAGATTTCTCTACATCAGTTAACTTGTTATAACATGAAAACAAGCTTTGTGGTTTCAAAATGACAGAATAATTAACTGGTTATCTCCAGATAACAGCAGAAATGACTCAGTGAATCATATTTCTCTACTTTTCTCTACCCTCTATGATCTAGTTAGCGGGACTTCACTGAGCCAGCAAAGAGAACACACGTATATGTTCATCTATAAAGCTCTGCAGGGTAAAACCCCCAAAATATCTCGGTACCCTTCTTTCTGTCGGCTCCGGAAGTTACCATTTCTACTCAATGTTCCCCAGGCTTGGACAGACTGGTAAAACACCATTCCCTACCATGAACCAAGGTCATGGCCTAAAATCCAAAAAGCTCTCATATCCATTAATGATTGTAAGAGTGTCATAAATAATCCATCGGAGGAATGTTATTGCTTCTACTGATGCTGCATCTGCATTTTGTTTTGTTGTCATTTGTGTCTTTTCTATCATTGATTCTTTGTTTAGTTCTTTTTACGGTGATTTTGTATGGTTGGTTAGTCAATTAACTGCACAGACTTAATCTTTTGCTACCGTAGCCCAGTCTCTAAAGAGCAGCATCGATATTTGAAAGCAGTTCTAATTATTTAAACTTGACAAAACACGAGTGAAAATTAAATATTAAAACAACTTGGTCACAATTAGCATAAAAATATTAGCGTTTCTCAAAACCGAACTTTTAACATGCATTTAAACATGTTACTTCAACTGAAATCAGACCAAAACCAAAACCTTTAAAAGTTGAACTAAAACAGACTATTTGGCTAGAAGCTGAATTATTCTTATGTATATACAGTTCCCATCCAGGACTTTAACTCTATAGAGAAGAAGAAGTCTGCTGGAGAAGAACAAGCTAACAACATAAAAGTAAAACCTCGGTTCAATGAAATGTAGAGACTGTTTACATCACAATAGAAGAGAAAAAAGATAATTTTGTGTTAGTCTGAGTAAAACTGGACTTTTCAATTTATTAGTCAGAAGAAATAATGTGAACTTGTGAACTTAGATCAGTGAGCTTATTACTCCTGCCTCATTAAAGAAAGTCCTGTCAAACAGATACCAAAAGGCTTCAAACATCAGCTTAGTGAAAATCAAACTGTCTTATTTTCTCAGGAGCACAACTAGCAAACAAGAGTAAAACAATCAAGTTATTAAAGGCTAATGAAGTTAAAAATCTCTCTGGATGCTGTTCATGTCCTCTGCTAGCAGGTTAGCTGCCAGGCTTCCCTCTCATCTGAGGCTAGATGCTATCAGTTCCTCTCGTTATTATTTTCTACCTTTTATTAGTATCACACTTTCAGACACACAGGAACATTCTTCTGTAAAGTTTAAAGTGTAAAAGTTCTGGTATGGATTGGTGGCTGATCAGTGGGTGTTATAACGGCGGATTTACATTTCTGCCCTCGGCTATGGTCATGAACTTTAGAACTGAGAGAACTAGTTTTTTTAATTGCATGCATGTTCCCTCCAGAGAGCGGCTGAACTCTATGTTACAGAAATGGAGAGTGATTCAGTCATCCCGAGGGGTGAAACATCTCATCAGGCCTGGGAGGATGAAGATCCAGCAGGAAGAGCTGGAGGAGGTGAATCCAGACAACAGGAGAAAATAGATGGATCTGAACAAATGAATGCAGTTCTTGATTTCATTTAGCCTTTAATGCTCATCTTTTTCTAAACTTTTAATTTAATTTATATTTAAACATATCAAATTACCACAACCCTGAACTGTAATAAGCGGTGTAGAACATGAATGAATAAATTAATTACCACACATTAAACATTCTCCTCAGGCCCAAATCCGAGCTACAATTAAAAATGTTTTTTCTCTGCAGTGCCCCCTAGTGGCTGAAAAACAAACACCACTAGTGCCCCTCAAACTTTTAAAGCTGTAAAACCTTCAATAATTCATTTTAGTTTTCAGAAAAGCGACAAAACATTTATTGTGATATTGTATTTAAATCTACCTGCAGGAGAGTCGACGTATGAAGCAGCTTGAACTTAAACATCAAATTTATGATTAATTGCAGCATCTGTGGGTTCAAATCAAACGTTGCTATAAATAAAAAGATTGTCGGGTTGCATTTTTGACCATTTGGTTGTAGCAGAGACATAAACAGCTGTCATATAGTAAAGATATAAATCTGAACAAACCAGGTTTTACAGGTGGGTTTAATAAATCTGCTTTGGCTTTAACCCAACCCATCCTATTTAGATTTGTAAGCTGATATTACTGAATGAGGAGGAACTAAATCTGTCTGCAGCGTGAGATAGTTCCCTGAGCACATCTGCAGCAGCTGCATGATTGTTTCCAGGATTTATAATCCATCCATCAGAGAAGAACTGGGTCACTGGCCAAGACCTTAAAGACTTCACCAAATCACACAACTAATGACTCCGATGTTTTCATCCCTAGATCATCTGCCTGAACTCCTGGAACAACACGACGCACTGAATCGGTTTGTTATGCACAGATTTATTTACACTGTAAATTTAAAGTTGAGGCGTGAGGATGTTCGTGGTGGTGTGTGTGTTTGCAGAGCTGTGCGTATGCGGGGGGATTCTGAACATGGTTCAGCGGATAAGAATGCAGCTCAATTAGACCTTACCCAACAAACAGGTCACATGGACCCGACACACACACACACACACACACTTATCTGAGAGACATAATCCATCTCCAGCAGAACTCACATTAGTCCCGTTTAAGTGATTAAAACTCCTTTCAGCTCGGGCTGATCCCTCTCCAGTTAGATGTGAAAATCCTCACCTGGATCTGGACTTCTCAAGGTTGTTACTTCCTCTTGTCACGAGCCGAGAATCACTCCATATCCTAATCCAGAGGAGTTATAAACCAGAAAAAATCCAGCCCGAAATCACAGAAAAAGCTCTGCAGAAGAAGATGAAGTAGAGGGAAGCGGCATCGTCCCTAATCCAAAATAGGTGTGTGTGTGTGTGTGTGTGCGGGGAGATACACAGTCCTCACGCGCTTATGTACACGCGAACACTTGTGCAGGGGAAGAAGGACGAAGAGGGGGAGAAAAGCCGGTCTGGTGGATGGAAGAGGAAAAGAAAGAGGCCGCGTCCGTGCAGAGTTGAGCCCAGGACGGCTGGAAGAAGGCTGCGGTTGTCAGATCCAGTCTCCGCCGGTCTGCGGTTCATTCACGAGCCAGTCGGTGTCAGCACACCCTACTCCGTCTGCTCTGCTCCTGCTGAAGAACGAGGCAGGCTGCGCCGCACCACCCCCTGCCAAGACAGACCACGCCCCCTGAAGAGTCTCAGCCAATGGCAGCGGCTGTCTGGCCTTCTCACCTGCCCCCTTCTCTCTCTCTCCTTCTCTTTCTCTCTTTCTCTTTTGGGAAAAATTGGCAACAAAAATTGGGCTTCACAAGGAGCCAAAACACAAGGCGCACGCGCCCAGCTGTGGCTCACCTCAAAACATCCTGCCCAAAATAAATCCAATTCACAGAATTTAATCAGGAAGTTTAATTTAGTTGATCTGAAACTACTTTTTTTCTGTAATAGTCTCTAAATCCATCTCATGCTTTCCGTGCACGACAGTACATTTAATCAGGAAGTCAGTTCAATATCAATTCAATAAGTTTTATCAACATAGAAATATATATTTACACTTCCAGGAGTAGGAAAGAAAAAAAATGTTAATAATACCAAATATGGACAGAAAGTACAAGAACTCTGAGGAAGCAGAGCAGTGCAGGGTTGCAAATTTTAATGTATAGAGCAAATAAAATCAAGGTAATGAAATGTTTAATATGTCAAGACATTAAAATCCGCAATCTCTGTTTCTAAAGGAATACATTTAAATAATGTGCATATTCAGCTCTCATTTGTATATGTGGGCATTCAGTGTATGTGATGATGAAGACTCCTTTATATTTGCATATCTGTAGAATATATTAAAGTAAAGCTTTATTTCCGAAGTTTATTCTTTTTTATTTTTTATTTTTTTTACTTATATCTGTTTTATTCATCAACACCTGCTCTGACTGGCTGGAGGTGAACCCTGGGGCATCACCTCCATAGTACCTAATGAATAATGCAAAGTTCCTTATGCAGCATCTTTACAGCAGGAAGAGATGTCTAAGGTTTTGTTAATGAGCCACAGTGATCCTTACTGAAAGACCATCAGCTGAGATCTGAGGAGCTTCAGGAAGGAAAAGATTGTATCTGACGGGTGGAACCAACTCTGCAAGAACACAGAAATTTGTTCTTTTTCAAGAGATGGCAAGAACAAGATTAAAGTTCATTCTGGCCAGGACTTTTCATAATATATAAACCAAAAGAAATTTAGGTGCAGGACTGTTAGGAAGACCTCATAGGACCCTCCCTCTGCAGCATAGGTCATGCACGCAAACATTATGGGAATCTTACAGCAGCAGCACAGTGACTATGGCAGTATGGGCTCAATATTCAAAACCCTGTTCACAGATGCAAAGCACAAAACTGCGTGCAAGACTCTGAAGTTGTGGT
>CM047975.1:3973788-3985195 GCA_026261665.1 Melanotaenia duboulayi | reverse complement strand
ATCCACAAAATGATTCAGTCCTCTTATACTGGTGAATACCGGCCTATGACTAAGGTGAAAGGATGTGCTAGCTAGTCCTAATTTTCAGACAAACACAAAAAGAAATAAACATTAAAGGCTAAGACTGACGGCCAGTTTGCAGAGACTGAGATGAGGGCAAATAAACATTATCTCCAAAGAATGAATGAAAATAAATCAAAATAAAGAATAAGTGCACTGAAACCTGGTTTTGCTGATTTTTAAAGTGATAACTAAGTTATAAATGACCTTACAGTGAGTTTTAATTAATAGAAAAAGAGGTAATGAAGAGATTACCTCTTCTCAAGATAACAGTTTAAAAAATAGTAATCGTCAAGCACGGTTGCTCTCAGATTACAAAGGCATGAGTGTGTCATGGATCTCCTGTCCAGACAAGGGAAATTGGAGGAGGAGCACACACCAGACCTTGGGGATCCATGACAGGGTGAGGAAGAGGACGGATACTGGGCTGGACTGCCTGTAATCCTGGTCTGTCCTCCATGAAGGATGTCTTTATTGCTAGAAATGATTTAAGAAGTGTATTATTTATGCCCTACTTGTTTATGTATTGTTACTGTAACACCCCTAAAACAGGAAGCGACTCTCGGACTAACCGCTGCTCATTTATTCACAGTATGTGTTACAGAGCAGTAAGGAACTTAGCTCATGTCTCCAAAGTGAAGTCAATAAATCACCCTCGCTGAGGCAGCATTTAAATCCCAATTTCTCTTTGATCTGAGGAAGTATTTGAGACACAGACAGTAAAAATGTTAGTCTCTGTGGAATTAAGAGGGTGTTGACACAGACTGTATGAAACAATGTTGTTTCCACTATAAAGGGGAATTATCCTGAGTGAAACAGCCGCCTCCTCATTGTTCCTGCACTAATCGATATGGTACAAACACAGATGTCTTCTCCCAGAGCAGTGGTGTGATGGCTTACAAGAGCTGCTTTTAAAGCCTGATGTCAACTCCTGCTGAGACTCCATTCAAGGTAACCTGAAAGGTTTCCAGAGAAACATCTGTCTCCATGGTGAGTCACCCTGAGGCTTCTGGCTACTGGCCTTGACTGTCTTTGCTTTCTCATGAGGCTCACTGGGATCTTAATATGCAGGACGAAGATGCAATAACACATCCAAACAGAGCGGTTTACAGTGCCTCCAGCACCTGAGCACAGCGCTGTTTGTTCGATGGATTCTGACGGACAGTGTGGGATTTTTCAGAGGCAACTAGGCAGTAGTGAAATGAAGGGGCAGTGAGGTGAGCTTAAAAACAGGGACTGAGTGCTTTTGCTAGTTCAGCGGCCACCGCTGGATGCAGCTTAGTAAACAGGAGAAAGGGCAAAGTCGATCAGTTCAAGCTCCTGCATTCCACATTTGGAATCTCAGGTGGAGTCAATCTGCATGTGTTGGTAGACTCGCAAGATGAAAAAGGTTTTCCAAAGCGTGTTGAATCCCCTCAGATTTCCTCCCAAAGTACTGCTTGGCTTCATAATTCTGCACCAAATTAGATTCTGGAAGACAGCAGTAAGAATGATGCACTCACCGGCCACTTTATTAGGTCCACCTTGTTAGTAAAGCCTTAATTCACGATGGCATAGATTCAACAAGCTGGAAGTATCCATCAGAAGATGCTACAGTGTGGTCATAAAGGGATGGACATGGTCAGCAACAATGGTCCGTAGGCTGTGGACCCTCAGCCACCCAGACAAGGACAATTACTGTGGGAGACAGAGCAGGCATAGACCCCGGTGTGTATTATCTGCATGACGAAATACACTGGAGTAGGAAACAGAGATTAAATAATAACAAATATAAAAATACACATAAAAATAATAAAATTAAATTAAAAATACAAGCAAATAAATAAAGTAAAAGACAAAAAAAGCCTAGTTAGTTAAAAGCTGAGCTAAAATGGTGAGTCTTAAGCCCCTTTTTAAAAAATATCAACAGTCTTTGCAGCCCTGAGGTTGTCTTGTAGGTTTTTCTTGTAGGGCTGTAGTGGTGGATGAGGCCATGGAATAAGTTGTAGTCCTGACTTTAGGAACAACTAAAAGGCCGGGACCAGAAGACCTCAGGCCCTGAGGTCTTCTGGTCCACAAGGACTCACAATTTAAAAGCAGGTCAGATAAACAAGAAAGCCAAAGACCWTTAAAACATTTATAAACAACTAAAAGAACATTTAACTTCAGTCTGACTTCTGTAATGTGCCCTTTAGTGGAATCCTCCGGTTTTACACAAGTAAGTACAAACAATAACACAAATGCAAGGTTAAAAGTAAGAACCTTGGCCTAAAGGTCACCTAAGCCAGTTTAAGTACTAGTTTTATCAAGAGCAAAAGTTTAAGCTTGGCCATTAAGATAGATGGTGTCTGGTTCCTGAAGCCAAACTGGGACCTGGTCCCACAGAGAGGGGTCTGGCAACTGAAGGTTCTGGTTCCTGAAGCCATACTGGGACCTGGTCCCACAGAGAGGGGTCTGGCAACTGAAGGTTCTGGTTCCTGAAGCCATACTGGGACCTGGTCCCACAGAGAGGGGTCTGATAGCTGAAGGTTCTGGTTCCTGAAGCCAAACTGGGACCTGGTCCCACAGAGAGGGGTCTGATAGCTGAAGGTTCTGSYTCCCGTTTCTACCTTAAGAACCTCTAGGAACCACAAGTAAACCTGCAGTCTGAGCGTGAAGAACTCTGTTGGGAAACTCTGGAACTATGAGTTCTTTAAGATCCCGTTGAGCTTGGTCACTCAGAGATTTACATGTGAGGAGAAGAATTTTTCATTTTTGTTTTGGGTTTAGATCCAATGAAAATTCTCAGATGTAGATGTTTTGTCATCACTTGTTATTACTGACAACTGCTTCAACAACTTGCACATCACGAGAAACTGATCAAGAACAGAATCCTCGAGATCTGGGATGGGCAAAGTCGGACCTCAAGGGCCGCAGTTCTGCAAAGTTTGGATGTTTCCTACTGCAACACCTGAATCAGATCAATGCGTCAACATGCTTCGGCAGAACCAGACGACAAGCTGTTGAGGAGAGCTTTTTAATCTGAATCAGTTGTGTTGGAGCAGGAAAACCTGCAGGACTGCGGCTGTTGAGGAGCTGGGTTGTCCCTCCCTGCTTTAGATTCATATTCATTTTAATAAATTTATTTTTAGAATATTAATCATTTCATTGAAGAAAAAAAATGTAAAAAAAAGAAAGAAAAAGTGAATTAAAATGATTTGCTGCAGTTTGTTGTTTTGGTTTTTCCAATCATCATCTGCCTTTTTCCCCACATGGCGCACTCCAAACTGATGGAACAGGGTGAAGGCTGGCTGTACATGCTACACAATAAAAGAATAAATTAGAAAAAAATCTGAAGAAGTTCTCAAACAGGCACAAGAAAGAAAGCTGACAGCACAGAAATGATTTTTTCTCTTAACCCTGACAATGTTTGTGTGATGTATTAAAAATCATAAGCTGTAGTGCATTCCTAGTTCCTTTATGTGGTTTTCATGAAGGACACGAGTACAATCAAATCTTAGGCAGAAGAAAAGTTTGTAGACTTTGAAGCTAAAAGATACACACAAAGAAGAATGGTCACTGACCTTCAAAACTCTGAGGAAGATGGGAAGTTTGCAGTTTCTCTCAGAAAATATTATCTGAATTTGTAATAATCAGAACATACAGCAACACATTGTTTTATGGTGATTTGAGACACACTGTGGTTAACTGTAGCAGGGCTGGAGAGCAAGCTGTGAGGCCAAGGTAAGTGGATAGGCTGGGAAAGGAAGATGCTGTTGAAGGCTGCAGAAATGTCCAGGAGGATAAAGATGCTGAGTCAGCAGCAATAAGGAGATCATTAGTTATTTTTGAAGAAGGCATCTCAGTGCTTTGGTGTAGTCTGAAGCCTGAAAAGACTGAAAGTGCTTGTGTTTGGACATGTGTTTGTGGTATGGAAATCTAGTTAGGATGTCTCTTGGTCACCTCCCTTTGATGTTTTTTGAGCACACATAACTAGAATGAGAACCTAGGGAAGACTTGGGATATCCATTTATGTTCCCTATATGAACATAAATAAGTATGTTAGTTTTTGCACAAATCCTTTATGTCAGCATAGTTGTTAGTCAATACATCCACTAGACGGCAGTGCAGAGTTTATTTGCAAGTTCCAACGCTAGCTTCAGAGAATATCAAACATCGCTATGGTGGAGGAGATCATAATGATGTACGTTCTCAGAAAGAGACATAAAAAGACGTAGCGTGGTAGATGGCGCTGGTCTGTTCAGCCATTAAATTCATCGCACCTTCCTCTTCTTCTTTGTTCCTTTCATAGGTCACACGTCAGCTATATTTCTCAACACTGCCCCCCACAGTTTCTGGTAGTGCTACTCTGTTTGCTTCGTCTTCTAATCTTCTGCTAGGGCCCGAAACTAACCAAATTATGGACATAAATGATGCAGAAGAAAGATGAAAGGCATTATATCCATCTGAAGCGTTGAGCATAAATGGGCCTTCACCCATCATCGATGTAATAATGCGCCATCTTGCTTGAATTATAACGAAGATGAATGCGACCAAAAAAATAGGAGAATGGGGGAAATCCAACACGTCTTTTTTTTTTATTTATTTATTTTTTGTGGCATGTGGGTTTAAACAACAAAAAATCCTCAGTATATTTAAATATGATGCTGTTCCCACTTTGTTCTTATTACCCTGTTGCACAGGACATGATGATTCTTTCAACCAATCAATGATTACAGCGTGTCAAGCTCCATTCTTCAGTCAGATCGGTAAGCCTTGGACCTCAACAGAAGGGTCACATAAAAATGAATGACTACCATCCTTTGATGGAAACAGGCTTTAGAGAACATATGGTACCAGACCTGTCCTGAACTGTCTGTACTAACACCTCTTTAATTTTTTTCTGCTTCACTTTATCAGATTTGGTCTTTGTGGAGATAAAGTTCACATATTGTAATATGACCTGGTAGAGATTTAGAGCTACAGCTGTATCATTCCAAAGAGACATTCATATTCATCCTAAAGTCTTTTTTAGGCAAGCCTAAAACTTTTGTCATTTGTGCTATGTGCCATCTTCATTTATTTTTCACCAGTAACACTTATATTAAAATGTACACATCTTAACAAACCTCCCTTCACTGTGACTTAATTAATTCATTTTTCTACACCTTTTAGTCCAATTCAGGGTCACAGAAAACTGGAGCCTCTCCCAGCAATTAGGAGGCGAGAGGGGTGGGGGGGATGAGGGGGTTGGATGTAGGAGGATGGGGGGAGTGGTAGATGGTGCCCTAGGTCCCAGGGTGTGCGGTTAGAACATTTGGGGTGGCGGTATGGGGGGCCTGGTCCTCCTGGGCCCTCCTGAGGCCCTTCGCTCTGGCCGCCATGGATGGCCAGTTCCTGGCGGGGTCGACTGCTGCCGATCTTGGCCTGTGCCCCATGACCACGGGGGGATCTGGCTGGGGCCTCCCTCTGCCACCCTCAGGGCGGGTGCAGGTTGGTCATTGTTGTGGGGAGGCTTGGGTTCATGCTCCGGTATTTCTGCTGCTCACACTCATCTCTGCTCATTCCTGACTCCTCATACTCTGCAGGCTGACACAGTCACTCAGATGTCCAGTGTGTCTTTAGTACTTTGGTTGTTGTTGTGATACATCTTGTTTGTGTTGTCTTAGTTATTTTTTAGGAGCTCCTAATGACTGTCAGCTTAGTTTTACTGTAAAAACTGTAGGAAATTCTCTGTTGTGTTTCTGTACTGGTGAAGCAGTTAGTTGTGTGGTGTTAGGTTGGATTGAAGGTCATTGCTTCTATCTACTGTATCTTTGTCTCCTCTTCCTTCTTTCCACTTTCATTTTTACTTCTCTTCTATTCTGTCCTTTTTTTCTGTTCCCTCTGGTCAGGTCCAGCAAGATTAGATAAATTCCATAATACCAAATAAATCAAATAAAACAATATATTTAAACAAATAAAGAAATAAAAGATTAGATGATCAAGAGGAGCCTTATACCCATGAAGCTCCTCTTGGAAAAGCTAATTTGTTTGGCACAACACAGCAGCCAGACCATCATTCTGCTGCCACCATGCTGGACAGGACAAGTTAAAAAAACAAAAGAAAAAACACTTGACCAGCCCTTAGCATGCAGAAAATGAGAATGTATTTGCATTTATTCCTTTTAACTGTTAGGGTTTACTTATAATGCGATTACTAAAGCAATGAGCTTCACGTTTGGCTCCACATCCCCCACTGCTTCAGGAAAGCTTTGGTTCACCATCATCTCTGAACATGACTGGGCTTCATTCCTAAAATAGAAACATCTCAAGGTTGAATGGGTAGCATGTGTGTGTGTGTGTGTGTGTGCCTGTTAAACACACAGAGAAGTCAGACTGATTTAACGTGAACTGGCAGATCACTGGCGGTTTTCTGGTGAAAGTCTTTCACCTGTGCAGCAGGACACAGTGTTCAGGCATCAGGGCCGAATATCTGCAGAGACATCAGGTCGTCTGTACAGCAGCATGAACGCAGCTCTACATGCAGGTTACTGAGAAACCTTCATTTTAACAAATCAGCTTTCAACCAGAGAGAATGGTTTGTCTGGACTCTCCCAGGTCACAGGATGTTTTACAAGAGCTATTTCCAGTTTCTGTCAGCAGAAAAACTAAAAAGTACTTTGGTTTTTGACATCTTTATCATTCTTCTTCTTTATAACTAAGGGATCATTTTTCTCATTGAATTTTTATCTCCTCATTTCCAAAATACCTTGATTTATTTATATTTTCTGAATGATATAAAATATTTTCTTTATTTACAAGCTCGGTCACATTACGTTTAGTTATTTAAATAGTTTTTCTTTGACTTAATAGTGAGTCTCTGTAAGAGGCAAAATGTCAAAACTGGTGAATATGTCTCTTTATAAAGCACATCCATCACATGGCAACCCAATGTGCTTAACATAACTAAATGAAACAGACAAGAGAAGCAAACAAAAATATGCACACTCCATATAAAAGGAATTGATTTAAAAATAAAAGCTCCCTACTTTATTAAAGGCTGGGAAAAATAAAAATATTTGAAGACAAGATTTACCAGAACTAAGGTTTGGACCAGACTTCACATTTTCTTGTAGTTTGTCCCAGACATAAAATAGACTAAAACAGTTATTTGTCCTTGAAAGGAAATTTGTTTTGGGCTAACACGGCTGTGTACATTGACATGTACTGATAGCGTGCATTGAGTATTTATGTAAACATAGTGTTGGTAACCAACAACAAAAACAAAATAAGCAACCGAGAAAGGCAATAACAATGCGGCAAAAATTTACAAAGTGCTTGTTCTTGACTCATTTGATGTCACAGTGACATCTATTATGAGCATTTCTGGTGTTTTCCAGCAGCATCCTGAGGCTCAGAAACCACCTTAAGCAACTTTTTCTTCCGGGACGCCACATGACGCTGCAGCCGAGTTTTGCCTCATGTACCGCGTCACATGCTAGCCAGCGAATATAAACACACCAGCTGTTTTGAACGTGCACCATGGTTGATTCAGCAAAAAAAAAAAACTAGAAGACGTTTTTGGAGGAAGAAAAGAAAAGAAAGAGAGAAAAGGTCAGAGTAAGGGATACAACAAGAGTCAACAGCCTGACTTTTCCTGGCTGGGGAGATCTCAGAGAAGAGACAGGATGCAAGATGGATGCCGGATTAGCTGTCGATAGGGGAGAAAATCTGCAAAAGTTCTGTTGTGCACCTTTCAAATAACAATAAAAAGTGTACTCAGTTAAAAATAAGTTAAAAAAGATTGAAACTGAAGTTACTTATGTTTGTATAAAGGACTTCTTGTATCTATTACCTTTACAAATGCTGGCCCTGAAATGTCTACTGAAAGGACGAGTTGATATTTTGCAAATAAAGTTTTTGTTGGATCTTTGAGAATCTTGTGTGCCTGTTTGACCACTGAGATCTCAGATGTTTCAATCTGTATTGCGTATTATCTTCATGGCTATTCTGATCATCTCTCTCGGCTGAACTGTGGCAGCGCCGTAACAGGCAGTCATTCCTTAATGATCAATGCTGTCAAGCAAACCATTGTAAAATGCTTGCATAATATTGAGATTTACTCCGTACAGCCTAAGTTTATGGACAAAATCCAATCTCTGAGCCAATTTGGACAACAGAACTCCAACAAAGTTGTTCCATATTAATTTACATTATGAAATTAAACCCAGGAGCAGAAAAACTAAATATTTAGCTTGAACTCTCAGGATGGAAAGCAAACCTGTCTCAGATGATCTTAGAAGTCTGGGTGACTCATACGGCATCAGCAGATTTATTTTGGACCACAACCATTCAGAACCTACACTCTTCTTTTGGTCTTTGTGGGGTGTGCATTGGTGGATTTTGGATATATTCATATTAATTAGTGTAATTTTATTTGAATGGATATTGTGTTAAACGCCAGGAAGAGTAGCAGCAGCGATTAGCTGTAACTATTGGGAAAATTTGAATCCTAGTCCATTTGCTTGAAAAGTCAGATCCAACAAATTCTGATTCAGATCAAACAAGCAGACTCGGTAGAAATATGACCGACCTATGATGGCTAGGATCTGATGCAGCTCCATGTTTTATTCTGATGTGGTGGAAACAGAAGTTGTCCTCCGTTAACGAATAGACCAGACAGTTTTTTTGTTTCTTCTTCTCCTTGAGTAATTCTTGATGCAGCGGTGCAGAGGGGAATATGTTATTTAAAATGTCTGATTCGTTTGAGTAGTTCAACATGAACACAAACTTGGTCCAGAGAAATTTTGCAGCCCCTGAGCTGAACCAAGTCTCCAATCTCACAGAGTCTAGTGGACTATCCTGGTGTGCATGCACCTTAAAGTTGGATTTATTCTTGTGCTCCATCTGCGTGTTAAGGTATCACCACCGTTGGCTCCATATAGGTCCACAGAGGCTTGACACACACTTCTTCCAGACCTGACGTGCTCCCATGCTATGCATCATGGTTACACTGAAGTACTGCCTTGTGATTGGTCGGTTTGTGATCACATGTTTCCAGATGGCTGGATCTTCTTACTGAATTTGTGCAGTAACGCCATTTATATTTAACAAAAAAAAATTATTTTCGCCATTATTGTTCTAAAACTGAAGCGAACCATAAACTCTGCCTTGTGGAGTTTACGAGCTGATAACAGCCCTACTGCCACCTTCAGATTCAGGGGAGAAACTTCCACACACGCCATAACCTAGTGCAAGAGCACATTTGTCAATGTCAGCTACCCTACCGTACACAGACACACAGCATGTATATATCCAGCTTTAGATTACTTTTTCTTCACTTCACTCTCCCCCTTTTTTAGTTTCTATGTCAGGTTCAGCATTAATATGAATGTCAGCAAAACAAACAAACAAAAAAAAACTTAAGTATGAACTGGAACCATTTATCCACAGCGCTTCATTTCCTTTATATTCATAAAATTTCCCTCACCAAAGCAAACACAACATGACAGCCCGAACATTGTGATTGCTCTGATACTGGAAAAGACAAGGTAAAAACAGAAATAATAAAATATATGTATGTGTGGACAGGCACATTCCTTATAGCACGTTTCATGTAAAAGACAAATCAAATGTGTGCTACATAAAACATTAAAACCAAGGGCCTCAGTTTAAAAATGCTTCTTTAAAAATCTAAATGTTGAATATTTGTGAGTCTCTTAACAAGGTGTTTCGACTTATTAAAGAGCTTCAAACTTTCTCCTCTTTGCATTTTTATACTAAATTAGGCTTTGAGCCAGCACTTAAAGCTCATATTTATTATATTCTGTCTTTTGGAAAACAGCTGGTGACCATGTCGTTTGTCTAATCTATCTATTTATCTGCTGACCGCCTGCAGGGTAATGGCGGAATAATTGCTGGTCTTTGCACACAGAGATACAGAAATTCAGATTGCGTATAATTATCCTTTAACTTCTTTTCCCACTTAGACTACAATAGAAAATTCCATCCACCAGGACGGATGCATTTAACCATTTATCATCCCCTCGTGGTAACAGGAGCACTGAAAAATAATCTCTCAAATTTATTATTTATTATTATTGAAACAGATATAATATCATCCCTCACCGTATCAGCCTTTGTATTGTGGGAAATGGAGACACTGTTGTTGGACAAGGAAGAAAAAAGCAGGAATAAATTAAATGAATAAGCACTTCTGATTCTCTTCGGGCCGCCTTGAGTTTGACTCTGATCTGGTGGAGTACTGTCTTGAGTTTAGAGAAAGGCCACGGTCATGGTCAAAAGAACCACACTGACTGTTGCTAGGAAACGACATGTGAACAGCATCCTTAAATCAGTCGGTTTGTATGCCAAACCGTCCACACTGGCCTCCTCCCTGACAGTTTGATCGTGGCGCGGGTCTCTGCAGACAGCAGTTCAAATGAGACTTTTATGGTTACAACATCGTCGGGGAGTGTTTTATAGTAGACGGCAGGTGGTAGCGTATATGTCATATGAACCATAGGACGCCACACATCAGTGGTAATTTTGGCTCAATGCACCACACCTTATTGAAATTCAGAGTGAAGACTCAGATTTGAATTTAAGAGCTGAACAAGGATGTCCCGTATGAAACATTTATAAACCACAAACCAGCTCAGGAGCAGTCAAGAGTTGGACAGTTGGTCATCATTTTGTCACTGAGAAGATAAAAAAATCACAAACTAAAGACCTGATGAAGGTTGGCACTCTAGCCATCCTTCATGCTGCCTTAGGCTGAGACTGGCGAGGGACGTCCCACGATGCATTAAGCACACTCTTCCCTTTTTGTCTATAAACAAATATGAAAATAAATTTTAAAAAGACAAATAGAGGAAAAATAACTAATAATATACCTCTATGTGTGGTCATATTCCAAACATGTTTTTTTACAAAAGTACATTCCTGTATACACATATATAAAGCATATATACATACAAACATGTATGTACACATAAACATACAGATACATTTGTATTTTTGCATACATACCAAAATATATATAATAAATATTTTATATTTATATTAGGACTGTGCACGTTAACGCGTTAATCACGCATTAACGCAACAATCAATTAACAGTGAATTTTTTTAATCGCGCTCTCCATGTTTTTTCATTTGTTATCTTTTTTTACTGGCTTTGATGACAGAAACATGGCGTCCATGCCTCCCTTCCCTGCTGCAGCAGTGCGTCTGGTGTGATCAGGAGAGAGCATTTATTAAAATCGTTTTCAGACGTTTTCTGTCTGGAACTTAAGAAAGAAGAAAAAGAACCAACGTTTCTCTTTGTCTGTCAAAACCCATGCAGATGGCAGAACATCGTAATCTTTGGATGGGAAACTGCTCCCTAAAGACTGTCAGAAACTTT
>CM047975.1:3894017-3915456 GCA_026261665.1 Melanotaenia duboulayi | reverse complement strand
CGTGTGCATCGCATTGAGGTTTTTTGCCAGAGGCTGCAAACGATGTCAGATGAGCTGTGCTCCTTTCATCCATACAACAGATACAGTAATAAAGCCTTGACACTAACCGCTCTGAATTATGTTTTTAAATTTGTTCTTTACTTGCTCCCAAGTCATTTTATCTCCACTGGGGTTGCTTCTGAAATGGAGGTTAATAATAATGATAATTCTTTTTCACACATGACATAAGTACAGAACCATTGAGTTATGAAACACACAACTATCTGAGCATTCATGGTGGAGGAATTGATATTCCAACATATAACGTGCTCACGTGGGAGCGGGTCCTTTAAAGAACTGGGAAATACGACGTAAATGAAGCATTCCCAGAAAAGTGCTGTACTACACTGATCTGTGTGCTGCCGGTTTATATTGTCCCATTAATTAATATTAATAATCTGACGAACTTACACATTAATGGAGTCGGCAATTTCCTGCCAGTATTCCTTCCTGGCTTTTGCTGCAGCAACAGTGTTGCTTTTAGCCTGAATTATATTTTTAAATTCTTCGTATTTTTGAAGAATAATAGTCTGATCCTCCACTGTAAAATACACGGCTCTGCAGGGTCTGTCCATGTTTGGTCAGAACCTCCAAACACCACCACCTTTATGTGAACGCGCACTAATCTTAATTGGAAAACCCTTGATTGAGTTACCGAGGTGATAACCAGCTTTGTAGTACAACTTATCCAGATCCTGAAGGTCTGGTTAGTCAACCCAGGTAATGAAGAGAAATACGAGGTATGTTAATCACGCTTCGTAGTACAGGCCTCTGGTTCCACAGATGGGGCCTGAGTAAAGGTTCTGTTCCCCATTCTGCATTTAGAGACCCTTTTTACTCATCTGTTGGGAAATATGGAGCTATGAGACACTTAAGACCCATTACCATGAAGAGTTTTACACACAATTGAGGAATTTTAAATTTAATCAACTGACAATTTTCATAAAATATTTTTACATGAATCATGGTTGAAACTATGAAACTGTGTTTAACATGGAGGTAAACAAATGAGTAAACACCTCAGCGCTCAGGAATGAGTCATCCAGCCTTTAGGACGGTAAGTAACGGGATGTGTCATCCATCTAACTTTCAGCAGCTGTGGCCTTTTGAAAATTTAAAATGTTTTTAATTAGAGCATCAGCCTCCGGTCAATCAGCAACATGCTGTAAATACCAAGAAAGGGGGGAAAAGGGAGGAATGATGTAATGCTGTCATTATCCAACCTCTAGTTTGAATTACAAGTTTGGATAAAAAAGTTTGACCTTTAATGGAAACGCATTTGGCCGCCCTGATGATGGAGCATGATGATGTGATGTTTACATGATGTTACATGCCTAGAGAAGAAAAGCATGCTACACACCCAGAGCTGCACTGTGTTTCACTCTGACTGTCCAGCCCTGGACAAGATACAACAAGAACTTAAATATAAAACTGCTCAAGATTTGTGGTGTTTTCTAAAGGAAAATAATAAAACAAGGGGTCATCTCATCACTGAAGTAACTTCTGTCTCTTCCTTTGATCAGTTTAGGTGTTTTTTTCCCTTCAACGCACTGCAGCCTGTTGAGTAAAAACAACACAGAGCTGTGAGTTTCTCAGGGTCCGTGTCGATCGTACTGTTAGTGGTTGATTTGGTTCGCTTTAAACTAACTCTGGTCTGCCTCCATGTAGAGTATGTAAGTGAACCTGAATGTTGACTACAAAAACAATAGGGTGAAATATATCTGAAAATAAACCTTACAGGCAGCGTAGTAAAAAGCTCTGGCCCTAAAATGGATGCATCACAAGTGAGAGGGGCACCAGGAGAGGAATAATCCCCTAAATGAACAGCAGAACCTGATCATTTTAAACACGCCAGGGCCGAACCTTTGATACGAACACACTGTTCATGTCTTGAAAGAATGTCGTGATCCACTCCAAACAAAAGTTTCAAAGCAGCCGGAACTCAGCCGGATGTATTTATAGAAATGTATTAGCAAAAACACCACGCATTAATATGTAAGACCCTCCAAAAATTCATGTAACGTGTTTCCAGGGAATCAGAGGTGAAAATGCTTTAAAAACACTCCAGTGGCTAAATTTATTCACACAAACAAGGCGAATTTTTCATTCACACTATAACAGATGCCACTGGTATCCTGCATACCTACACAGTTTTTAAATATTTATTCCTCATTATACCAATATTGAAATGCAATTTAAGGTCCAGTTTCCATCATAAACTTATCTTTCATAGCATATACACATAGTAATTATTTGGGCATATAAATACTGTAAACATCTGTAAAAGTGGAACATTTGTTTTAGTTTGTGGCTTTATTTTTTAAGGTATTTCTTGGCAAAGTCACCTGAAGAGGTGGTGACGTGTCTGACACCAAGATTTCCATATTTTCAGCAGCTTTGCTCGTCTCCTTGCAGCGTCTCCAACTCGAGTGCAGCAGTTTCTGCTTGCAGAGCAGATTCAGTGAAAACAGGTGTTTTTCCCCTCTGATGCAGTACCGAGCTCAGTCTCCCTCAGCAGCACTGATCCAGTAATGACAGGACTGGTGCACTGTGTACCTGTGTGGCATGGGGCCACTTTAACTAAATGACAAACAGATGTCAGTTAATAAGCTGTGGGTGGCAAAGCTCAAGCTCTGCCCACTGCTGAAGACTGGGTGGAAAACCTGAGTGTCAGAAGAGGAATCGTCTGGGCACCATCATAGCTTTAAATGAAAGTTGTTTACTGGCCTTTACCTGCTGAATACAAGGGAGGTTAAATATAAACCTTGGATGCTTGAGTCACTTTTCTAAAACCAGTGCATGCACTCAAACACCCGCCCCTTTATTTTCACTGAAAATTGTATACGTAATAAAAAGTGAAAGCAGTTTCATTTGTTTCTGCAGATTCTTCTAATAATGCTTCATAATTAATGCAAAACTACTTTACAGGGATTTTCTGACCCTTGTGCGTTAATGATGCATAATCCTCATATTCTGCTCCAAAAGCAGCAGGATGATGCTAACAAATCTTTTATTTCCATCACTGTGCCTGTGCATGTTCTTTCCACTTACTGAGTCAAGAAATGGTGCAAAAACACTTTATTTCAAGGAAGTGTGAATACTTGAATGACTGCATTTAAATCACTGCCAGAAAATATGAATCATTATTGCTTTTGAAATGAGTGGCTTCTGGAGCTTTTCTTGAAGGCAATACAAGTGAATTATTTTCCTCCTTGTTATCATTGTAAGTGATGGGAATGAAGCGGAGCATGTACGGTATAAACTTTCTGATTCTGCTTCAGCCCGTTCAGTTGCTACAAAGGTTTGAGAGTATATAAAAAAAACACTTATATTTATTGTAATGGTATAAATGGGAGCTGATGACTGATACACAATACAAAACAGTATTTATGGGAACAGCTATTTCCAAGGCACACCTAATAAATAATTACAGCTCCAGTCATGTGGAGAATAAGTTTTATAGGTAAAGGTATAATCAACGAATCCTCTGCTCCTTACCAGATTTTAAAATGAGGCAAATACAGCCTGAGACAAACAGCTCAGGACAGGTTACAACATGTCCTTATTTATCGAACAAAGACTAAACCAAATGCAGCAACAGTGTGTGGAACAGCTCCAAGAGGCTCCTTTAACAGTACAAGTAGAAGTAATGGTTTTCTGGATGACGTTATCAGTGTCTTGCATGGTTGTGGAGGAATGCTGGTCTACAGTCTTCTCTTCATTGAGGGTTGCAGCTCTCTGAAGGTCCCACCACAGCAATTTAAACACACTGAGGACAAGACATCGACTGGATCATGTCAACATCTTGATTATTTTCTTTCTATTCTGTTGCAGATCTGCTGCAGGGGGGATGTCTGTGTTTTCATGTGCAATGAACAGCTGACCAGGTTTTTTCATATTTACTGTAATATGCTCTGTTCCTGTCAAATAAACAAGTTAATCCGTAAGTTAACAAGTAGGTGAACAGGGGGACTTGATAAAGAGACCGGTGAATTTACACACAAACACACACACACACAGTTATGGAGTAGGTCAGACCTAGAGGGTGTTAATAAATGGCAGCATCATCAGGGTCATCAAGCAGATCCCCTGCAGGCTTTGATGGAAGATTCCAGCTGACTGACCTTTATACTCAGTCCCATCAACACACACACACACACACACAGTTGTGTTCCTGTCTCTACAAAGTGTTGCATTAACCCTCTAACTACCAGACCAGGGGCTTCATTTATCAAGCTTGCGTAGGAACAAAAACCGGCGTACGCCAATCATAGTCAGCTTTTGGGATTTTTGAAAACCAAACTTGGTGGGAAAATGTTCCGACCTCAACGGCAACTCCAGACCCTGTCTTACACACAAAATATGGGAAAATGGGAAACGGCAACACCAAAGGTACAGAATAAAATCCACTATTATCTTTCACACCACATGTTAGATATTAAAGCTGTTTGCAGACATGAATATAGAGGCATATTCCATATTCATTCTTTTTCCCGAGTGTGCACTCTTAGGAGAATTAATATCAAATGTGCGTCTTTATTAAAACTTTAGAAGGGCAGCTTCTGATGGAAATTACGATGCATTTGTTCGTAATAACAGCATACTAAGAAACTAAGATTTGATAAATACTAAACTCACATACACACATAAGTTGGCAGGGGTGTTGAATTCCATTACCTTCACTATGACATGTACATATACCCCTGATGCCACAACATGAACTTACATGAGTAATTTTACTGCCATCATAANCATAAACTCTGGTGCATATTCAACATTTTGTCTCATTTTATAGTATGTCTTAAAAACTTTAGCACCTAAAGGGTTAANGCATATTCAAAATTTTGTGTCATTTTATAGTATGTCATAAAAACTTTAGCACCTAAAGGGTTAACTTACAGTCGATCATCACCAGCTCTTAATACTAAACTTGAAATATTCATATTGTGACTTGTTTTTGTCCCTAAAATTTCAACCGCACCAACATTTTTATGCCCCCACAACATGAGCAAAACAAGCAGTAAAAGCACACACTGAATTTTGGTTTCACATCACTGAGGCCACCGCGGATGCTGCAAATTAGCATTTTGACAAGTGCTGACTTTAATTAAACATGATGATGCTGAACAACAAACACAAGAAAGCCAATAATAGGAAACGCTGGCATATTAGCACAAATGATTATTAAAGCACAACGATGCACTCACTGAGCACAGGAAGTAGTGTGTGTGTGTGTGTGTGTGATCAGCTTTTATGTGTGTGATGGTTTGATGCCAGCAGCTGAACTAACACACTTGCATAAACAGAAGTCCATATAAAGACCTGCAGTGAGCCAGCTGACCCACAGGAGGGACAGTAATCATCGCTATGCTCATCCAGATGAATCTAATCTGTCTGCCGTCCTGACAGAGGAGGTGGCTAAGCAGCAGCTGTTTCTTTTCTTTATATAAATGTCTGGAGAACCTTTTCAAGATGAGCATAAAAATAACCTTCAAATTTCTTAGTTGTATTTTTATATATTTATTTATTTATTCCATCCATTTTCCTACCACTTATCTGGGGCTGTGTCATGGGGTCTGCAGCCTAAGCAGGGAAGCCCAGACTTCCCTTTCCCCAACCAGTTCTTTCAGCTCATCCAGGGAGATCCTGAGGTGTTCCCAGGCCAGAAGGGAGATGTAGTCCCTTCAACGTGTCCTGGGTCATCCACAGGGTCTCCTTTCGGTGGGATCCGAACCACATGCTCAAGCCACCTCATCTGGCTCCTCTGGATGTGGAGGAGCAGCAGTTCTACTCTGACCTCCTTCTGTATGACTGAGCTTCTCATCCTAAGGGAGGGTACAGATACCCTGTGGAGGAAACTCATTTTGGCTGCTTGTATTCATGATCTAATTCTTTCGGTCACTACCCACAACTTGTGACTAAAGGTGAGGGTAGGAACGGAGCTCAACCGGTGAGAGTTTCTCCTTTCAGCTCAGCTCCGCCTTTACCATGACAGACYGATGCAGAGTCCACATCACTGCAGACACTGCACCGATCTGCCTGTCGATCTCCTGCTCCATCCTTCCCTCACTYCTAAACAAGACCCTGAGATGCTTGAACTCCTCCACTTGGAGCAGGACCTCATTCCTGACCCAGAGAGGACACACCACCCTTTTCTAGCTAAGGACCATGGTCTTGGATGTAGTGGTTATGTTTCTCATTGCAGACGCTTCACACTCTGCTGCTAATCGCTCCAGTGAGTTTCCAGTAGAAACATGAAACTCAGACCAGACTGAATAGAGACGCAGCAGGTTATAGCTTTCTAGCTAGTTTCCATCTGTAGCTGTGGCAGGCAAGAGAAAAGATTTTAAACAAATGATTAAAAGAAATGGAAGCAAACATTTAAAGGTTAAAAAAAAGGATTTGAAACAGATACATATTCATTTTTTATTTATTTAAAAGGGTAAATATTGCACATTAATGAACATCCATCTATTTTCTGCCGCTTTTCCGGTGTCGAGTCGTGGTGGCAGCTTCCTAAGCAGGGAAGCCCAGACTTCCCTCTCCCCGGCCACATTCACCAGCTCATCCAAGGGGAGCCCGAGGCATTCAAAGGCCAGAGATGTAGTCATTCCAGTGTGTCCTTCCTCAGGGCTTCCTCCCAGTGGGTCGTGCCAAGAACATCTCACCAGGGAGGCGTCCAGGAGGTATCCTGACCAGATGCCCGAGCCACCTCATCTGGTTCCTCTTGTGGAGGAGCAGCAATTCTACTCTGAGCCCCTCCCGGATCACAGAGGTTCTCATCCTATCTCTAAGGGAGAGCGCGGCCACCCTGCAGAGAAAACTCATTTCAGCCGCATGTATTTGCGATCTCAATCTTTCGGTCTCTGCCCACATTAGTGAACATAAATTCAGATTCAGGTGCTCAGATTTAGCATTACTGCTAATTTTTATCTGTTGTCCCTTTGCATGTCACAAACATCAACAATACATAATAACAAAGGCACAGACATAAAATACTTTACAAAATGCGTCTGGTATAGTTTGCAACTCATTCAGTCAAAGTGCATTTTATACATTATGAAAGGAAATGCTGCAAACATGTAAATTAGTCACAAAAATCCATGAGAGGAGGTAAACTACGTATGTAACGGGTGGAGGTGCAAAGCCACATTTAATTTTAACAACCAGACGCACAACTGCAAACATTATCGTATTTTCAACTTCAGGGGCTTCAAAGTCATCTTACAGTATTTGCTTGAGACAAGCAGGAGAAATGTGATAAAATCATAGTGTTTAAAAAGGTTTTAAAGGTCTTCAGTGTGAGTTTCTGATGCATCTGAGATTCATAAAGTTATATTTCTATATATATTTCATCTGTTTTATGTCCTTTTAAAAACTGAACCTAAGGTCTGGTGTGATTTAAACTCAGTTTATGTTCTATTTTTTCTCTGTTTGCTCTTACGTTGGGATGGTTCTCGTGGTGAAATACATAGCAGCTCTTCTGCCCGCTGTAATGCTTTTAATGTTTTATGTAAAGCAATTTGAATTGTCCTGTACATGAAATGTGCTATAGAAATACAATTGCCTTGCCAATAATTTATTGAGCCACCAAACAACTTTCTCCATAGCAAGTGATATTTTATTAGCATCATTCCCATAGACAAACATATCATCTGCCTACATCTGTATTTTCATATCATCTTCGCAGACCAAAATCATTTATATACAAAGTGAAAAGTAATGGACCTAAAATAGATCCTTGTGCTACTCTTATGATGCGAGACTTTGTTGTTGATACTAATTCATTTATACAGCGACCTGACAGGTATGATTTGATCCATTTAAAATATTTATTGAGCCAAGCCACTTTAAAACCAACTAAGAAAACATCTACACAGTTAAACATCAGTATTTTAGATACATCACTGGATCAGATCACAAGAGGAAATACTGGAGCAATAAAAATGATTATTTAGTGTTGCGGTGCATGAATGCTTGGCTTCTCCAAACGGTGGCTCCCAGATGGAGCTAACAAGCTTTGTTAGTGAGAGTTTGATCGGGGATTTAACAAAAAGGGGGCAAATATTTAATTACAAAAACACATTAGGAGATCTGCATTTAATATTATTATTCTTTTCTCACCACATTATTGCTCCCTATCTTCATTTAGGACCTTAAAACTACATATTACAGTCCTGGACACCACAGTGTATCTTTCATACCTCGCCATTTCTAAATGGGTTTAGTTTGTCAGTTCTTCAAACTTTCTGAGTTTGAAGATACGATTATTAGCAGATACTTTACTTGTGTGTGACAGATTTATTTTCAACTTGCTTGACATTCGTTGGAGTCCTGCTACTCAGGACGTCAGAAATGTGGTAAACAAAGGCAAACCACCCTGGTTTGACCTTTACCTCTCATACACAGAAAAATTATTTTCAGTGTTTTTATTTTCAGCCGCTGTCCCATCCCAGCTGCAACGACCAGGGAGAACCGATAGAAAGGTATCTGTCCACAATGCAAAAGCATTCAAATTTTAAATTTGATTTTTGAAAAATTTGAAAAAGAAAAAAAAGGCAAATAAAACCTTTGAGTTTATAAAATGTCACAAACTGAAATAAGGGGTAGAAAAGTGACCAGTTCCACCTTCACAAACATCCTGCAAACACAAGTCAAGCGGATGCTGAGATGTGATTATGCTTCATGTGAATTGAAATGGATCACCTCATCGGGTTTTATTTGGTTAAATATAGATGCAATGTGCTGCAGGTTGCGCGTTTTAACGTGTGTATGTGGTCTTCCAGGTTTCCTCTGCATCCATCACCTTGGCAGCACCAGACAAACCAATCTCCTCCCTGTCTCTTCTCATTCCATCACTGCAGCCCAACCAGCAGCTTCATCAGCCGGCCGCCTTTCATAGAGGCACCTGCAGGATGGATAACGTCGCATTGAGATGGACTAACTGAGGTTTACGCTGTTGCCATGTGACCTAAAGGCTGGATCTACTGAGGGAGTTTTCCCTCTTTCACCAGCTTTTGCACCTCAAGCTGAACTGATACGCTAAATTAGAAACTGCATCAACTCAGGAAAGGTGAAATATCATAAGCGTTAAGTCACATTACCAAGCCGCAAAGTACAGCCCAGGGCTCTTTGGAGTCATATAAAAGTTAATATTGACATGTTGAGAAGGCCTTTCAGCAACAATGAGACAAGCAACAATGAATGGGTACGAAATGAACCTAAAAAGGAAAAGAAGAATGAATAAATCAACCAAAAGAAACCAGAAATTATCACCGAAAGGACAGAGCACCAAGAAAGCTAAGAGCTCATCCTCCACCAAAGATAATTCTGCTTTTATTATTTTAAATTGCAATCTGAAACAGCAACAAAGAAACTTGTGCTTTCTGGCCAATGCAGAAGAAGAGAACAGTTAAGGATAGTTTGACAGTAAACATTCGACAAATGAACAAAATACCAGACAATNGGTTGTGCATCCTGTTTCATAAGAAGTTTGACAGTAAACGTTCGACAAATGAACAAAATACCAGACAATGCTGCCCTGAAGAAGCAAAAACCTGAAGAGGCTGAACAAATTTAGGATATGTTAAAGAAGCACTACTGAACAGATTTTCTTAGTGAGGCAGCCCCTAGTGGTGGATAATCCGGCCTCCATTTTTCATCCCACCGGAACTCTGAGCGCTCCTCAGCCAGTGAACGTCAGTTTGATGTTGACTAAACCTTTTGATGCATCAGCGACAGAGGACACCTATTTAAAGGCTGTTTTCTAATATGTGCATGGGTGAAGATTATATATTTGCAAATTAGCCTCTTAACTGGACATTTGGAGACGTGCAGCTGCTAGCATGTGACACACTGCGAAAAGTTAAACTCCGCTGTGACGCTGTAAGAACAAGGTGCTAAGTTTGGTTTCTCAGGATGCTGCAGGGCAGCAACAGCTCGAGGAAAGTTCACAATAAATGTCACTGTGCCATCAAGATGAGTCAGAACACATATTTTTAAGGTCAGAAAGTTACATAGTGCTACTTTTAAGGCAGAAAGCAGTCACCAGGCCCCTCTCTGTGGAACCAGCTTCCAGTTTGGGTTCATGAAGCAGACCCTCGCTCTCCCTCAAAGATACTGTTGATCATAAGATACTGATTAATATGCTCCAAGATGTGGTTGGGCTTTCTGGAGTGGTTTTAAAACATCCTCCTTTTACCTTCTAACATGTCTTCTGTTATTTTTACAAAAGCTGTTAATTTTTCATTTTGTCAGATATTTGATGGTTTTGTTATAACTAATTCAGGCTGCAGGACACGGTGTACATAACCTGTGTTAGTGATTGAATGATTTTTATTTCCTGGTAACCTCGTTGTCCTGATTCATGCAAATCACGTCACATTTAAATTATCTCCCAAATTAGGCATTTGGAGCAGTCATTGTTAAAAAAAAGTAAATTGCAACTGAGCTGCAGAGTGAACGTGGTCTCACTCCCAACAACACTGCAGCTGCTTGTCTCCAGTAACATGAACTAGCATAACAAATGTTTCCTGCTGTGTCTCATTCATCTGGACAGCAGCATGGATACGAAAAGTTTTATATCAGATTAACGACTTTTCACCAAAATTTAACATGCAGTTGTTGGAAATAATCCAGTGTTTCCTCTGCAGTGTAACGGCCGGGTTGCATACACACTGCCATCAGCTGATGGACAAGTGCCCCCCCTCAGTGTCAGATAGCAGCAATCTTCATTAAGGAAGGGTCTGTGTTCATCGCATTGTGTTTTGTTTTGTTTTGTTTTGCACTACAGCTGCACAGATTTTCTTATTTTCTTTAAATCATTAAGAAACCAGTGTAATTCTCTTCTGTTCTGCTCTGACACGTACAGAAACGCCACATCAGCAATGGCAAAGAGGCAACTTCTGGTGTTTGCCCAGATTTATCTTTATCAGAGCTACTCAGTTTGCTCCCACAAAGGCTGCAGTCCTGCAGGTTTTCACTGTATCCCTGCTCCAACACACCTGACTCAAATTTAATGGATCCAACAGCCTATCTGCAAAATGACTCATTCATTTGAGTCAGGTGTGTTGGAGCAGGGAGACATTGAAAACCTGCAGGGCTGCAGCCTTCGTGGAACCAAACTGAGTAGTACTGGTCTATATAAATGGGTACAACAGTGTTTCCCACCTTTACCATGACACTCACACCACCATGTCACACATACGGGCTGGTAAGTCTTGTCTTTATTGCCTCATGTTCTCCCTTGTTTGAGGTCTGACTTGCCTGCCCAGTCTTGCATCACCCATGTTTTCGTATTNTCACTTGCCTGCACAGTCTTGCATCACCCATGTTTTCGTATTGTGTGCTATTTTTGTTTTCTAAACTAAAAGATTGAAGGAGCCAGTGGTTTTCACTGCAGTCCCGACTGTCCACAGTGGAGAAAACAGAGGGCAGCACTGATGTGGAACTAGATCAGCATTTGGCATTAAAATATTCGGTTTAAAATATTCAGTGATGGGTCTGTGTTGGAAGTTGTTGAGTATGGTGATGGAAAGCAGCAGGTTGCTTTGACCGCTGTTTAACTTCCTCTTTGCATGCACTCATCACTGCATCTCTCCTGAGTTTGGGCTAGATGCACTGAGCGAGAGGAGAAAAAGGCTCTCCCTTTTCTCCTCTCCACACATCTATTCCACCCATTCTCATGAGCTGTCTCATGTTATATCTTTAGTCTTTAAAGAAAGTTATACCATATAAAAACATCTAAAGATCAAATTTAATTGTCTTTAACATTTCCTTTGCATTACTGCAGTGAGTTGTATACTGTATAGTTGATGTGTCCCAATGCTTCAACAGCCTCAGAATAACATTTACACAATGGCTGTCTCATGCTGATCTACTCAAAGAGAAGAAGCTGTCAGGCACACATGAACTATCTGTAGCATTATCCATGCATCTGACTGAAACCAACACACATCCATCAGGGCCTGTTCTGCTCATCAGGAGACATATGAAGCCTCTGCTTTTAAATGCCAAGCTCATGAAATCTTGCACTCAGAGCATGGCAGCCTTGCTGCTGAGTGATTTAGCACCTAGGAATCTGTTCAGAGCTGCGCCGCGGTGGAACAGCTCAAATTAAAGCAGCACATTCTCACGGACACAAAACAACTCCCGGCCCTGCATCCTGCAATTACATGACTCTATTAAAATACTCCTGTTGGGGATGGTGGGGCAGTTGGGGGGTGCTGGGCTCTGTTGAAAGCATTATGGCCTTTTTTTATTTTCTATTATCTATTTACTGGGAGCGACAGCACATGGGTTTGAAGCGTGACATCGATAACTGGAGACAAGATTCAAACAAAAGTAAATGAATGTTCATTAGGAACAATTTCAGGATAATAAAGAGGTAAATGTGGCTAGACTTTTAAATATGGAGTGTTGAAGTGATGAGAGCTTTGTGAAGATGGCTACGCACAGAAACTTTTCAGTCTGGTGAAGAAAGAGGTTCACATGAGCACAACTACTTACATTGTGGGTGTATACACACCAGCTACTTTACCAGGTCTACTTGTATATCTAATCAGCCAATCACATGGCAGCATCTCAGTACATCCAGTCATGTGAACATGGTGAAGACGACTTGCTGAGGTTCAAACTGAGCATCAGAATGAGGAAGAAACTGGATTTAAGTGAGTTTAGATGTGGCATGGTTGTTAGTCTGAGTCTTACAGAAACTGTTGACCTCATTTTACACACAACCATCTCTAGGTTTTAGAGAGAACGGTCAGAAAAATATGTCACAAAGCTCAGATCATCTCCAACTGCTGCTGCTGCGGTTCTGTCCTGCGGGTTCTTTCGGTCTGGTTGGGAGGCTCCTCTGCCTCTCACTTGGCCGTGTGCCCTGGGTCGGTGTCCTGGCGGTCGTGGCCTGCGAGCGGCTCCCGGTGCAGACGGCTCCCTGTGATAGTGTTTCTTTACCTGGCTCATCTGTGCTCAACCTCACATTAGTCTTGTAATATGTGCAAGTATGTGTGTGTGTGTGTGCCTTATATCCCACCATGGGGACAGCAGTGTTGTATGCAGAGGATCCCAGATTTAGAATGAGCTCAATAAGGCAGTAAAACTGTCACATTCTATTTCCAATTTTTCTGCTCCTCATTTGGTTATTACCCCTCAGTGCTTATATACTATATACTATATATTTATTCTGTTCATTGCTAGATCTTTGTTGTCTCCATGTTGATTTCCTTCATTTTCCTAGTCCTGATTTTTCCTGTCCCCTCCACTTACCCTGACAATCTACTAATTTAAACAACACATTTTAATGGGATAAACATGCCATGTTTAAGTCTTGGCATAATTTATACTTTTTGAATTAACTAAGATAACAAACAACCAAACAACTGAGTCAGTGGACATACAGAAAGTAAAACTAAAGTGTTGATTTTATTGTACTGGTATAGATCAGATCCAGATATACTGAATGATCTGGTGCCTCAGACACAGTACATATTTTTGTTGTTTTTATAGCATTGTTGCTTTGTGTGTTTATTGTGAACAAACAGCTGCTTCTCTATATCTATATTAAAAGTCTCATGCATAAGGAGAGTCACCACTCTAACAAAGAAGTGTCTACACTTTACATCCACAAAGCCTGAGAAGATGGAGGAAGTCCCAGATGGGAGGAGGAAAGAATCTAAGCGTCTGTGCCCGAGGTCGCTGTTATCGTTGTGCAAAGCTGGTGTTGGCGTATGAGAACTGCAACTTCTGCTAGCAAAAGTAGTTTCCCTGGTGCAGAAGTCAAGACGTTTCACCTTTCCATACAAACCAGTTGCATGTAGCCATCCAGACTTATACTGTTCTATATAAAACTGCATAAAAATGTTCATCACAGGGCCCACTCTCCGTCATCAGAAAGCAAAACCATTAATGTGCTGTTGTTAGTGAAACAATAAAAGAAGCTTCCGCTAAGCAAGTTTTTTTTAACTTTATATAAATTAACTGGAAGGTAAACCTAATAATTGGTTATCCAGTTGTTTTGGTTTAACATAAAGAAAATGTTTTTTGTTTGTTTTTTACTTTTCTTTCATTGAATATCACTGAATAAATAAATCACCAGTGAAACTATTTGATTATTTGTTGGTTAATTTCAGACTTTCATTAAAACTTTTCTGCTCTTGTAAAGTAATTTTCTCTCATCAGTGTGAGCAGCATCGTGATCAGAACCCGAATATTTGTATATTTTTAGTTATTCGCCTCATATAAACAGAGAACGGAAGCAGACAGTGAGACGAGCAACCAGCAGCATACATCTACATACAGAACAGTTTGAGTGCAGGTAGAAAATGCTCACCATGCAAAAGAACGTCTCATTTCCAGGTGCTAATGGGACGCTCAGCCGCCCACCCATCAGATATCAGCTCAGAACAACTCCCGGTGAAATTACTATGTAAATTATTGAGTTACAAACCTCAGCGGGGTCGTGCTTTCATCAATGAACAAGCGTAATGCATCACTTCATCAAATAAACAGAGAAAAAGAGCTCCGTCACGTCCAGATATGAGAGCAGGAGTCAAAAACATTGGAGGGAAAAGTCTAAATTACCTGACAGCCTCTCTGTGTTTACAGCGACCTGATGTGAATTATACTGCAGACACTGAAGGCAGCACACAGGCGACTCGTTCAACTTTACAGCAGACAGATTTATGCCTGGAAATGAAGCCATTAAAGCGTGAGCATTATGCCAAACGACCGGTTTGAGGCTGTTTATGTCTGGATGAAAAGAGAAAAACATGAAAATAATAATGCAAACCCATAGAGCCTCAAAAATAAGTAATCATATCAATTACCATATAAGAAAATGATCCATAAATTGGAAAATAATGACGGCGATCTGCAGACGAAAAGCAGCAAATTGGAGATATTTGATAAATAGTTGTTTCTGTTGCCTCAGAGATAAAATATAAATAAAAGCAGCATTATTAAAGTAATTAAGTCTCCCCCAATGAAGCTTCCAGTTAAAATCTGATTAACATCATTTTAAACTCAACTATATTTATATACACGGCAAAAAGAGCTGCTGAATGGGCTACTTCGCACTGATCGTTAGACATGTTTTTTCTACTAGTTTTATTTTATTTTATTTTTTATTGTTGTTTTGTTCAGGTAATCAATTTTTACCAAGTGTCTTTTGGTTCGTTGTTTGTCTCACACACAAACACCAACACAGGGAAGAGGAACCCATGTCGCTATGCAGAACTGGTGTGAGCTTCCAGTAGTTGGGCGGATTGATCCAAATATTAAAATGATCCATAATAACGTTGGTACGGATATTGATGGATACTAATAACATCACTTCTTTAATGTACGGTTGAAAACTTTCAGAAACTTTATGAATAAGGAAGAATGAAGTGGTTTTGCTGGATTTGGGCACCTACATGCCCAAAACCAGCCGCTCTCCCTGAGATAATACCAAATTCCAGTTTTTATGGTACAACTAATAACTTTGTTGTTCTTGTTCTTCGTTGTTATTATAAATGATACGAGTCCTATTTACCTGTTGGATGGTAATGGGTTGATACTAAATCTTGCAGCATCACACACCCCTAACTTCCACTTTCCTGTTTTGCATGTCAACACTCAGCTTCCTATGCATCGCCGCCAAGATGAAACAGAAGTTTTCTGTTGAAGATCCATTTATCTCGTCCAGTATCTTCCTTTTAAAAAAAAAATCATGCTTCTTCATGCTGCTGTTAGCAAGTTTTCTACCCACATAAGAAACGCAATGCCTTGGATGGGCTGCAGTTCATGGACATAAATCACCATAAAACATATTCATCTAAATACCTTTTTTGTTTGTTTGTTTGTTTGTTTTTTAACAACAGGGCTGCTTTGCTTCCCGGTATTAACCCGTCGTTTCATGTATTTCAAAGTGGAGACTGATGGGTGATATTATTTGGGATGTAACAGAATGTGACAAAAATGTTGGTATAAAAGTATTTTCTGTTTTTAAATAAGTTAAACTGCTTATAAGATTCAGTTTAAAAACTTACATTTATTTTCATTTATATTACATGGATATTATAAATTTAAACTAACTCTCTTTCTGTTAAAATTTTATTTTCTCATTTTCCCCTCTGGAGTGTTTCCAAGCACCCTAAGGGGTATGCATACCCCCATTGGAGAAACACTGTTGTACAGTTTTCTCACAGAACTGATTCTCTTGGTGACAATGTAGAAAAACACAGATTGAAGGACAGAGCACAGAAAAACCACACTTTCTCTCTGCAGGGTATAAACATAACACAAACAATTTGTCCTCAGAAAAAAGGCTTAGTGACTTGAATTGTGGTTTAAGTGATCCAGCCTTCATTGAGCCAGCTTGATCCTTTAATACAAGACGCAGATATTAACCACATTCGACCTGAAGCTTTCTCCGTCTCTGATAGTTCCCCCTGTGATTTGTCCTGACATCCAAAATGTTGCCGATGGTCCAGCCCAGCAGCAGGTAAATTATCTTGCTGGTTTTTCAGGTGTGACACCTGCAGCTGGTCTGAGTGACAGCATCAGGACCTGGTATGACACCGAGATAACGGGAACAGATAATTATTTCATGAACACTTGAGGACTTCTGTCACCTCTTCTTTCTCTGTTTTTATCTCTCGCTCTTGAACTCACAGCGTTGTCAGTTTGCTGGAGGTGCTGATGAGGCCGTTCAGGGTTGAGCAAATAGTGAAATGCAAGGAGTTGCTCTCTAAGGAGGCAGAGAAATAAAAAAATAAAAAACCTGCTGTGGACGGTTTTTTGCAGCCTTGCCAGAGGCTCACTGCTCTGGTCTAATGAGCCATCTGGGCCAGTTCTGCTTTGGCACCAAAGTCGCATGTGTCCTATCAGGGGTGACACCAGCCCACATGGCCTCAAACCCAATGAGCCGCATGCAAAGTGAAGTAAGGTTGCAAAAGCATCATTCATCCTCACCGCAGAGCAGGTTAGAAGATGAATGTACCCGATTAAAACAGAGTAGTTGTAAATATCTCCTGTTGCGCTTAGATTTTTACTTCCCTGACCTGAGGGCAAACACATCACATCTGACCGGGCACATGCATGCAGTGCACACTCATCCTGCAACAGGATAGTCGGGGTTATGTGCAGAGCGGATGGATACCTGACCTTCTCTACTCTTGAGTTCCTGTTTGCTTTCAACCAAAACTAATCATCTAATAACAACTTGTTCTATGAAGGAAACAGAATAAATGCAGGTAAAAAACAGTTTTGTTCCTTCTAAAACTCCACTAGTCCACCCCACCAACCCAATAAGAGAAGACTATCATGAAAACCAAACAAAGAAAGTCAAAATAAGTACAACCAATGACTCAAATAAAGTAAAAAAAAAAAGTACAGTAAATGAATAAAATAAATAAAATCAGTAAAACAATAAAACATAGGTTAAAAGCCAGCCAACTTTATTTATAAAAGCACTTCACGATGGCAACCACTGAACAAAGTTCTGAATATAAAATAAAAAGTTTACAGTCAATGCAGGCGGAATAAAAAAAATGCTTAGATCACTCAAGACAGAAAATAAATTAAATAAAAGCCAGGCTGGAAATGTGTGTTTTCAGTCTGCATTTAAACAACACCAACACTCTCTGCTGCCCTCAGGTGTTCAGGAAGGTTGTTCCATTAGTGTGGGCCATTGTGGCTGAAAGCCATCTCACCACAAGGTTTGGTTCTTACTCTGGAGATCACTGAAGAGCCTCCACCTGAAGACCGGAGGGTTCTACAAGGCTCATACTGTAACAGCAGTCCTGATAAACATTCAGCATGGAGACCATTAAGAACCTTAAAGACCAGTAAGAGAATCTTAAAATCAAACTTAACTAACAGGAAGCCAGTGCAGAGACTTTAAAACCGGTGTAGTGTTTTGTTTTTTTGGGGTCCTTTCAGGACTCTAGCAGCTGAGTTCTGCAGGAGCTCTGGAGGTATGGTTTTCTTGGGAAGACCGGAAAGGAGAGCATTACAATTATCAATGCAAAAATAAAAGCATGAATCAGTGTCTCTGCACTGGCTTGGGAGAAACACTGTCAAACTCTTGGGATATTCTTGAGATGATAACAACCAGTCCTAATTACATCTATAACTTGTTACTCAAAGATAACGCTCAGGTTTTGTCCTGCAGTGATTTCATTTGTGCAGACAGTTTCTCTCTCTGGGCTTCATTACCAGTGGCTCAAACCTCCATGGTGTCCTGGTTGAGCTGGGCAAAGTTTGCCACCATCCATTATCTAATACTTAAAAATACCATTTAAAAGTGGATCTAAAGGCTCTGGGTCATCAGGAGACCCTATAAAGCTGTGTGCCATCAGCATAATTATGGAAACTGATGCCGTCTCCTAAAGGCAACATGTGAAGATTAAAAGTATTGGGCCTAAAAACGAGTCCTGAGGGACACCACAATTTATGTTGTAGTTTTAAATAGTCCAAAATTCTCTGTTAAAAAGATGTGATAACTTATTGAACCACCGAGGCCAACATGCCTTTCCAGTTTGGCGATCCAGGATCAGTGACTGCTGTTTCGTCTCAGACTGAGAGTTTGTTTTGATTTCCATGAAAAAGCTTTATTTGACTACACATATTTCTCTAACACTACTGCCCTGTGTTTTTTTACTGTTGTATCACCTTATCCCTCAGAGCTGCATGGTTAACTCCTGAGATTAGATCGGGGACACACCACAGACAGGCGCATGGCCCAGTGGAAGAGGTCTGGTGATGCCTGTGGATGAAGAACTGATATTTTGATCCCTGAAATCAAATGAAATATTAATTTAATACAATTCTTCACCTGCTCTTCCTTTAACATTTCTTATTTCGATGCCTCTAAAACTGCTTCCCAACTGGTGATTCATAACCAATCATGCCTAAAATTCTCTGTTCAGAGTTTTACTGCTTTACTGCCCCACTCAGGGTTTGACTCTCCAGGGAACAAACTCAATCACCTAATTAAATCCTCACCGATCTCCTCCACTTACTTTTCCTCTATAGTAGAAAAATTAACAAAAGCTTTCCTCCACGGATGCGTAACAGTGGATGGGGTTAAACTTGAAACAATTATATTCATATTCATGCTACTTTGGTCCACACAGGAAGAAGCTGTATGGCTCCCCTGGGCTCTAAGTGCTGTGAAGGGAACTCTCCAAAGGGTTCTTCACACTAAATGAGATGAGTTTAAAGCCTCCTTTAACATAGCCATCAAAGTAACTGCCTGAACGACCAGAACCAGGCAGCACATCAGTGCATATTGCTGAACATTTGCAGAGCCTTTCAAATTTTTCACATTTCACTATGATTCAGTCTGAGAGTAGGGCGCGTTCCTCTCTAAATGGTACATGAAACCTGCTAAATGGCCACGAGAAGCAGATTCCTCTGATCTGATGAGAGAGGGAATTCCTCTGGATTCCCCCAGATGAGCTGGAAAAAGTGACCAGAGAGAGGGAAGTTTGGGCTTCTCTGATTAGGCTGCTGCACCTGTGACTCGACCCGAAACTTCTGAAACCAAAGTAAATAAATTGGGGGTCATCAAAATCTACTACACAATGTTTTAGAACATATATACTTAGTCAAAAATAAAATAAAGCTACTTAGTAGGTCAGACCTTGTGCATGTAATCAGTATTGTCCATGAACTGTGTGGTTTAGTGAGGGCAGAGAGCTGGTGGAGCTCCAGTAGTTTAAAGCCTTTATTGACACTGTATCATATTTATACAAAGAAAGTGGTAAAGCAACTCCCGACAGTGTACTTAAAAACCAAGATAATGAGCCATCAGCTCCAGCAACTCATCAGTCCCCAGAACAAAACCAGCATCTTTTATTGGTTTTTACTGGATTTGACCACAAAAGAAATTCTAAAGTTTGTCATCTGCACTTTTTGAAGTTTGCTCTGAGGATCATCAGTGAAAGTTTGGTTGAAAATTGGAATTAATTAGCTGCCTGTGAGAACTTGTTAAATGTTTTCATTAAACCTAATGTGGTGGAAACTAAAGTCATACAGCTCTTCTTTAATCAGCGCCTCCTCGTCTCCTCTCTCCCCCTTCGCCCTTCGTGACCTGGAAATCTGTCTGAGTAAAACATTTTGAAGGATGTTACTTCCTAAAATTCACCTTGAGGAGAGAGAAAAACGTATAAGGAGGGTGCACAGGTGTATATTATATAGAAATCTTTTGGCATCACTCCCAGAAAAAGTTGATTTAGTTAAAAGCTCTTTTCTCTCTCTTTGTAATAGACAGGGAGAAAAACTTTCATCTCAAAGTTCTCTGCAGCTCTTTTCCACCTCCACAGTCACCGTGGCGTATCGGTGATGGGGCTCACTGTGATCTCAAACATAATTACTGAATTAAAGTGAAAACAGAGATGAGATTCAAAAGTATCTTCAAAAGGTTACCATGGAGGCTGCAGACAGGAATGTGGTATCCAGCAATTACCCACTACCCAACTAATTAAATTATTCTTCTGAAAGAAAATGCTGCACTCCCAGTTGGAGACAAAAATGGTGGAAAGGTTTGGAGATGATGAAGAAACTGATCTGTTACATCCTCATTTTGCTTGTTTTTGCTAAATGATGCGATGTTAATTGATTTCCCCAGAGGTCACCTGCCAGTCACACGGTCTGAGAGCGACTGTGACATTTTCATTCTGCAGGTTTTAATCGATAAAGTTTTGGCTTCTGGGGTAATGATCAACATGTCATTAGCTGGTATTTCTTTTCTCTTACTCAGCAGGTGTGATGTTTATTGATCCTCCTTTTCTGTCTTTTCAACTCACACCTGGTGAAGGTAGATGGCCGTCCTTCCTGGCTCTTTTAAAAGATTCTTTTAAAAGTAATTTTTTTTTTCTCCACTGTCACCCCAAGCTTAATCGAGGTTGAATCGAAGAGATTATTAACACAACTATGATCATTTAGACTAATTTAGTTTGGAATTATTTCCATCATAATTAGATCACATCGAAATGCAGCCTTAAAGTACCTGAAGGTGACTTTAGTTGTGAACTGGACTGCACCCTGCATGGCAGCCTGATGGTTGGGTTCAGCAGACCAGGTTCAAGTCCCCAGACACTGTGGCAACTTGTCCCCCCGCTGGAACCATAGCAGCCCACTGATGGGTTAAATGCAGAGAAGATGGGATTAAAAGAGAATAATACTAAACTTGTTATTAGCAGGCTTGTGTTTTTATTGTAACTTGACATGCGTTAATATTCAAGCTGCACATTAAAGGGTGTAACTGGTCAATTTAATCCCTGATTATGTTTTTATATCTTTCTTTGTCAGGAAATCACACCTATCACTTCGATCATTAAAGCTAATTAACCAGACTTCATCATGTCAACAGAAGGCAGTACGACTGGGTTTCACATGACATCTCCAGGGG
>CM047975.1:3876000-3887227 GCA_026261665.1 Melanotaenia duboulayi | reverse complement strand
TTAAACCTGAAGTGATCTGTCCTGCATCAGTCCCTCCCACAGTTGCTGCTGTAACACTGACACAAAACACAGTTTTCTGCTGGTCTGTTGAATGGTAAAGCAAAGATGAGCATTGTGGAGGATGAGGATGAAGATTTTATCTTGAGTGACGACCCTTACCCTCCACCCCATTACAACTGTGCCTAGTTATTACACATGTTAGTGTCATTTGTTTTGTTTTGTTTTTATTTGCAACAATTGTTGCCGGGTAAAAAAAAACTAAGAAACAATAATAATAATAATAGTGAATACATGTGGATTCTAAGGAATGAAACGCATGTATTAATTTGACAAGGAACAATTTGGGATTAAGTGGGTTTAAAAAGAAATGAAAAGAAAGTTTTTAACTAAGGATTAACAAGCAACAAAACCCTAAAACCCTAACAAACAGACCCAACCAGAAACCTCGGGGCTACACAAAAGCAAGCAGGCAGGTGCTTTTATTATTAATTAGGGGTTGCAGCAGCAAGTACTGAGGCAAACAATGATTCAAATCAACAAAGCAGCAAACAAAACATGCAGATCATTATAACCCAATAACAAACAACATATACAAATCAACTGAGTAAAAGAGAATAAGTATGAAAAATAAGAATGTGCAAAAACAAATAAATGTCATGTGAAACATGGCGTAATGGCAAGAGTGGCCCAGATGTGCAGTTCTTCAATCCTTATATAAGCCACTCCCAGGCATTCACTGGCTGGAAGAGGTCACTAGTTAGCAGGAGCAGCTATCAACACAAGATTTAACCAGATTTCTTCGTGGAAAGGTTGTAGCAGCTGCTTGTTTTCTTTCTAGTTTAGTTTTGATTACAGTGTTGTTGTTTTCTGTCTTTTATATTGTTATCCCAATTTCTTCTCTGATTCCCCTGCCAGCTCCAGCATTTATATTAAAATTAAGCAGAGAACAAACAATAAAGCATAATACTTAAGATTCAGGGGAGCTTTAAGTCAACAAAACATGTTTCCCTTCATTCCCACAAAGCTCCTCCTTCACCAAGTAAATTTGTTCATCAACTAGACCAGGGCTACTCAATTTGGTCCTATGAGGGCCGCAATCCAGCAGGTTTTCCATGTATCCCTGCACCAACACACCTGAGTCAAATTAGGTGGCTCTAACAGCCAATCAGGTTCTACACAATGACTCATTAATTTGACTCAGGTGTGTTGGTGCAGGGATACATGGAAAACCGGCCGGATTGCAGTCCTCGTAGGACCGAATTGAGTAGCCCTGAACTAGACCATCATTCTGATTGCAATGATGCTTGGCAGGACCAGGTTAAATCAATAGATAAATCATTTTCAATTTTATTTCTCTACCAGTGGACATGAACATTTTCTTTTCAGTCACTAATGTAAAACTTGTTTCCATCTTATACTGCATTTATTCTGCAGCTCCTCCAGCTGCAGAGGGAAAACCAAGACATAAAGCAGCTGCCTGCATCAGAAAGGGATGCTAAACAGATAGCCTGTGCAATGAAAAGGATCTTACTTTGGTATAAGGTGGGAATGAAAATGTGCTGCTTTTCAGTATGTTTTCTCCTTAATATGCTTTTTATCACAACATGAAAGGATGAATTAAATCTGAAAGTTCTATGATTCCTCTTACTTCTCGGTCCATTTTCCAGACTCCTTCTTCTTTGGAACAGACTTGTGTGGTATGTCCTTATCCTCTCAATATGTCATCACACCACTTAGCCAGACGAGCATCTATTATTCACAAAGAGCTGGTCACAATTAAGACCCCTGCCAATCACAGAGCGCCGAGGGACCCAAGCATCACCCTGAATCTGCTAGCAGACCGCGGAGAGGCGATCTGAGGAGAGCATCCATGAGGACAGAAGACATTAACTCATCTGGTGGTTCTTGTTAATGGATATGATGTCTGGGGGTATGAAGCATATGGAAACAGAGTAAAACAGCAGCAGGAAGAATGTCCTGTAGCCTCCCAGAGGATTTTCAGACACGCTAAGGACACAGAATGTACTGATTTTAGCCACATGTAAACACCCAGCTGGGAATATAAAAACATTTGAAGATGCTTTAGACATTTAGAGACCATGAAAATGGCTGCAGTCACTGGCAAGACTCCTAAATATGCCTAAAGTTATTCATGTGCATTTAAATTTTAACTTGTGAAGAATTCTGGTTTCTGGATTTTAATGAAAGGAAATGTGTTCTTGATTGTTCTGGAAAGGAGAAAATTAATGGTGTTGGATATTTTATTGTCCTACTTTGGGCCCCATAGTACCAACATGGCCTGCTTGAACCAGCACAGCCTACCTGAGTATTGCTGCTGACCATGTCCATCCCTTTATGACCACAGTGGAGCATCTTCTGATGCTACTTCCAGCAGGTTAATGCACCATGTTGCTCTAATAATGTCACAATATTTGTGACATTATTAGAGCAACATTTTGTACAACATTTTGTACTAGTATGGTTCCTTAATAAGACCTCAGTTGCCTCTTTTGTCATCAGACCTAAATCCAAACATTTGCCGTCTTCTTGGAATCATCCTTTGGAGTCGATTTAAAATAGAAGATAAATAGAATGAAAGTGCATCTGATAAAGCTGCAGAAACTATGTAATAATTTATGATGATTTCCAAGAGCTGGTATTAACCGAGGACCAAAGCACAGGGAAACCTGCTGCTATCATGTCAGTTTGGAGCAAAATCTCTGAGGGATGTAACAACTTGATACCAAGAATGAGGGCAGTTCTGGGAGAAAATGCAGGTCCAAGCCCCCTTTTTAGTAACAGAAATCAAAACTACTTTGTTGAAGTGAAATAAGCATCATGGTTAGGAGCTAGCTCTAAATAAAGTCCACAGTTACCATCACAAATACTTCAACCTAAATCTATTTGCAGTGTTTTAAATATAGTTTACTTTAGTCTCCAGCTCTTCTGCTGCCTGGAGATGGGAAAATCTGCTCAGCCAACCCCTCAAGGAGCACTGAGTGAGACTTAGCAGCGAAGGATTTAATAGGAAAAAAAAGAGGAAGGAAAAGCAAAACAGAAACTGAAGGGCAGCAGATTGGAGGAAGAAAGTGCAGGAAAATCAGCTGACTGCAGGTGATTATTATAACCTGCAGTCAGTGGAACAAAAACACCACTTAATATTCAGGAATTAAGCCAAATAAGCGTGCTGTTATCAATGAATTCATCTGCTGTTTGCAGAAGACCGCGAGCTGATTTTTTACTATTCAATACATGAAACGTTTTCTTTTACCTGGAAAACTAATCCCTCTATAGTGTCTGAGCTAAGATAGCTTAAACCATTTAGAAAAAAAAAAATCTAATTGTGATTTATATGACAAACATTGTGATTTGATCTCTTAAATTCCAGCTTCTGTTCAGAAACACATTTCTAATGTGTGATGGAAGATTACCACATCAGTATATGAACTGCTCTATGTTCTAACAAGGATGTAAAGTTGAGAAATAAACTGCAAGATGCAACACTGAAGCCTGAAAGTTACATTTCTTCTATTCTTTGTAGGTTTTATTAACGTCAACACATTATCTAAGATCTGAAAGTTGAGAATATTTAGAGCGACTCCACTGAAACCATTTTTATTCTGTCCTCTGTGGTTTTTGTCACACCGTTTCCTTAATAGAAAATTAGTCCGTGATGAGGTTTGAAAATGTGACTTCACAGTTGAGTGTAGCTGTCGTTTGAAGTTTACATGACAGAAATTGCGATAGATGTGAGTAAATTTGTAAAACCATGGACACTACAGGTTTGAAACCTGGTGCCGTGTCACATGAAAGTAAATCGTACTCCTTTGAGCTTTGCTGATTGCGTTGTTTTAAATTTCAGCTTAAGAACAATTAATTGCTCAGTCCTATTTTTAGGCCTCATTTATACTCTACATGGACGGTGTCTTCTGTCCATCTTCTGTGTGGTTTACATGTGCATTTCAGTCCATTTTTAGGGAGCTTGCTGATGCTTCGGCCGACGTAGCAAACGGAGCATCACCACTAGAGAACACGGGTTGAGCAGAATAACTCACCTGAGATCAGCAAAAGGAACAAAGAAGAAGAAGCCGCGATGTGTTTAATGGCAGCTCAGACTTCGGGCTTTTTTAGTCCCTTTCAGAGGATGTACATGATCATGATCTTGTCAGAACTGAGCACTGCCCTCGAGTGAAGGGATCCCAACTCTGGTCTTCAAGCCTACTGGCCTACAGACTTTCAGTGTTTCCCTGCATCAACACACCTGACTGAAACTGATGGCTCAGTAGCAGACTTTTGCAGATATTTATTTCATTTGAATCAAGTGTGTTGCAGCAGGGACCCATCTAATACCTGCAGGATAGTGGGCCTTGAGCACCAGGGTTGGGGATCACTAGTGGATGTGTTACCCAACAACCAAGGCAACATAAAGAACACATGGCGTACGAGGGCAGACACTTTTGACAGCGTTTGCCAAGGGTGGAGCTATCTACCGTACATCCATAATGGTAGCGTAAACGTGACTTTAAAAACCCGCCTGATTTCTAATATCAGCTGAGGAGATGGGATTGGCCCGTCACTGCTCCCGAGCTGTGGGACAACAGGAATCTCATCTCAAACCAAGATGTTCTCTTTGGCCTTTCACACATTATGAGATTTTATCAAAGTCTACTTTTATTTGTTGAAATATTTTTATTACTTTTATTTGCTCTTTTAAATAACTTTGGTCTGCACTGGTTATTTTTAAAGTGCTTTATAAATAAAGTTGGATTAGATTGGACCTCCGGGCTAAACTAAACACACAAATGATCTGACCCAAGGTACAGTCAAGTTTCTTCTAACTATTGTGCTGAAGCTCTTCAACCACTTTAAGAAGAATGCCTAATATTTCCTCTCCTTTAATCACATACACACACTATTTGGAGCACCCTGGGAACGAGCTTCACACTTTGCCTCTGATTTAGAAGAAATAACTGTTTTGACAGAAAAAAAAGTCCTACGACAAGGCCAGTGGGGATGTAGAGAGGTTTTCTGCATTCATTAAGCCATTGCTCTATTCGTTACTACACTAATTCATTTAATGAGTGCACATCACAAAGGCACAAACATAATTAAAGAATCATAAGTCATTTTAGTGAAACATCCCTCAATTTACTGTTTCAAAACTTTGGAGAAAGGCTTCATTATAAATCTAAGATTCACACTGTGTTCATTTAATTAGTTAAAAAGTGTTTGTTATGCAGGCACACAAAGACATTAGTTATTAAAGCGGCTGCTTCCAACTGTTCTTACTGTGTAATGGTGTAAGACGTGTACTGAATAGATAAATGGAAAGACTGGGCATTGATCCACACAAAGATGCAGCAGAACCAATGTCCAACGGCAAAGATCAAGCGTCACAATCACAGCTAAACATGTAGAAAACGATCAGATCACTTTCAGACCACGAAGAAAAAGCTGCAAGCGGCAAGCATCCCTTTTCGGTCTTCTCTGTTCCATCCATGTTCAGATTCATCTCAGTTTGCAGCTCCTCTGTTTTCCCAAACCAAGAAAACATTTTAGGAATTCATTACAGGATTAGCCTGGGACCATGAGTTAAAGGAATTGTCTGACATTTTCAGATAATTTATTTTTATTCACACAGCATTTTTATGAAGGCAAGGATCAATAACTGCTTTTGAGTCATTAAAAGGTTTCTGATGATCTCACAGATTTCATTTATTTCAATATGCAGCCGCTGGCTGATACAGCTGGATTATAAAGTTTAATTTGTTAAGTTAATGAAACAGTGTTGTTGTCCAGCTATGGAGGGAATTTAAGGGAAAATTGTAAAATTTGCATTACAGAAAACTGTAGTCTTTTGCAGCAAATTAACTTAGCAGCATTCTGTCGTGAGCAGCGATAATCACCACACTGCTGCACCACCCAATGTAACTAGCCTGCACCATGTAACCTAAATTTAATTTGTTTAATTTAATTTATTTATTGAAGAATAGGGACCAGGCATATCAATATTCATTTTCATGTAAATATGCAAGATCATAGCCAAAGGCTAATTTCCATCTTTGGTCCCTAGGCTAGGAATACTGTCTAATGGCTTCACCACTGATTATTTAAATTGTTAAGAACTTACATACTTACTTGTATATTGACATATGTGGAGACTTCCTGGTTTTATTTCAGCTGGTTTTCACCATTGGATGAGCTGGACATCAGTTCCATCTGTCATCTAGATACTAAAAATAAATAAATAAATATTATTAAATATAGTTTCTATTGGTATCTAATGATTTCATAATTTATCTAAGTTTTTATTCTCTTAGAATGAGATATTTTTATCAACTTGCCTTTTTACTACGGTGTCTCTGAATGGACAAACAACTTGGTGTGTGAATCTGAGCTAAAGCGCCACTTGGGATAAGTAACATCTTAAAAGGATCATAGAAGAAGACAGTACGCCACCCACAGATGAAAACATCCTTATTTCTGGAAGAATTTTGGCCACTGATGGCCACTGTATGGTGCTATATCCATCTTTACCATGGTCGGATGCTTCATCAATATACATCTCAAATAATGGGGCTATAAAAACCTTTGAATTCCAATTTGTTTGCAAAACTCCAGTTTTTTTGTGGATAAAATTTTAAAAAGTAAATCAATCCCCATAAAATGTCTTGCATGCTTTGAATATGAAAAAGTGGAAATAAGTTTTGGAACACTTTCCTATTAAACACATTACCCATAATGTATTTATAGCCACAGAATAACAATGTTTGCACACACGGACCTGCCAGTAATTTCTAAATCCCAGTTGTAGCCTAATCTCAATGAATAAACCTAAAAGGATTGATGATCGATGATGCTCCTAGAGTAACTAGGATGGGTCAAATACAGAGAAGGAATTTCCCAGCTGAGATTACAGTAATAAATTATTATTATTATTATTATTATTAATAATAATAATAATAAATAGCATGCATCTCTTTGCAGTAAATTCTGGGATTACAGCCTTCCACACTCTGCGACATCTGCCTATAAAATTCACTCGTTCCAGTCAGACGAGGAAACTTTCTGGAAGTTTCTCTCCCAGGTGGCTCACTGTGCAGACCTAACGGACTGAATGAAAATTGGCTGTGAAGCATTGCACCATCACCTCCGCCTGTCTCCAGATTTGAAGGGAAATCTCTGGATCGACACGGTTACAGTCAGTTCATCCGACCTGAAAAGATGCAGCGTTAACCTGAACTACATCCTTCCACTTGAGCTGAGCCTTGAAACCCAAGAAAAAGACAGAAGCCCCTGGAGAGTTCATGCATGTGTTGTATGCTTCCCTCTGCTTGTGTGGACTGTATGCTGGACTGATCCCAAACAAACATATTTATGTTTTTGTGCCGAGGAGCTGTGGGAGCCCTCCTCACTTCCGTTCTCTCCCTCTGTAATTGCCTAAATCTGCCAGAAGCTGTCTGCTGGTGCTGAGAGATAGGCTTTTATTGTTTCCTTATGTGAGATAAATCTATCTCCTCCTCCTCGCTTAGAACCACTTCGGAAGCTTTGATGTCTTCTTCATCATTGGTAATTAAGACAGAACGACTCGAGAGAGGACTCAGAAAGGCATCACACAATAAAATGCATCTATTAAAAAATGTGTCATTTTAAAACAGCTATACAATAAAAAACTTGAACAGAACTCTGCACACGTTCAGTAGATATGTTCTGGATATCTTTACTGGGTTTCTTTTCTTTTCTTTGCTTATCTGGTAAATTAAATTAGTCATGGAGAATAAAATAACGGTACAGTTTTTGAGTCATTATCATGACATTTTGCACTAACAAAACACACCTACAAATTCTGGTTTGTAGAAAACCATGAGCTTTCATATGTCTGTGATATATTTAGAAAATATAAACCTAGCAGAGCTCTTAGATCCAAAGACTCAGGTCAGCTAGTCCAGACCAGAGTCCAGACTAAACATGGAGAAGCAGCATTTAGCTGTTATGCTGCAAACAAGTGGAACAAACTGCCAGTGGAGATTAAACTTTCACCAAATGTAGACATTTTTAAATCCAGGTTAAAAACATTTCTTTTCTCATGCGTCTATACATGAAATCTGCACGGTAACGTTTTAACTTATCTTGCTTTTAATTATTTTAATGTCATTTATTATTTTATTATGATTCTTGCTATGTGTTGCTGCCTTTTCAAAGAAGATAAAACAAGATGCACTTTTGTTAGCTTTCAGGAAAGCCGTTGCTATGGCACAAAGAAGACTAACTTTCCTGACCAGTTCCTGCAATTACTAAATAGGTGCTAACCAATTGTCTTACCTTGATCATCTCATTATACCATACTATACCATTTTAGTTCTAAAGCACTTTAAAAACCACATAACAGCTGACCAAAGTGTTGTAAAATAAATAAAGAATAAAATAAAAGATTTCATAATCTCAACAAATCAAAGCTCATAACCAGTTTCAGTTTGCTGTTTTGTCTAGAAAAGGCCATTTTCTCATGGTAATGAGAATATGTAACTTATCACGTAAAAACCTGCTAGGACATCTCAACATAAAAGAGTAATTTACTCGTAATCTTGGGGTAACGTCTTTATAAATAAGAATTGCGGGAATGTCTGCTGTTCCTAACAGCTTCAGCTCTTCTGGGAAAGCTTTACACAAGGTTTAGTGATGTGTTTATGGGAGTTTCAGGCCATTCTTACAGAAGCCTGTTTGTGAGGTCAGGTACTGATGTTGGACGAGAAGGTCTGGTTCACAGTCTATTCAGCTTTCAGTTCAGCTTTATTTGTATAACGCTGTTACAACCTCTCTTGTGTCTTAAGGTGGATTTATGGTTGCGCTGCATTTGCGTCTGTGTAACCGCTAGACTGCAAAGTACAATAACACAAAAGTAACAAAACAAGATAACAGCGTGCTAAACCAAACCAAATACAAACCAAANCAACATAACAATGTGCTAAACCAAACCAAATACAAACCAAATGTCAACACAGAGCTGCAAAGTAGGCCACCGGATCACACAGACAAATCAGTTCGAGCCAATTTATTGTGACCCAAGCCAAGAGATGAAAAGGAAGAGCTCAGTGCATCATGGAAAATACCTCAGCAGTCTAAGCCTATATCAGCATAACTAAGGGATGGCTAACCTCCCCTAACTATAAGATTATCAAAAAGGAAGGTTTTAAGCCTGATCTTAAAGATAGAGAGGGTGTCTGCTTCCTGAACCCAAACTGGGAGCAGGTTCCATAAGAGAAGGGTCTGATAGCCAAAGGCTCTGCCTCCCATCAGGGACTCTGGGAACCACAAGTAAACCTGCAGTCTGAGAGTAAAATGCTCTGTTGGGAATATATGGAACTATGAGATCTTTGATATAAATTGAGCCTGGTCATAGAGAGCTTTATATATGAGGAGAAGAATTTTAGGTTCTATCCTAGATTTAACAGGGAGCCAATGAAGAGAATCTAAAACTGGAGAAATATGATCTCTCCTGCTAGTTCTCATCAGGACCCCTTGCTGCAGCATTTTGGATCAGCTGGAGACTTTCAGGGTAAATTTGAGACAGCCCATTAATAAGGAATTGCAGTAGTCCAATCTGGAAGGAACAAAAGCATGGACTAGTTTTTCTGCATGGACTAGCCTCCCCTCTAATTTATGCCAAAGATATTTTATTGGGGTTAGGTCAGGACTCTGCAGGCTAATCAAGTTCTTCCACACTGAACTTGCTCATCTATGTAATCATGGACGTTACCTGGAACACTTAAATTCACTTATTTAGAAGGTGTCCCAGTACTTTTGGTAATATAGTGTACAATCCCTCCAGGAAGTCTTGGTTCTCCCTCAGGACTTTCCCTCTAGCTGGGTGGGCTTGACAAACCTCCAGATTGAGGCAACCAGAACCAGATATCTGAGCTGCTGATTTCCTTTTCCAGCTCCCAACTCTAAGCTTATCACCCCATCATTTCGCCCCACCATCCTTTGAAGTCATAAAACTTTAGCTGCGATCTTATTCTATCAGTCACTACACAAATCTTGTGGCAAAGGGTGTGGGCTGGAATGAAGATGGATCAGTAAATCAAAAGCTTCACAGTTTAGCTCAGCTACCTCTTCACAACAATAGACGGGTATAACGCACTCATTACTGCTGATGAAGCACCAATCCATCCCCTCATCAACAAGACCCTGAGGTACTTACACTCCTCCAGGAGGGAACTCTCCACCATTTTTCTGGTTGAGATCCATGGCCTCATATTTAGAGGAGCTGATTTTCATCCTGGCCAGTTCACATTCAGCTTTATATATTCCCTCTGTCAGCTATTTGAGCGTTTTTCTAACTGCTTTGACTAACTGAGGATGTTCTCTTCACAGATGCTTTTACACAAAACAATTACTGCTAACGTGTTGCAAGAAAAAAAAAAAAATCAAAACAGACAAGTCACAGACGCTCATGCTGTGTGTGTGTGTGTGTGTGTCTGTGTGTGTGTGTGTGTGTGTGGGTGTGTGTGTGTGTGTGTGTGTGTGTGTCAAGAAAAGCATAGACACAACACAAGTGTCTTTGGAGTGGGCAGATGTTGTCACCGCCCCCCTGACTGGCTGTCAGCTCTCATCCTGCTTTACTGAGCCTGACTTCTGCATATTGCAAACCACTGCTGTGCATCCCTGCACGACTTCAGATGCACTTTTGTAGTTTTGTATCTTTTAGCAATCAGCTGCTGCAGACAAAAAGGGCAGCAGCTGCGTTTCCCTTGTAATCCCCAAAAAACCCACACGAAATCTCTTTTCTGAGCCCTCACGCAGAGGAGTGGCTCTCTGTTAGTATGTGTGCTGAAACAATGCATTTTAATAAGAAAGCCTCATATATTTGACAACTACATTTATCTTCATGTTACAGCTGCAGATCGAGAAAAACACAAAATAGAAAGCATCAAATAAAGACGAAGTTATGGCTGTCACCTGTGCAACTGTGTCATGGCCTGGCTGGGTTAGGCTCTATGTCGCCACACCTTCCTCATCTGCTTGAGTTTTGTGTGATCATTTTAATTGTTAATAGTTGAAGTCTGGGCCAGCTAGATTTGGGGTATCCTTTCAGAGCAGTTTTTTTTTTTTTTTTTTTTTGCTGTTGTTTTTTGTTTGTTATGTTCCTGATTAGTGGTTCTGCTTCCTGTTGTGTTTTGTTTGCAATCATTGCAGTCTGTTTAGACTATTATTAATATATTATATA
>CM047975.1:3806096-3818980 GCA_026261665.1 Melanotaenia duboulayi | reverse complement strand
CAACAGAAATTACAGCTGCCCGGACAGGTGGCCAGTCTATCACAGTTAATCACAGATTTGAGGCTTTTTTGTATATTTCTGTATTTTGTGAGATTCTCTGCAGTCTGATTTTATGTTTTATGTTTTGTGTCTGCTGATAGTTTATGTGGCGGGAAAACAGCTTTGTTCCAACAGTCTAACCTGAGTATTATCAATTTAAATTGTTTATGTATATTTAACCAGGAAAAACACTGTTTAGATTTAAAATCACATGATTTTTAAAACTGAACGTGAGGAAGTTACATTGTGTTTTCTTGTGTCCTTTCTTGCCTCCTCTCCGCAGGCAGCAGTCTCTTTTCCAAGTCCTCTCTGCATATTCGGTCTACAACACAGTAAGTAGCTGTTTTCCAGCCAAAACATAAAACCTGAAAATATCCACTTAACTCAGTTGTATGAATAAAAATCTTCATTTTAAAGTTTTTTCCTGAAGAGACCCCCACAATATGATGCATTTTTTTATTCTCTGCTGTTACTGTGGGCTGTTTACGCTTGCTGATGCAGCATATTTGTTACGACCCAGGACAGGGGTATGATGGACGTAACAAAAGAATGAGAATTGTGGACAGATGTAAAACCTGGAGATAACAGAATTTATTGATACAAGTGGGAATGAGGATAAATTCAAAGACAACTGGTGGTGAATCAAGTGTTGGGGTTGGTGAAGCTGCTTAAATCAAGAAATCAATATAACCATTTTCTAAAGTTAACTCAAAACAAGCCAGTAAAAAGCAAAGCTGATAACCAAAAAAAGTGAACAAAAACTGGCCAAGTAATCTATATAGTAACAAAAAGGTTAAACAGCTCCAATACCTAAAATTTAACCAAAAGAATGCAAAACCACTGCAAACCTAGCTAACCTAGCTAACAAAATATAACTAAGGGAGAGTCCAAAAGGGCTTTAAGACTTATCACACAAAAGAAAAACAAGACTATCTGTCGATAAACCACAAAAGGAGAACACAAAAAAACAGTTTTAACACTGTGGGAAATCTACAATAAACTTAGTTCTTCTAATTACAAAACCACCAAGCAAAGCACATGCTCATAACCAAAGCTCTCAGACCAAGGGCAGAGTGCAGCTGCAGATGGCTTTTATTTCCTCATCAGGTGGCTGTAGGGATGATGATTGGGGGACAATGGTAATGTCTGAGAGCAGTGGTGGAAATGTCCTGATGCGATGTTTGCTTGCTGTCTGCTGCAGGAAGTGAGCTACTGCCAGGGCATGAGTCAGATCGCTGCCCTGCTGCTCATGTACATGAACGAGGAAGACGCCTTCTGGGCCCTGTCGCAGCTGCTGACCAATCAGAAACATGGCATGCACGGTGAGACGTCACGCACATCTCATCTGAGCACAAAAAGCATTGGTGCTTTCTGCATGTTTTCAGGATGAAGACATTTTCCTGCAGAGTTCGTCTGATTCTTATTCTCTCTGCAGGACGATGCGACAGTTTACAGGCTGCTTGCTGAACATGAATCAGTGTTGTACTCAGTGGAATTAAAAAGTCTGTTTTGCTCTTTTTTCCTCTTCTTTTTAAGGCTTCTTTGTGCCCGGGTTTCCCAAACTTCATAGATTCCAGGCACATCATGATCAGATAATTTCCAAACTCATCCCCAAGCTGAAGAAGCATCTGGTGAGATCACAGTTACACAAGGGTTGCATAAGAGAAAAAGAAGCGACGCAGCCGCAGCGTGACACTCTGTGATGGCATTTAAGCTGTTTGCTGCCCTGCACATATTTACCCGTTGTCTCTCTCCCTCTGCAGGACAGAGAGCAGATGTCTGCAGGGATTTACTGCACCAAGTGGTTCATGCAGTGTTTCATTGACAGGGTGAGGAGCCAGTTTACGTCAGGTCCCTTTTAAGTTGATAACAGAATTACATTACAGTTAAATAGCAGCTGGTTAGGACACATTTGACGTGTTGATAAGAAAGCTCAGCTTAAATCGCATTACCTGATTGGTTGGCATCAGAGAGAGATCTCTGCACCCATGGCTTGCATTAAAATTTAAATCTTGACTATTTTCAGACAAAGCTTGAAGGGTTTCCTGTGGTAACTGTTTAGACTTTATAAGGATTTAAATAAAACCTAAAAAAAAAAAATTCCTCCAGTTTTTTAAGCCTTTCCTTGACTAACTGTACTATTTAATGCCTGATATCTGAAAACTCAAGAAAACCTACAACAACAATTCCAAAACAGTGGGAATGGCGTGTAAAAGCAGCCTGAAACGTCGATCCAAGGCAGGATGGATCCGTGCTTTCATGATGCTTCCAATTCTGAATAGTTAAATGAAATTGAAATAGTTTCAAATGAAAACATTTATCAAACATATTGTATAGACCTATAAAATATATTAAACATGATTTCTTATATTAGCTGTAAATAATGTAATAATACAGATAAGTTTTTATCCAGACACCAGGGGGCGCTGCAGGAAATGGCTTAAACCTGATAAAAAGAAAAAGAGAGATCCTTTTTAAAAGCTCATCAGGATTTATTGAGTTTGTTTAATATAAAAAGCTCCAAGTTTCTGATGTCCTGCATTGAATTTTCATTGTTTTGCAGATAGCTGATAATAACAGAAAAATAACCTTTAGGTTAACTGATTATGAAAATACTTTTAGGTTCATTATTAATTCTTAATTACCTCTTATACCAGCTTCACATTATTTATTCCATCAGTGTTGAGTGAACAAGCACAGAAACCCTGATGATAGACACATTTATCCCAACATCATCTTAGAAAAATCGTTTCCAGTTTAGAAAATGAAGGAAAAAGTTTGGGTATAAAGTAGTTTGGAGAACCAGTGATACTGATTTGCAGGGTGAAGAGCACCACCTACAGAAAGCCATCCTTTATCTGACATAATCTCTGGGAATAAAAACCTAAAATCTAAACAAACCCACACCATGGCTTTCCCCAGAATGACACACACTAAAAGGAAACTGGCAGGTTGCCTTTTTACACAGAATTTTACATGATTTCACCTAAAAGAATTAGAAAAAAGAGATCTCCTGGTGAAATTTGAGCCCTGGGACATTGTATTAGAGGAGAGCATTAAGAGTTGACAGGCTAAACTGTTATTAGCCTCCTCCGTGCCCACAATCCTGCGGTGGAGGTCTGGCAGATTTCAGCCTCTGTCAGCACTTTCCCGTCCTGCTGAGTCGCTGGGCTAAGAGGGGCCTCTGGGCCTCTGAGGTCTGGGAGAGAACCAGACAAACTTCCTGACTCCGGCCAACACGAGAGCTGCAGAAATGTGAAACCGCTGGCATAAACAGTTTGGACTGAATCGCAGCGATGCAGTGACTCTGTTATTGTTTGTGATCCTGCAGACGCCGTTCACCCTGACCCTTCGCCTCTGGGACATTTTCATCCTGGAGGGAGAGAAGCTCCTCACCGCCATGTCTTACACCATCCTGAAGATACACAAGAGTAACTAATTATTATTCACTCAGACTGACAGTTCTGCAGCATGGACACCCTACATTAGCTTAAGATGCTACCGTATGGAGCTACAATAGGGACACAAGTTTTATAACTTCTATCTTCACATTTTTAACCGTAACAAGTACAAGTACACTTCAAATCTACAAATGTGAGTTACTTATGTAAGTCTGAAAACACAATTACATTTTAAAAGCTGAAAATAAATGTAAAAAAATCCAATTAAAATTTATAAGTGAGAAAATACAAGTAGATTTTAAAATTTAAAAGTACAAGTCTCAAACACAAGTCAGAAAATAGTAAAAGTAAAATAAAATAAAAAGTAAAATGAACAAGTCTGAAAGTACAAGCAAATTTTACACTTCTAAGAGTATAAGTCAATTTTAAAAGTTGAAATCAAGTCAGAAAATACAAATAAGTTTCACAACACAGATAATAAAAGTCAGTTTTAAAACTACAAAACATTTGTACCACATCTTATGCATCTACTCAAGAACCAGTCAGATTTCTCTCGTCCCTAACACCACCAGGAGGAAGTCTAAATGTCTCTGCATCCATAAACAGACTTTACGTCATGTGGAAAATCATCATAGCTCCCTTAAGGTGAGTCAGTTTACGGAAACACAAAGATTTCTCTCCAGAGATGGAAAATCATGTCTGTACTATTAGCAACCTCAGCTAAGGGTTCCTAAACATTTTTTATAAATCGAAAGACTTATAGGGAGCTATGGTAACACTGGCCTTGGTCTGCTCTCTGTGATTGGTTAGGGATTAGAAAAATCTGATTGGCTCTTGAGTAGACGTGTAAAATGTGGGACAAATGTTTTGTCCTTGCATTTTCAGACTTGCAGGATTAGTTCAAACTTGTCTTTTTGATTTCAACCTGTACTTGTTAAAGTTTCAAATATGGAGATACAAGTAACAAAACTTGTCCCTATCCAAGCTCCATACGACTGAAACGTGGAAATTCTGATGGCTCTTTGTGGGTTTAACTTCTCAATCTTTCTCTGTTTCTGGGGGGATGATTTTTGCAGAGCATCTCCTAAAGATGTCCCTGGAAGAGCTGAGGGAGTTCCTGCAGGAGCGGATCTCTCAGACCTTCTTCCACAGCGATGACGTGATCATCGAGCAGCTGCAGGCCTCCATGACTGAGCTACGAAAGATGAAGCTGGACCTCCCTCCTCCCGGTACACACTCACCCTTTTTACTTGAAGTCTGAGGGTTAGAAATGTCTTTGAAAGGAAAGTCTTCTTTGTTTCAGGAAAGCCTGAGGAGCTGCCTCGAAAGCCACTGGGCCAAGAGCTGCCTGTGCTGCTGAGTCCAGTCCAGACCTCCAGAGGAAGATTGTCCTCAGCCAGCAGCTTCTCTAGAGCCGGCCTGAGCCTCCACATTATCTCCCACCAGCCAGATTCCATATCCCCAGACCAGAGCCCCTCCAAGGACCCTAGAGACCTTGACACAGAGGAAGCACAGGAGGCCCCACTACCTTCTCCAGATCCCATTATCGTCCACAGCCACATCCCGCTCACCCCTGATGGTTCCCCGCTGACGGGGCCTCCACCGTACCAGCCCCCTGGGAGCCCAGCAATGCTCACAGCTGGCCATCTATCACTGCTGCCGGACCAGGAGACAGATCCAGTTCATTCCGACACAGCTGATGACTCCTCTGTAGCCTCTCACATGGCTGACAGCACGGCCCAATCCTCCTGCAAAGTCCCGCGGACTCTTTCAGCGCCCGTCACCCAGACAGCGGCGCTGGCTTTGGGGCTGGCTCAGTCTGAGAGTCTGTCAGCTTCAGAGGGGGCTGAGGACCGTTACCTGGTCCAGCTGCTGGAGCAGGCCTCGGCTCTGTCCAACAGGAACCAGAACTGGACCGCAGGATTGGAGGAAACTCCAGACGGTTCATGAAAATAGCTCCACAATGCTCATCAGTTTATATTTTAAGCTTCTGCGTTTTAAAAAGGCCAGGTTTCAGTTTCAGTCATGTTTGCAGCAATAACTGCTTAAAGATTTGTTCTCACCTTCAGGACTAGTGCTGATATTGATGATTTTAGCGGTTACTGTCCAACTCTGAAAGTTTTTATGCAAAATCCTTATAGAACATCAAGGGAACATCTGTTAATCTAACTGAGGAAACTTTTCCCTCCAGCTGAGCAGAAAAAGTCCACCTTTCCCACCTCATTAGAGCTTAAAAACTTCAAGTGTGATACTTAATGATTCTGTCTTTTTTTATTATTTATATGAAAAAACAAGATGATGGAAACATGCCAGTTAGCAAGAAGCCTTTGACGCTCAAAGAATAAATGTGCTGTTAGAATAAGAAAGCAGGAAACGATAAAACCAGGTTTAACTGCTCCGAATATTCCACATATCCACCAATTAGCCACAATATTATGATCACCCAGCTCATAAAGAGCAGATCCCCATTTTTCTGCCATTCTATCTTAATCAGACACAGATATTTAGTTTTTGTCTAAGCAAACACATCTCAAGAGTAAATGAGTAAAGGTTTTCAACCCTTACCAAAACATGGAATTCAAGAAATCTCTGAGGTTATGAAGACAGTTGTTACCTCTACTCTAGAAATTGTTCATGTTCAGGCAGAAACCTGTCAGAGTAGTTGTACAACGTCATCTGCAGCACTGAGGGAGCATCTTCAGGTATCCCTGATGATGTCATAGTGATGTCATCAGTTATAAATGTCTGGAGTGAGGACAGGGAGGTTCTCTAACTTGTGTCTCCTGTTTTGTAAGCGTAACAAGTACAGATTAAATCCTGAGAGTCAGAAAATACAAGTCGATTTCACAAGTACAAAACATTAGTCCAGCGTTTTACACGTCTGCTCAAGAACCAATCGGATTTCTCTAATCCCTAACCTGAGCGAGGAAGGTGGAGGTCCTCTGTTTCCACATGGTTTGGAAAAGTACCGCTACGACCATCTGAGCAAGGCCGGCGTGGTCGGATCCATCCTGATATGGAGTTGGTATCGATTGATACCAGTGTGATAACATTGATATATTAATGTAAGCCTTGAAAGCTATCACATTCGTCTTTAATAAGGAGGATAAAGTGGTTTGTGGTGGATTTGGTTCACCACTGATAAAGGCCCGTACACAACCAAAATCAGCTTCTCTTGTTGAGATAATACCAACTTCTGATTTTTATGATGTAATTACTTTGTTGTTCATGCATTAAAAAATTATTAATTCCACAGATCAATCACTTTTTATTAATAGGTTCATTTTGACAGGCCAATTAAATCGATGATAGTACCGTTAGTTTATTTTATTTAGTTTATTTACTGTTTACTTTATTTACCAATCCATACCAAATCTTGCCGTTTTGCCCACCTCTGATCGTCATACAGCTCAACATTTAAGAACCTTTAGCTGAATTAGCTAAAAGTAAAGACATGATTTTCCATCTCCACAGAAAAACCTTTTCCGTAAACCGACTCCGCTTTGGAGAGCTGTGAAAGTTGCTCAGATGGTCATAGCGCTGTTTTTCACAAAATGTAAAGTTTGGTTGTGGATATAGACGACCTCCACCCTCCTCTCTCTGTAAATGTTAGAGATCTGGCTGAATTGATCCATACTTGTAAATTTGTTTTGTACCTGAACCTAAAAATGGAGATGCGTCTCTATCCTAATATAACACTTATAATAAATATAAGTGTTGGGAATTAAAACCAGGAAGGAAGCTGTGATCAGGCGAAGTGGAGGATCACACACCAACTTCATTTAGATGGCTTTTCCCCTAAACTTTAGTCAGCAGGTTGTTGCCATGAAACCCTGAAGGATGCAGAGCAGATCAAACAAAGTTTCCATCACTGCCTGATCATCCTCTGCTCTGATCGACACACCGAACTCTGGAGCCTTCTACATCCACACAGTCTCCTGGTTAGATTTTACAAACCTTGGAGGTCCTTTTAAATGAACACAAGTCTCAGAGGTGTCGCCCTTTACAAAAAAATGAACATTTTTGTAGTTTTATAATGTTTCGTCAGATAGAATGTTCTGCTCGCTCAGCCTTTGTAAAATGTTTGCTAGCAGAGTCACACTTTTATTTTTTGTACCAATGTCTCGATGCCTTATTTGGATCGGCTTCAGTTCCTCCGTTGTTGACGTTGAACCTTCGGTACTCGGACTCTACTCGAGGATAAGAACTGTGAGGTGTTGGACTGAACCTGAAATCTCTGACATGGTGAGCTGGCTCACTGTCTGATTGTACACATTGAGCTCATTTTACAGATGTGTTTTTCTAGCTCAGTAATTTATTGTTAGAAAAGGCATTCAGGTCACACCAACCCTCGTGCTTATTACTTCCTCCTTGAAAAGGGAAAATATTCATTTTTTTCTTGCATAAAAGAAACTGGATGAGTTTATTTTGTGTTAGATTTGTATAGTATTGTAGATCCATAGGTAAACAGAACTGAGACAAGTCTGAATGTAGAATTTGTGCGTAGAAATAAGGAAACGCTGACATCTTGTGGTTGGTTTAGGTTACGTCTTGATGTAGACTAGCCAAGACGAGTAGAAATGTTTTAGAAAAGTTTTTAACTTTTTCCAAGTAAGCCAATAAAAAAAACAGTCAGATCTCACAAATATTGGAATTTGATAGCATTACTTTGAAAAATGTGAGCAGGTTAAATTATATTTGGCTTTATTTAAGTGCTAAAACTATATTTTGTGTCAAAGTTGCTACGGTACAATATAGTTCTTTAGATATAGTTCTTTGTTAAGCAGAAGTTTGAAGAACCCTGGAGCTGAAACAATACAACTTTTATCTCCCTTTACCTTCTGTTTGTCCTGTTTTCAAATTTACATAGTGCAGCATCAATATGTCGGGTGATAATGAAACGTGCATCCAAACACTGCAGAAACTACAGGAAGTTGCCTTTAGTGTTAAAAGTTGGGAAAAACAGTAAAATCTGAACACACAGTCAAGATGCACATGTGTGGAAATTATTCATACAGTCTGATCATATCTTCCTTCATATTAAAATAGTTTACATTAAACCTTAAAATAACATCATCCATCCATCCATCCTTCCATCCATCCATCCATCCATCCTTCCATCCATCCATGTTGCTTAGGCAGCAGCGTAAACAGAGAAGCCAGGATTTCCCTCTCCACACTTCCTCCAGCTCGATGTCAAGCCCCCATCCCCAGGCTTCGCTCCAGAGGTTGGCTCCGGGGGCCTGTGTCTGAGCGGGGTACAGTGAAATCCAGTGGTCTTGTTCATCATAGGAGGTATTTTTAAACCGGTCTTTGTCTACTGCCTCACCTAAGACCTGTTTGTGTTGGGTCACTGAACAAAGGGTCATAAAGTTCCCCCATCAGCAGAGCTCCAAGGATCATTGGGACACGCAAACTCCTTCACTGTGATTAGGTGGCAGCTCAAGGAGGGTTTTTCAGGGTTTAAATGTGTATTTATCTTTTAAAATTAAGTCAGAAAAAAGAAAATAAAATTGTACAACTCAATGAATGCATGGCAGCATTACCAGTAAGTTCATGATTGAGTTACATCAACTGTTTGCCAGAAAATACAGGTTTATAAACTAAAGTACATTACTGTTATTGGCAACATAGATTAAATACAGTAAAACACTCTGGGATGAAACGGTGAGTATTCTGTAGAAGTGTTGGGTAGATGGCAAATGTCAGAACATGCTTGTGAATGCTGGGACAGATTTCTCCAGCAGAACTTTGCTTTGAAACAAGATGGCCCAGCACACTTGGCTCATCACATCAACAGCAATCCACTGTTTCCAAAAAAAACAGAAGAAGAAAAACTGATATAAAAACAAATTAATAAATTGTGAGCACCATCATGCTACATTACAATACTGATGTGGATTTGCATAATGGTACTTAAGATTTTTTGCAAATGGACTTTTCTTTCAGAAATTGGGCAACCTACTACATGTATTTAAAAGGTTTTTTTATTATTATAAAATATATTTTTCTGACCCATCATACAGCCAACAAACAATATGTCAACTGAGAAACATCAGGTGCTTTTCTTTGCGCTTAATTGGACATTGTGGCAGAGAGGAAATCTTCACACCTACCCCTTTGACAGAAAATAGTACCTAAACACAGTATTAATGGAATTAATCAAGGCTGTGCATAAAAACAACAATAATGCTATATTACATCTGTGTTTACCCAAATATTCATGTGAAAATGACTGCTGTGGAAAATCCTACCCAGCTTGCCTTTGAGAGCAGACATTTACCCTCGGATATGCGCATGCGCCGTTATGGTGGCGAGAGTTACGAAGTTTGCTTCTGTTGCTAATCGTTAGAAGATTGTTCTTCCACAAGCCAAATAATTTCAGTCATATGGCAGAAATGTTTCTGGGACCCCGAAAAAACATCGAATTAACGGTAAGGAATATAAACAATACATCCCTCCCTAGCAACCTGAGTCGGCGGCTGCTAAGTCCGAAACCAAGTTAGCTAATGCTAGCATCATAGTCGGTGATTATTTTGGAACTTAGGTGAACATTTCTGAGCTCATATTTTTCTTTTATTATTATTGTTTTAAATATGTTTAAATGCATATTTGTAAAGCGAACAGAATGTCAAGTTTCATTAAAGCGTTTCCAAAACCCCAACATGTGGAGTTGCCAAATTAAGTCAAGGGCTTACTTTAGGCTAATTATTGCGTTTAAAGCTTGTTCTTTGCTTCTTGGTAAGGAAGAAACACCGAACACAAAATTTGCTCCTTTTTTGTAAATTCTACTAAATATAAAAAGTTTGACAAATATGACAGAGTGATGAAAAAAACACAACTTTAACTTTCACCTCAACTTCCAAATCTGAGAGCAAACACCAGCGTCCCTTGCAGGAGAAGCTGTAGGTTGTAGTGTTGGCCACTGGGGGCGCTGTATGTAGCCAGCATGCTCAGCTGTGTTATCACTGAACCTTGTGATTGGTCTTTAGGGTGTAAAGCATTTTCTTTCCTCTCCAAATAGGGGTCAGTTGTTGCTCGTCAGACCAGTCTCCTGCATGTTTCTAGACAGAATGCTGCTGGATAACTGACTGGGACTGACAAGCGGATTCAATGGAAAGTTTTTCTTTGTGCGTAAAGTGATTACAGTAAAAGAAACTCGCATACCCCTTCAGGCATGTCCAACAGTTTGGTGATGAAAACATTGGAGGACCTGAGCTTGGATTCGGGCTGTATGACCAGAGAGTCATGCCCGTCCCTCAGCCTGTCGTCCTCCGGCAGATCGAGACAGTCTAAGCTGTGTGCCAGCACTCCGCACCGAGGTTCCTGGTGGCAGCATGCCGGCTCCATGTACAGCAGAAACAGCAGCTGGGACACGGTGAGCACGCTGCCCGAGGACACGGCGGATACACTGGCCAAGTGTCCCTGCCTACCCGAGCTGGAGGAGTATCCATGGACCGAGCAGGAGCTGCAGGAAGTGGTGCGTAAAGTAGCCGGCGCGAACGCCTCGTTCACCCTGGAGGCAGTTTACCGCCTGTCCGTTCTGCTCCGCAGGGTTTTGGTACGGATCTGCAGGGAAGCGCAGCGGCTGAGTGAGCTCCACAGATGGTGCACGCGCCTGGAGGTCCAGAGCGCTGCGAGGCTGGTGCTTAGCTGGGCTCTGGCCGAGAAGTGCATCTGCTCCGCGGTCAGAGCCGTGTCCCTGCACAGCATGAGCTCCGGAGACACCGCGCGTCAGCAGGGCAAGTCCGCACGCTGCGGGCTCACGCTCTCCGTGGGTCGGTTCTTCAGTTGGATGGTGGAAACACGGGTGTCAGAGCGCGTGCATGAGTACGCCGCAGTTTGCCTAACAGCCTGCGTGGAAAGTCTGGCGGAGGAGGTGGTCGGACGAGCGCTGCAGGTCGCGAGGGTGGCAGCGGAGGACGCGGGCGCGCCGGACGACGAGGTGACCTGCTGCCCGGTCACCCCGGAGCTGCTGGAGGGAACCGTGAACAGCGACGCCGAGCTGTGGGGACTGCTGCAAACCTACGAGCATCTCATATGTGGTAAAAACGCCAACGGTGAGTTCAGCTATTTTTATTCTCACATCAAATGATGTCACTTATTTATTTCAGTTTTCACGCAACGTATTTCTTTTGTGGGTGCTGAAAGAAATTCTCTGTTTTGTTTTTCCTCTTCATTGAGGAAAAGTAACATTGAGGAAAGTGTTTCATGTAAGCAAAATAACTTTGTAACCCCTCATAAAAAAGAAAAACAAAAAAGCATGTCTTTTATGTGTGTGTGTGTGTGTGCATGTGTTTATTTATTTATTTTCACACTGCTGTATTTTCTTAAAAAGAAATTTTGTGAAAACCTGTGAAGCTGCCTGGATGAAATCCACCAACATCTGGAGCTTCAGACCTTCCTGAGCTTCCCTGATATGCTCAGACTAACACAAGCGATGGACATAGAGTAGTGATGCTTTGAGGTGGCTGAGGGGCGTAAAATGTGTCACCTCTCTGTGGACTGAAGCTGACGGCTCTGCAGAGAAGAAACAAAAAAGCTTGTTCTGTTTGGTCTTGTGTTAAACCCGGGTGGTATTACAGAGCTCACAAGTTAACCGTGACATGAAATTGCTCAAAGAGTACTCAAAATCCTAACAAGTACCAGAAGTTTAAGAAGTCTATGAGAACCATGGAGAGGATTATAAGGAAAAGCCTTCAGACTAGAAACAGCCTATTTGGATAATAAGACGGATGCTGGCGTCAGATACTCACTCACATAAACTCTGAGTGTTCTGGCTTGTTTTTAGTGTATAAATGTAAAACATTTCCTTTTTTAAATTTAATAAATCTTATTTTAGACAAAGTCTAATAATTGAATCTGAAAATGCACTTCTTTTAATAAACTTTTTAAAAATAAAATTCATAAAAAAATTATTAAATTCATTAGCATGACACAACTAGATGGATGGATGGATGGATGTCAGTAGTAGCCAAAATAATTGTGATATAATATTGCTTTATAGATTGTTTACATTCAGCCTGACAGCCTCCCACCTCTGGTACAGATTGTGACGTCTGTCTCACTTTAGTGACATAAAAGTGGGATGAAATGTGACATGACTGTTCAGACTGAGCTCACTCTTATAAACAAGAGATATGGATCGGATTTAGTACCACGTATTTATTGACTGATTGATTGAAACCTTTTTTTTTTTTTTTACAAAAGATGAATGAAAAACAAAACAAAAGGAATATATAAAAGAAAGCAAAGTAAAATAAGTCTTTGTTCATGGGACGTGGGAAGAAGCTGGCACTCTTTCAATCCCACCCCTTAGCCACACACCATTGACTGCCTCATATGTAGTTCATAATATACTTATATCAAAAGATTTTTGGATCAATATTAATAATAATAATAATTACAATATTAATATAATCAATAATAGAAACAATACTTATG
>CM047975.1:3777991-3789529 GCA_026261665.1 Melanotaenia duboulayi | reverse complement strand
ATATATAATTAATTGAAATTAAATGTAATCACTTGGCAGCTCTAGTTGTTACTTTTTGAGCAGAGTTTATTAAAACTGGTTTATATATAAACTTTACATCCTTGATATAATATAGAGCAGTTGCTATTTAGCTGTTATCTCATATAATAAATGCATTTCTCCTTCAACACTAAACCAAATTTGGAATTTAAAGATTAAATTTAAAAATCTGATTTTGACAACGTGCATTGATCTGATCAGTTATAACCCACTTTTTTTTTTTTTTTTATCACAGCTCTGGATGTGCAGTGTTACAGAAACTTTGATCATGCAGAACAGTTTTTTATCATTCAACAGTTTTACTGGCGACATCAGTAACCTAACTTGAATTCTCAAACTTTAATCGTGTTTCATTACAGAAACAAACATTATGAGTGAATGATGGACAGAAGAAAACTTTTGATGTGTTTCACCCCGACAGGTTTCGACGAATGCTCGCAGATTCCCCCGACAACATCATCCACATCAGTCATGTGACCTACAGCACCTTCCAGGTGGGACACGCTGACCAGCAGGCTGTCCAGATGGGACTGAGACGTGGCTCATTGGCTGGCCGCTAGTAAAGTTTGTGTTTGTACCTCCCCGTAGTTGATGATGAAGTCGCTGTACTGTGGAGGGACAGAAGGACTGAAGATCTCACACTCTGAAGCCATGACGGTAAAATCTGTTTCCTGCTGTAGTTACACTTCATCAGAGGAAACGCGCCTGCTGTTTTCTCACATTTTAGATTCGCCCAGAATTTACTCAGCAAACAGTAATAAAGACAAACATCCATCAACGTCTGTAGTAAACAAATGCAGGTGCGTTTAAATGACAAACCACAGTCTTAAACATGTAAATCATCTGGAGTTATTTAAAGTGAAAGAAGTGGAAGATCTAACAAAAGGATCTTTTCGCCTCCTTGTAGCTGCTGCCGTTGGCCACCTTCTTCCAGCTCCGACGTCTGCAGAGATGCTGTGAGATCACGCTGTCGCAGAGTCTGACTCTGAGCAACGCCGTGGACGTCTACCAGACAGCCAAGGTACACAAACACAAGCTGACGGGGAGGGAGGGGAAATCCTCGTCGCGATGGCGATATGATGCCTCATGGAGTGTGTGGTGCATCCCCCAACTCTGTCAACACTGTGTTGGTGTGTCGCTAATTAACAACATCGGCTGGATTTAATAAATCACTGCAGGCAACCTGGATAAAGACGTTCATTCTAGTTTCTACTTTATTCCATTAATATTCAGGTTATTTTTATTTTGCACCAGATCTCAACAGCAGTCATTTAAGGTTTCTTTTCCTCTAGAACAGGTTTATGTTTTGTCCTTTTTATTTTAAAAACTAGCACTGATTTCTCTCACAAGTCTTGCTTTTACGTTGCGTCACGTCTGACGAGCCGTGTGGAGCTCACCGGTAAGTTGCACCCCCACCAGCTGACGGAGCACGTTAGACATGATGTTGCATCAGCCACGTGACAAACACACAAAAATGTGAGGATTTTTAAACAACCGAGGAGGAGGAAGCAGAGGAGTTTTCATCGGAATTGCCTTGTCATTGTCGGCCATTTTTAGTAAGTTTGCTAGTTGGTTAGTTACTGGAAAAATAATAACCAGAATATGAACCAGAAGGGTGTCGGCTGAAGCAAGAGCTTCTATAACGCTTTTCCCTTTTTAACAGCAGAAAATCAACACAAAGAAATTTTAAATTCGATAAATATTTTACAAGAAATAAGTAAACCCTTTAAACCAAAGTCAGCTGTATGACCTCTGGAGGTGCATCACTGTAAAGAATCTTCTAATTACTAAACATCGTACGCAGATCAACATCGAGTATGTTCGATCTGTCGCCCACCCCGAACTACAGTCATAGAAACATAATCCATAGAAATTCCACCAACATCATGTAAAATAACGTCAACAAATAAATTCAGTGAACAGATGTTGTTTCTAATTTCAGTTAGAAACTGTAGAATTAAGAGATTCTGGCATCAAGCGAATGCAGATCTTTAAAAAAAAGTTCATATATTTACTGATAAGGGATGTCAGTGTGTGAATAAAAGGTTTATAAAATGTTTATTTTTACTCTCTGCTCTGCAAACATGGTGGGAATGAAGAGTTTGTGTTGAAAATGTCGACGCCTCCTCGTGTGTTTGGATCCTGCAGAACCTCGGAGGAGCGGAACTCTGCCGGTTCTGTGACGGGTTCTTCCTGCAGAATCTGGACCGGCTTCTGGACAGGGAGGACTTCCATCGGCTGCTGCTGGGAGGCATCAGCCAGGAGCTGCTCTGTCCAGGTACGAGCACCCACTCTGGGTCGGGACAGACCCAGGACCTGGACCGAGACCCGTCAGTCCTCCTGAGGGACCTGGAGATGGTACTGATCCACAGACTTTACAAACTCCACTCAGTGTGTCGAGTTTAGACAGACTGGACTGCGTTTTGGGAATTGTAGCCATACTTCATATGGAAAAACGGACTCCAGACATCCCGGATCATTAGTTACTCCTCCTATTTATTAAACCTGATATAACTGATGATGATGATGATGATTTTTTGGTTAACGTTCTCTGGTCATGATGTGAGTTTTGGTTTCTTGACCGTCAGACAGACTAGTGACATCTTTGACTTTATTAAACCGAGACCAACATCTAAATATTTCTGATCATCCTCTCTGAAGTCAAACAGCTGAAAACATGTTTACTTTGGGTCGCTGCAGATGTAAATATAAACGTAACAGGAGCTGTTAGTGGGAAGAACACGGCTAATATTACAAAAGAACAAAAACTGGTCTGTTGCTCATTTCCAGAATATATATTTATTTTACTCAGGCAGCTCTGCATGATGCAGGGTAAAAGTCTCATTTCTTAAACTTTTTGATGGGCCAAATTTTCTCATATTCTTTACCAGTCGTGCAGTCTGCAGACAATCTGAGAAATATGGAGAAGTATGGAAGTTTAGCCACTTGAAGTTAATATTTTCTCACATGAAACCACAGCAGAGATTCAACTCTCACCAAACTGATCTTTACACCTGACTGGTAAAAGATCAGTTTTTATTACAGCAGCGTCACCGTCGTTCTGCCAGTTAACCGTGGTGTAGACGTGGAGCTAAAGATCTGCACTGTTCTTTTATTGTGGGCACTTCTCAGCCTCATAATTCAGCAGATTCGTGAATGAAACTTAATCTTACCTTTTCTTCATAACACGATTCCACAAATGTTACTTAAAGAGCAACGTGCAGGTTCGGAAGCGCCAGTGACTACAAGTATTTAGAGAGGCGACGTAAAATAAGTAGCTGAGCTGGAACAAACAGCTCTTTACTACCGGAAAATAAACTAAATGTAAACCTGAGAGAAGTCAGACCAGAAAAGGACAAGAACAGCAGAAATATCGTCCTGCAGGTTGCACATTTTATAAATTCATCGTGGTGTTAAATGCCATGATTGATAGAGATTACACAAAACCGTTGCTTTGGGTAGAAGATCATGTCTGAACTATAACGACTGATCAGCACAACTTAATTCAAACGGGTCTTTGGGATTCGGTTCACTGCTGAGACGAGGCGCCTGCACGCCTGAAACAAGCTTCTCTCACTGCGACGGAGCCAAATTTTTGATATGGCATGAGCAATAACTTTGTTTATGCATTAAACAAGCAAGAAAAGTCCACATACTCATCTCTTTGCATTAACATATTCGTTCAGACAGCTCTAATTACAACTTTAAGACCTATAAGGAGTCGTCTTCAGGTAACCCAACACATTTATAGTGTTGGGAAATTAAGATTTTCTATTTTTATGGTACTATAGAATTAACCTGCAGTAAAGTAGCATGTATATGGAGCTAATCATTCCTATAGGTTTGATGAATGAGTAGCAGAATTACTACAGAGAGCAGAGTTGTAAAAACAAGAAATCTTTCTCTCACACTGAAGAATTACATTTATGGCTTTCTAAATGCTGGCTTAAGTTTCCGGAGTAGCAACTTGTATGATGGGAAGATATTTTCAAGCTTAATTTCTGCAGCTGAATGTAGATGATTACCTGAATATGTGTTTTTGTAAATAAATTTCCAAATAAGCAAAAATGTTGGACCAGAATTGTACAAACACGTTGCACACAAACCTCTCCAAAGTCAACAGATTTATTCCTTTAGCATTAAAGTTGTTCACAGTAACATCACAAGGGAATACATTGCCAGTGGTTCCTGCTCAGCGGTAGCGCTCCGAGTCCATTCTGTGTGCTCTGGATTCCCACAGTAGAAAAGGAGGAAAGCCAACAATGAAAGGTATTGCTTTAATTTTTCTCTCCGATAACCAACACCCACCCAGCTGGTCTGAGTGAGCGACCCGATCACCAGCGAGGACCCTCTGAGAGAATGAGAGGAGGATGCATTGCACGGTTACTGTGTGCACACAGTAATCAAAAGGGGGGAAAAGGCTGGTGAAGGAAATAAAATGAATAAATAAACTGAAGGCAAATTAATGCAGAAGCACAGTAACATAAGTACATAAAAATGTGAAGAGTAAAAGGGAAGAGTAGAACAACTCCAACAACGACATGCAAAGAAAAGACGAATGCTGAACATGCAAACAACCGTACGAGGTCAAAGCTAAGAGTAGGAATCCCCTTGGTTTTTAAATAAGCTTGTCAGTAAACGGCTTATTTACAGAATGGATGTTTGGTGAGCTCTGAGTCATCATACACACAGGGAGGAAGAAGTAGCTGACAATTATCAACAAAGGGTTTGTTCCTCTCAAAGAGGCTAAGTCTACATTCTTAAATTACAGCAAATAATTTTTCCAAATGTATGTTACAACATCTGTCTCTTTAAAAAAGGGGGGGTGGAACAAATGCTCACAAGAATAACTTAAACGGGACAAATATCCTTAAATAATTGACATTAAGAACATTCTCTACATCTTGTCATATAAATAATTAAATAAATGACAAAATACAAAAATATACATAGCAGTTCAATATTGTCTGAGACCTGCAGATAATACAAAAGAACCTAAACAACAAAAGGTACAAAACTTAAAAACGCACTGACGTAATTGAACCCAAACCTTGTTAAAAGTGCAAAAAATCTTTAAAGAGGCCTGGTCACACCAGAAAGTGGCCCAACAGTTTTCCATTGTGAAAAAAATCTGTCTATACCGAATGTTTTAAAGAGGCAGCGCAAACACAAACAGCTGTATTCTTTGTAATGGCCAGCAGGGGGCGACGACCACAGCTGTGTAGAAGAAAATCACCCGATTTTTCAGTTGGTTTGTGTCAATGTTAACAGCTAGTTTTGCTCCTCTAATTATTTAATGGCCTTTTTTTTTAAATAAGCAATTTTAAACCATCTAAGAGTAAAACGTATATTTTAGCACTGGCCTACATTATGACGTCCAGTCGCTATCCAATGGGAAGTGTACAATTTTTGCCTTTAGAGACAATAAAAATAAATAAACTACTGTTTGTAACTTCTGGTTTCAAAGGAAGAAAATGATCAGCTGACAAGCCAATGGCTACGTCCATTGCTTTCATACAGTCTATGTTCTGAACCTGCCTCTAACTTAAGGAAAGACTTTTTTTTTTTTTAATTTGCCTCTTATCTGTTTTGGGCTCTATGTGGTTTTATTTATTCATTTTTAATACCTTAATTACACTATGAACACTATGAAGTACGCTACCAAGTCGCTGTCAGTTAGCTGGGTCGCTACTAGCCTAGATTTAATAAAAATACAAGATTAATTCCTGTCCATGAAATGGAATTTAAAGTCAGATGTTTGTCTATGATATGTCTTATACTATAAATGAGCTCTCCACGAGTATCTGGGCCTAAAACGATGAGCAAGTAGATTCATAAAAAATTCCTAAAGCTGAGTCATCATGCACTTAGCATCTACTTTATTAACTTCACGTTCTTTTCAAATTAAGATTTATTGAAAGATTGGAGATACATGATCAGGCCAGGGGAACTGACCAACCAGAGAAGACTGCAAGAGTGTCAGCCATCTTGACTTCTGTCTTTTAAAGATAACTAATGGGGTTCTCCTAGCTAGTTCAGCATTGAGTCAAGAGGAGCGTAAAGGGACAATAAGCACTTTTAAAATGGCTTAAATTTAGCACAATATTCCTAAGACCAAAGACTGGTCAGAGCAGTTGATTATAATGATAAAATTTGGCCGTTTGAGACGCTGGTGTGACCGTGCTTGTACAGGAATACAAAACAAAAATATGGCAACTTTAAACATAATGTCACAACTACACTTTTTGTACATAGAGCATTATTTAGTCTGTACATCAGAATAAATCATTCATTTATATAGTATTACCAACCCCCCCACCCCCGGGCAGCCTTTAAGAAACCATTTACAGAAACTCCTTAGAAATCCCGTTGAAGAGAATTACAATCCAGCCAGAGTTTGTCCCTCCGTCCATCTCTGCTTCCTTCTACCGCTCCTACATCCCGACTCTGTTTAAAGCCGTTACATCCGAAAAGAAGTTTATTCCGAGGAATTTGTGTTCCTTTTTATGTACATGTGGGAGAAATGGAAGAAAGAGAAAGGAGGGGGGGTGTAGGTTGACAAACATCATTGTCTTAAGGCTAATTTCTTTTTTTATTATTTGATTCTTCTGACATGTTTGGTTTGGAGGGGTGAAGTGGACTCTACTGAAAGAGAATCAAAGAGGAGGGAATGGGGGAGGGAAGGGGTCATCTTGTCCTTTTTTCCTCAGGTTCAGACTCTGGTGGCTGGTGGTGGTGGAGGAGCCGGCGAGGTTAATAGTTATTATGGATGATCCCTGGTGGCAGAGACAAGTCAAGCCATCACACATGTGAGGAGGACACATACCCACTGTAAGACCCCCGAGGACACAGAGAGGGACACAAAGGTAGGGATGGCAAAGCTACATCTGCTACTTATAGTAAAATATTGATCAACTTTAAACTCAAAGAGCCATTCCCAGGATACAGTACAAAATTTATAGGCAAAAAGTATATTTGTTTTTTTAGCTTTGACTCTGAACTAAAGGGTAAAGTTAGCAGCCGTCCCGTTTAGTGACCTGATCACCGCTTCTCGTCTAGTCATGCACAGCTACCACTCCTTAAGGATGTTCCTGTGTCCTGTTGCTGGCGGCCGTCTTTGTTTTGTCTTTGCCGGGGGGGCATTTAGAGTCATTGGGCGGGGGCAGGTTGGGCTTGCTGCTGGGGGCATGCTTGGTTGGGGAGCTAGGCGTGGTGGGGGTGCCGGGGGAGTGCGACGCTTGGATGTTCTTCTCGTCTGAAAAAAGCTGTTTAATTACGTCAAAGAAGTTACTCAACGGGCTGCCTACACAGATGGGAAGAAAAGAAAGAACAGAACACAAAGAGAGAGAGAACAAACAACAGATGAGCAATGGGGTTAACGCAAGGAGAGGAAGAGGAGGTGATGAGATGAGAGGAGGCGAGCAGGGGAAAAGGAGACTGTTGGACCACATTAAAAGTGTCTGGGAAGGTGCAGGATTGTTCAGGTCGACGGCTGGACGTCTGTACAAAACAACAAGGTCTCTTCCCAAAAGAGAGTTTCAACATTTCTGCCAATGAGAAGTCAGTGTTTGCTTCAGAGTCTCAGTTTCCCCTGCAGGATGAAGGACCAGCAGGAGCTCTGGAAGACATTTCAGGTATTAGTCACAGAAGGAGCTACTGCACCACAGTGAGGTTCTGTTTTCTATACAGTCAAACTAATTAAATGTGGAGATATTTACAGAAATTTATCCATAAAATTAATTTGTTATCCTTCAAAAACCCGAGGTCCCCCAACTGGGCCAAGATGTCTATGTTGGAGACCTCACCTGAAGGACTAAAACCTCTAATTCTGTTTTGCTTCCCTTTATTGTCATTGGTCTTAGCAGAGATGATGTTCACATGTTTTATGATCTGATAAAGGTTTACAGCTACAGCTGCATCATTTCAAAGAGATATTTAGATTCATCCTTAGTTTTTTTTGTTTTGTTTTGTTTTTTTAAGCCAAACTGGAAACTTTTTTCAATTGTGCTATGTGTCATCCGCCTTTATTCTTCATCAGTAACACATAAACCGATATTTACACATCTTAACAAATTTGTCTTATTTACTTTGACTCTAAAAGCATTTAAATTGACCTCATGGCTGCAACGATGGCCTAAAAATCCAAGAGCATAAATTTAGCGTAGAGTGTAACTTTAGCGTAGCGCGTAAATGGGCTTTAAAGCCCATAAATGCCCTGTCCTAAAGGCCGTTTATGCTCTACGCAAACGACAGACGTCGAGCCTTTTGTCTTATCTTCAGCGTCCTTTATGTGAGGAATTTGGTCCGTTTTCAGAGAGCTTATGGATGCATACCATGACGGAGCAAACAGAGCAGTATCACTGGAAACCGTTGGGGTAGTGTTAGCATAGCGGATATGCAACCCGTAAAAAGAACAAAGAAGAAGAAAAAGCTGCAGCATATTTAATGGCCACACAGATCAGTCGTCGACTGTGCTGCCATCTTCTCTTTCTGAGGATGTACATTAAAATAATCTCCTCCACCATCGCCACGTTTGCTGTTGCCTAAAACTGATGAAACTCGGAGGTAAAGTTGGAACTCTGGTGGAAGTGCTGGCTGGTAATCATGACAGCGTAAGGGACTCAAAGTATGAAGGCAGTTCGAAACGGATGTAACTGTTTACGTACTTGCAGGGTGCATTCACACCAGGACAGAACCATCATGTTGATCTATGTCACTTCCTCTCTTTGGTTTACTGGATCTTCCACTTGCTTTCACACTGGTAGCGAACCCAGACCCCAGTTTTAACGTAGACCAGAGTCCAAGTGAGCATTCACACTGCTCCGAATGAACCGTAGCATCCCTGGAAGTGGACCAGTGTTTGTACTTCGTGAAGTGGCCCAGATTTTCTTCATTTAAAAAGTTGATCAGACTATCATGTATCAGTTTATCAATAAATCTGAGAGGCCAGTATCGATCAATGTTATTGGTACAAATGTTTGATATGTGCGAACTTCAGAGATGCTTTTCCTGTTTTCAGTCTGTTTTTCTGGAAACCGATCAGAAATAGTTAAATGACCATTTAGAAACTTTTGTTTTTAATCTAGTGAAGCCAGACCAGTAAAACTGAATCTCACCAGATTCCAGTTTACCAGTACCTCTGTTACTTTAAACATTTGTCTTTATTTATTTCAAGTGAATGTCTTCCAAAGCCCCTAGTGGCCCTCCATCATGTTAACATCCATCACAACATCCATCTCTTCAAACAAAGATTGTTTAGGTAAGTTTTTATAAAACATGAATGATGATCAAACATGCAACGATGCAGCACGATACACACACCAATACACAGTCATCTGCAGAGTTAGTGTTGGAGCAGCGTGTCCTTTTAGTGGGAGAACATTTCTGCTTGCATGGTTATGGACGGTGGAAATGACTTACCGTTCTTCACCTCCAACAACACACCCAGCTTTACATTAGTGTCGGATATTTCCGGTGATTTTAAACATGGAACAGGTGGAAAACCCAGCGTGAAGCAACGACATGCGAATTTTCAGTCCACACACACACACACACACAAATTCCTCCTATAAGTCATTTAATCTTCCAGCTGAACTTGAATTAAAGGGTTTTAATTAACAGGTAGTCAAAAATCTATCTTGTCATTTCTTAATATTGTGTAAAAAAATCTTAATCTCCATATTTCTTTTTATTTACAGTAAAAGTCGGTCCCTCCAGGATTCTACTGCATCTGTTTTTACTGCGACCTGGAACTCCTGATTTTGCAGCAGCTTTTGTAAAAAAAAGTAGAATCAAAAGTTTTTTTTCTTGCAAAAGTGACTAAATTTAGTTTAGATTTTGATCGCTCTTAAACAACAATGACGTGCTGCACAGTGAAACAGAAGATGCAAAAAAGACAGGCTGCGGGTAACATCGAGTGCTATTTAAAATATTTATAATAATACTAATTCATTACAATTCAACATCTGCTCCTCCAACATCTACTGAAACGAGAGGCCGATTCCGTCATCATCTGCACCAGATCTGGACGTTAAATCCAACGCGGTGACTTTTTCTGATGGTTTGCAGGAAAAAATGTTCGACAACCGACAACTTTTGTTTGAACGCAGTAAAAACTGCTCACCTCCAGTTTCATGGAGAACTCTGAGAAAGTGTTGTGCATGCTCCTCTGCAGTGATTTTATTTCTCTTCTTTGGATGAGTAGGTTAGATGTGTCTATCATCTACTGTTAGACATGTTCCAGGTCACGCTTCTCTCACACACCTGGCAGATGTCAGAAACTGTCCATCTCTGTCAGGTGACATGGCGGAGCGCAGTGATTGGTCAAAGGTGCATTAAAGTTGTGAGGAATTCAGAGGGATCGGCTGAACATGTAGCAAATTCCTGGAGGGACTTAAACATTTGATGTTTTCAAATAAAGTTAGCACAAAAAGTCAGTAAAGGAGTGTTTGGTTGCTTCTTGGTAATAAATTTTAAACAGATCTTGTTCATTTTCTCATTTGTCCTAAATTTGGTAAAATTCAACTTTTGGATACAAGTTTTCTAAGATTTATTATCATGAAGCATTTTTACAATACAGAAATGATCCAGCAAACACTCATTTACTGACTTTTTGTCCTAAGTTCAGATTTAGTTTTGTCCATTAAGTTACTCATCTGTTTTTAAATATCCTGAATTGAAATTCCAGATTATTTACACCCGGTTTAGTTTCTGTACAAATTAAACAGAAAAGTTTAACAGATAACCTTTTAGATTTATGATGTGCACTGGAAACAGGTAAACCTGAACTGACCCTTTAAATGACTCAAGATGAATTCATCTCATCTGCAGCTCACACTCAAACACACACGTGTTAGTGCAGACAGGCTGTGCTGGTGACAGGCCTCCAGGACGTTGGCAGTGTGTGTTAAAAGCCAGAGTTATGGTGGCGTTCGCCGGGAGCTCCCGGTTGCTCTGGGTCTTACCACGTTTGGAGGATTTACTGGGCAAAGAGGCTGAGCGCTGAGAGGCATCTGAGAGCAGAGGACAGTGTCAGAACCTGCGTTGTCACGTCAGCTGACACCAAACATCACAGACTTGCGTTTGGTTTGACACCAGCAACGTTTCTGCTCATTTTCCAGAGTTTGTTTGTTTAAATACATTTTTTAATGTGCAGAGCTCAGCTCCTTTTTGTAATTATGAGCCCCGAAGTGTGGAAATGTCCCTCATCTTTTTTCAACCAACTGGAGATGAGATGCTGAGAGTTTTACTAGCTAACGGCTCAGTCCTGATGTTCTTGTCTTGGCCAGCAGAGGGCGCTGGCTGCTCAATCTTCTACTTCTTCCTCTTCACTTATGAGTGAATTCACTTGTTTCCTTCAATGTATTTTAAATGGAGACCATGAGATTTGGATCCCTGAATTTCTTTGGATTAACCCTTAAAACTCCAAGACATTTTTAGCTAGGCCCGCTTTTTGTTTTTCTTCATGTAAAACTGCCTGTAGCAGCTGGCGCTTTTAAC
>CM047975.1:3765476-3777523 GCA_026261665.1 Melanotaenia duboulayi | reverse complement strand
ATAGAAATGCCTGGAAAACCTCCATAGATTGCCAAAATGGTAAACTATCCATCACAGTTTACCCCATAGACCTACACACAACCGCTCCTGACACTGAGGAGAAGAGAACTAGTGGAGTTTTAAGGGTTAATATAATGTTCTGAAACAAATTCAGTGTTTTGTGTCACACATGAACTAACACAATGGCTGTAGTTTGACTTAAAGATGTCAGTCATTTCCAACCATTTCATCAGAAGAGAAAGATTAACAGCTTTAAGTGAATTACGGGAACAGTTGGTGAAATGGTTTAAGGTGTTTCCAGATTGGTAAAAAAATAAAAAGTTACAGTAGTGATGTTTGCTTTTCCTTCCTGTATGAGGAGGAAGGTGTAAATTATCCCCCCCCAGATGCTTTGTTTCCAAGTCACAAACTGTCCTGAAAATGGCAAATTTGTTTGGTTCTGTCATTAATCTGAAGGTTAATTATGTAGTTTGACTAATCAGCACCATTAACATCCTGTAATCTGAAACTGACACGTTGAAGTTTGCAAGCTCGTTTCTCCCTAAAAGCTGATCAGTGAGGAAGGAGATGTTTTAGGGGAGAAATTGGCTCAACATTCACTGTGACAGATGTTTCTCTGTTAAACACGAACATCCTCTCACACACAGAAAAGACCATCAGGGTCACATGTCTGCAAAACTGTTGGCACATTTCAACAGACACATGCAGATCAGATTAAATCATGCTTTAAACATCGCTTGTGTTACTGTGTGTGAATGGTGGATCTCCCAGAACCAAACGCACACGGATCCCTGACCAATCTGACCCGGTGCACGGAGACGAGAGCCGGTTTTACCCAGCACTGCACCCAGAGGCCAGTTGGCCAAGCTGTGTGTGGTTCTGGTTCAGCATGCGAGTCGTTGAAGTGAAGCTGTGGATGACTAGAAGCAGGGTGGGATGGGGAGGCAGGCCGGCCAGACACGGATGTGGGTCATCGCCACATCGACACAGTGATAACAGTTCCCATCTGTGGCAAACTGATCGTCTCTAATTCTAGTTGAAATCTGAGCTGGCAGCTTCATTTCTGTCCTCTCGTCAGTGCCGCTGAGTTGCAGTTACTCGGCTTCACCACCAGAGGGGACCATTATCAAGGAAATAACCACAGATATGACAGGAGAAACATGACAGCGCCACACAAACAGAACAAAGACACACTCCTTCTTTTCTTCAGTTCATCTTTACAGGCAGCCGTGAAATCCTCTGTGAAGCCCCGACACCTTCCTCTCTCTGCAGAAACAGCTGATCTACACACGCAAACATACATCAACCTGACCGTGTGTGCGTTTCTGTGGAGGCGAACTTTTTTTGATGCACAGACACTGAGTGGCAACGATCATCGCTGTGGTCGCTCGCTAACATCACTGCCCTGTGCGTGTTGGCGTGCACGCCGTGGTATGTGGCAGGGACATGCACGTGGAGATGCCGTGTGCTAAAAGCAGTGTGCCGATCCGGGCCGAAGGAAGGTGGGCCGTGGGTGTGGCTGCGCTGTGATGCTGCGGGGGGAGGGGTGTAAGCGTGGTCGGGTTCAGGTGGCGACGAACTCGACTTACCAGATATCTGTGGCTGGATGCCGGGCTGATCGTTGGAGCTGAGGAGTTGGGCCTGGATGGTTTCCACCACGCGCTTGAAACGCCGGCTGGGACCTGGCCGCAGAGGAACCAGGTTACGGTTCAGAAAGTACAACAAAGGCCAGAAACTCAGCAGTGATTGGAAGAAGCATAAATCACCATCATAGGTTAACCTCAGACTTGTGTCATTGCTACATGTTTGCACCATTGGATGTTTTTACTGTTGCTTCTGGACCACATTGCAAATAAATGTTTTTCAATTGACCTACCTGGTTAAATAAAAGAGGTTAAATAAAAAATAAAATAAATAAAACATGGACAGGACATTGCTGCAACGGCTCCAGAAATGTGCATGATAGATGTCAATGTGCCGTTAAACCAGCCCGGAAAGTTTTAAGGTCGGAAAGTTATGTCATGCATCTTTAAAGATATGTACACTACTCACACAAAGTTTGGGAATTAACCTAAACACACACTTTACAGCTGAGCTTAATTTGACTTTTTCTAAACTTATTAATGAACTTGTACAACTTTTCAGTGATGAGTATTTATTGCACAACACGCTGATCTCTAACAAGACAGTTAACCACAAGCGTGTGTCGTGGGAACAGTTGAGAACTGGTAGAAACAGCTGGGAACTGGTAGGAACAGCTGAGAACTGGTAGAAACAGCTGGGAACTGGTAGGAACAGCTGGGAACTGGTAGAAACAGCTAAGAACTGGTAGAAACAGCTGGGAACTGGTAGAAACAGCTGGGAACTGGTAGGAACAGCTGGGAACTGGTAGGAACAGCTAAGAACTGGTAGGAACAGCTGGGAACTGGAACTATTTGATGGTTTTCTTAAAAAATAAAGACATGCAGTCCTACATGATTTTTTAAAAAATTCAGTTTAACTCTTTTCTGTCATGAACCCAGGATGCTATCAGGAGAATTTATGGGAAGTGGGATCTGTTCACACAGCTGGACATACTCTGCATGTGGAGAACAAAGAATGAGGCTCCATGAGAACTTCTCTACGTGGATATTAATGAGAAGGTTTGCTGCGTGTACCTGAGAGCAGGGTGAAGGTGACTGAATAGATGCCATTGTCCTTGGTAGCGCTGGTGCTCTCGGTGTAGGTGATGTCCACCTGGAACTTGACTGGTTTCTGGAAAACTGTGGGACCGGCTGTGGATTTGTACTCCGCTCTGAAGCTGGTCTGAGAGATGACGCTGTGGCTCAGACTGGGAATCTGGGATAGATGAGGAGAAAGGGAGGAAGGTGAGGAGGAGGTAACTGAGTCAGCAGCAGTGAAGTGAGAGGAAACGATGTGATGGATGCGTTGCGTTTTAATTAAGGGTTTTGAATTTAATCGTTTCTACGGTGCATCGTGATGCGGGCGTGGATGATTCTGCATCAATGCAGCAGCAAAATATAATCGATTATAACTATATATTCTGCCGTCGCTTGTGTGTGGCGTGATCTAGCTGCTGCAACAGCTCGGCAAAACTGTACCACTAAGCAAACATACATAAAATATGCCAGCATCTCATTGAAAATACGTTTTTTGTCTCTGGGAAATCATGTAATATTACACATTTAAGTTAAGTTTATTTAAAAGCCTACAAGTTAAGGCTAACGTCTATCGGGCTGATCTAGCGGTTAGCATGCGCCAACGGACTAAAGAGATTTAAACAATTTTGTCTATCAACAAATGTTTACTTCAGCGATATTTCCTACGTTAAAATACAAATTGGCTAGAATATTTACAGTCAGATAGCATACATTTCTCTGGATGCACGTCTTAGAAGACGAGTGAAGTCTTGAAAACTTGTATTTAGGTCTGAGTTCATTATAACGCAGGTACACATTCTGATGGCTATCACAAACTGTGACCTAGATCACCCCAGTTATAGTCTATCTAGACTCTTCTAACATAATATCCCATATGGTAAATGGCCAGTACTTATATAGCGCTTTTATCCAAAGCGCTTTACACGTACGTCACATTCACCCATTCACACACACATTCACACACTGATGGCGGAGGCTACCATGCAAGGCGCTCAACCATGACCCATCAGGAGCAATTAGGGGTTAGGTGTCTTGCTCAGGGACACCTCGACATGAGCTCTCCGGGCTGGGCTCGAACCGGCTACCCTTGGGTTGCAGGACAAGCACTCTACCCACTGAGCCATGCCGCCCCACATATCCCATATTGTGGACAGCTGTGTGAGAATCAGGGGGAGCTTCATAACAGGCGCAGGACAAGCCCAGATAAGCAACTACACACAGCAAAAAACAAGCCCAAAAACCTGCAAATGACCATATTTGAACGAGACCAGAAAAACAGCCCAAAGTCACTGATAACAGGAAGATTTAGCCTCGCACACTGATTGGCTGAGTGCATCACATGGGATGGCTTGCCTCGCGTGTTTCCTGAACGCTACCGTGAAGACAGTTAAAGTAAAAGCACCCCATATGGGACAGGTTCTGGGTCCACTTTTAGTGACCTCTGGTTTAGAGAGTCAATCAAAAAAAAGCCTTTTGTTGGTTCCAGTCTGCAGCTTTGCTGCTCCATGTCACCAAATCATACAAGGCAGACGTCAAGTGTTCAGCTGACAGCAGAATAAAAGCAAAATAAAAGCAGAATAAAAGCAGATACAGTTTGCGTCTAAGTTGATTTTCATGGTTTTTATTGGTATCAGGGTCCCTGGGTGTCCCTGCTGTTTTACATCAGCTGTGTTATTGCGCCTCCATCAAATTTTAGGAGTTGGTGTACTGTTCTAATATTATTTGGTTTTCTTATGGTTTTATTCTCATGGAATAGTTTATTCTACTCTATTTACTGGTTGACTCCTGTAGCACTATTGTCCCACCTTCTGTATTTATTTATTTTGGTTATTCACATGCAGCAGTCATCCATGTGGTTGACTGTTCACACTGGATATCTGTTGTACTGTGGTTACACCTTTCAAATCCAAAGGAGAGCCAGTTATTTGAATAGAATAGAATAGAAATAGAAAAATAGAATAGAGAAGGTGATTTGCAGCAGAAAGACGGCGGTCAGCAGAGTTAAGGCTACAAACATAAATCTGCCAAACTTTTCAAATGAGTGACTCCATCGGGTGGAAGAAGGCTGACGAGCAGCATGAAACACCAGCAGAACCATGTCTGGAAAACTGCCCGCATCAACTCGTACAACTAGGATAAACCTGGAGGGTTTGAAACGAAAGAAAATTTTACTGACGTTTATTTACTAAATTCATATATTTGGTTTCCATAGCTACGTAATTATTGTTATGAAGTGGTTTTTATGAATAGTTCTTATCAGTTGGACTAATGTGGATCATTTGGTTTAACTGGATTATTATTGAACCACAGTGAACTAGACTATAAAAGTACCTCGAGATGACTTCCTTGTAAATTAGTGCTGTTTAAATAAAGCTAATTGAATTGAAAGTCTAAAACTAAACAGGTGTAACCCTGATTAAAGTTGGTGTATTTCTAGCTGACAACAGGCTGTTTCATTACGATCAATCTGTCAGGCTGTGACATAAAAACAGACGATTAGATCGATGGTCACAAATTCTTATATTAGACAATTTTCTATTAAAACGTCAGAATCGTGACTCAGTGCAACATCACAGAATTAAAACTGGAATAACAGGAACATCTAAAATGAAACCTTCAAATAAACAAATATGTCAGACTGGAATTAAAATCTTTATTTTCCATATTCCTAATATAAAAAGAGTTATGGGATTCTTTAAAAACATTATATGAATTGTTTCTTTAAATGTTGACTAACTACAGTGCGTGTGGTGTGTAGTTTACATGCTTGTTGTAGGGAAATGTAGATATTGACCAAAACTTTTAAATTACACAAAGAGAAATAATAAAAAAAGGACATTTTAAAAATCATGACTGAAGTTATTTAAAAGCCTTTATATTATTTTCTTTGGCTCACATTTTGCATGGGTTTAGCAACCAGTTAATTTAGTTTTAATTAATTTTAGCAGGTCCTTCTCACTGCTATTTCTCATGCTTTAAAACTTTACACTTAATTTATTATCGCTGTGCTATATTTTTGCAGTTTTTCTTTTTTCAGATGTCGTGTCTGTGAACTTTATGGTTACTTCAGTGTTGAAATGTCTTCACCGCGGGACAGTGGTAAACGTAACCTCGATTCCTTCGTATGTCTTGTAGATGTGAAGAAATTGACAATAAAGCCAACTTTGACTGTTTGTAACATCATCATCATCACACAAGAACAGCCAGGGAGGTTCTTTTGACTGCTCTGAAATTTGCATATTTAACAATTTTCTCCAATAAAATGATGAAGTCTTGCTGGTCCCTGACTTTTCATAAGACTATGGGAATATTCATTTAAAGGCAGTTGTTTATCTGAAACCTGTTTTATTGTGTTTAAATCTTTGGTATCTCTTCCAGCAGCACAACTTTACCTCTATGATAATTATTTTTTGACTTTTTAATTATTTTATCAACATTTTGGGCTGAAAGATGCATAAAACATGAAATCTGAGCCGAGTCGACCTGTTTTCACGTTGTAAAATAAATAATGCACATTTAACAGGAAATAAGACCTGCTTCTCAACCGACTTGCCAGGTTAATAAAGGTTAAATAAAAAAGGACAATAACAATAAATTGTGCTTGGCTAAATATCTTTTTGCTCTCAAATTCAAACTATGACAGACGTGACTGTTCAGGTCTTCTGTTGCAGCTCGTCCAGTTGGAGAAACTGGAAGTGGCTGAACTGGGATGTTTCCAGTGTGAATCTGAGTTCATCACAGTGATTTAACAGCGCTGAGGATGGGCGGCTGTGAAAGAAAAGGCGGAAAACGAGGGAGACTTACGGAGAGGAAGGCGTGGACGATGTCGGCCTTGATGGAGCTGAGAGGTTTGTCTCTGATCACGATGAAGATCTGCTCCTCTTTCTCCAGGTTGATGAAGTTCCCGAACCAGGACTTCTTAGCCAGTCTGCAGAGAGAAAAGGTGCTGGGATTAAAACCGAAGCCGGAACTAGCAGCATAAGCACCTTAAACGCAGCAGCTTCAGCGTTACTTACTCTGGAGAGGAGTCTGGGGTGAGGCTGGACATGTCCTCCTGAGTGGGAACTGTGGATGAAACGGAGGTCAAAGATCAAACGGTGGTTATAGGAGCTACTTCTTTCAGAGGATTCTGCCTCATCGCTGCTCCGTTCGGGTTATCTGGGGAGATTTTGTAGCTTTGTTAAAGCAGCTATGAAAAACTGCCAGAACAAAGGAAAAAAAAAAAGCCTCCAGCCTGTTTTACAGTCGGTAATGAGGCGGTTATCTTCTTTACGAGGCTGCAGATTGTCGTGATAAAGCGGCTGCAGGTGGAGCTAAATCCAGTCATTAAGAGCAGAGAGGAGTTTTACTTTTCCCCTGAGCGACGATAAACACGCGGCTGAATCGATTATCACGCTGATAAGACTGAGATGAGATCATTAAACCCGACTGGATCATTCAGTTTAACCCTCCCCCTCACCCCCGTTTCACCCCCCTACCTTGCATTTTCCTGCGGTGGAAGCGCGGCGAGCCCAGGAAGCTGTTCTTGATGGAGTTGAGGCGCGTCCTCCAGGGCATGCCGCCGATGGAGGGGCTGGGTGGCGGCGTCGGGCTCGGCGTGCCGGCCGGGCTCTCCTTGGGCGTGTGCACTGGGGTGCCTTTTGGGGTGGGGAGAGGGCTGCCTCTGGGGGAAGGGTGGGGGGTCACCTGCGTGATGGGGAGAGATTTGCCGTTGTGGTCAGGGTGGAGGTGGCGGCGGCGCAGGGGCGACATAGGGGGCACTGGGGAGAGGGGGATTGAAAGCTTGGGGGGGACTGTGAGGGGAGGGTGGCGCCTCACCCGGGGGCTGTTGGGAATGCAGGGGGCCAGAGGCTGGCAGGGTGTTGACGGCTCTGATTTAGGGGTGCTAGGGGTCTGGGCTGTGTTGGGGAGCGGGTTGGACCTGGTGGTCTGTAGGGGCTTCTCAGACACTTTGGGTTTGGCGGGGAGGGTCTGTGTGCGGGGGTGCATGAGGGGCGATCCCATCTTTGGATGGTAGGAGTTGGGCCCACGGGGGCCCACCCCGTTAAGATGGACCCCGGGGGAGTGGGTGGGGCTGCAGTTGGGGGACTGACACAAGTCTGGGGACTGGGGGGGGATAAAAAACCGCCGGTTGGGCTGCGATTGGCCATGCACAGTGACACATGACAGCAGGGTCAGCCAATGACAATGCCGGAGGAACACCACGGCCCAGAAAAGGTTCATTCCCATAAAAAAAGTTAAAAAAAACAAAACAATAAAAAAAAACCACAGTAGGACATGAAAACGGAGCGTGGCAGATGGGTGGAGAAGTGGAGCAGGCAGGAAGTGGTGAGAGTGCAAGAAAGAAAGAAAAACAGAACATGCTATTAGCCAAGTGATCAGCCAATCAGGAGGCAGCAGTGGAGCATTAACGATGGATTAACAGCCAGGATGCACCGAGATCCAACCTAGAAAACTCGGACCTCTGCAGGTCCGCACCCAATGTTCAGACTGCACAAACTTCCAGAAAACATCACTCATATTCATCCATTTATTCCTTTAGACTCCATTACTCAACATTTATTTTACATTTTACTTTTGATTCCCGCAGCATCAGACTGAATTTCCTGAGACTGAATTTAAGACTAATGTTTCCTAATCAGAGCTGATGCTTATTTCTAGTTTCACATGTGGAATTTATGCATTTATTAATAAATATTGGGAGTCAAACACAAGCTGGAAGTATCATAATTTAGCAAACAGCTTCAATAATGTTGATTACACAGAAATATTTAACCAAAAATGCAAAAAGAAATCAACCTTTTCAAATGTTAATGGTTCATTTATATTCGGCAGGCAGACAGATGAGAGTCAAAATCTTAATGTTGCCCAAATATGTATCAGACAGAATGAATGAATAATTCCTCTCCAACATTTCGGTGCATCCCTCGTTACCAGGAACTGTCCCAGCTTCAAAGCTAACAGACTTAGCTTCTCCCTTCACCTGGGACAGCAGCCAGAGAGCATGCTCAGTGCTGACGCACCGTGCTGTGGGATGAATGAGCAGATTGCTGATTGGACCGTTCAGAGCTGAACAAACTGCAGCAGCAGAGCGGATCGAGGAAGATGAGGAAGACGAGGCCGGGCGCCTGCAGCGACCCGTCCGTCTGTCCTCTGAACTGCACCACAGACCACTTCCTGATTTACAGGGAGCAAGTAGTGTGTCAGAACTAAGTAAAGTAAACTTGTGTTCTTTAGTGGCCTCATGCAAGATGCTGCGCCTACTGTGATGTCACATCAGTTTCCTTTCTTAGCTCGGAGGAAAGTTTGACGCCATCAGGACGCTGACATGTTCTGTACAACCAATTTCCCACATGATGGGACCGTGTGCTGCTAAAGGTTTACAAAACATGTAGCACAAAATTCACAGACCAGGATGTTCTGTAGTTTTTCATTTGGGTTTTTCCACTTTGAGCCTCAGTGACAGTTCTCACAGGACACAGGAGTGATGGGATATTTGGAAGTACATAACATCAGTACCACTCCTTTCTGAGCCACGATGAATGAAATGTTTTAATTTACTTTAGATTTTCTGAGAAAAGGCAGAAAACTGAACTGTGTGTTTTCACACTGAATGGTCCTGTTCCAGATCCAGATCCAGGATTAAACCACTTCGGCAGACAGAGGGACTTCTGTTGCTGAACAGGACCAGCGTGACATAAAACGTATTATCAGGATTATAAAAATAATCTTGCAGAGTTTTACTCTGACCACAGCATGCACATTATGTTTCCACGAGTCTTAACCAGAGGCGTTTTATGGTTCTTGGATTTAATGTAGTTCCAATACAGACGATGTGCTGAAAGCTGCATCACGAGTCTTCATGATTACAGTTATCTGTTTTTATTTTCAGCCTCCTGACCGCTAGGTAGTCATCAGGAGGACAGACTGAGCTCTGAGCTAAAGTAGCTTCTGGATTATCTGCACTACTTACCTCTGTCTTGCTGTCTTTACTCTACCTGTTTTTTCTGTCTTTTGTCTGGCAGACAGAACACGTTTCGTTTACATAAACTTCTCTTCTGTTTGTTTTACTCGCGGCAAGACTGAGAGGTGGAGGTGGGGCCCTTTAGGGAGTTCTGTGGTGGCTGGCCACTGTCATTGCAAACTCTCCACATTGTCACCGATCTGTCTAGATCCAAAGTTAATTGGCTCTCGGAGGCTCCCTTCTGGCTCGGGGCCCCAAGCATTTACCTGGTTTTCCTGTTGACAAGCGGCGCCTCGGGTCTTAAACCATAACAGATCAAATTTGCAACAAAGCACATCTGGTCTTTGTTTATTTATATCTTTTTATCAAACTTGTGTATTTGATCAGTCTTTAAGCTTTCATTCACTCTTATTTATGTATTTATTTGATTTATTATTTATCTTTATTCATTAATTTTCTCTGTATTTATGTAGTTTTTATATAATAGTAAATAGGCAGGTGTTAAGGGATGAGAACTTTGAGATTTAATCTGCAAGATTTCTTATATTTGGGGCATAAACTTGCAATAATTAATCCTTTAGAGGTAACCCAAGAAAAAATGAGGAGAAAAGTCACATTTTTCTAATCTGAAGTCGTTATTTGGCCTTTTAGCTAGATGTAAAAAATTAATTAATAATATTTGTATATTTACCATTTAATACCATGTGATATGTCAAAATCACAGTTGTGCATTATTGTATTGTGTCCACCAGGGGGCAGAAGACACATCAGATTGTAAACAACAGGATTTTGAGCAAAGTTTTTACCATAAAACTGTTGCAAAATGTCTCAGAAATTGTTGGTATCAAATATGATACATAAGGGTTAAACAGCTAAACAGAGCAAAGACAAGTCTCTCATTTCTGTAAAATCCGTGGCCTCCGATAGCAGCTCCTACATTTTCTCTTGATGCTGTGCATCAGTAAATTGAGTGGTTAATGGCGTTGAGAAAGTTTGAGTTGTTCTTGCATGAAGCCAAATGACTTTTATTCATTACCTTTTTAAACAACTCATCCAGAAACAGCAACTACAGACTAAAATCTGCCTCTTCTTCAGTTTACAGGCTGATAAGCAGAAAATAGTGTGCCGCACTGACGAACAAAACAATGACATTCATTATGTAAAGATAGAGAATATTTGATGCGCAGCCGTGTCCTTGACAGGGGTTCGGTTTAAAAAATGCATGGCAGAGAGGCAATGCAGCACGCAGCATCTCTGCAGCATGAAGCTGCAGCTGCATACAGTACCAGGTCTGTATGAAAATTCATCCCCAGATCTCATCTAGAGTTCAGAGTTCAGCCTCCGATGGATCAAGTCTCACTTCATCCGAAGCTCTGTGTGACGTTGAGAACAGCGCAGCCTGGCTTAAAGCCGTTGGTCAAAGCTGCCGTTTCAGCTCTGTGAGCAGAAAAACTATCAGTGTGTTACAGCTTTAACGCCTGAAACAGCCACGTGTTTCCCTCATTCTGGTCTACGTCCAACAGGCTTAGGATGAAGTTGGTAGTGGTGCTGATGAGAGGCTGAAGTGGATGGATATCTGTGTGTGTAACAGCATGCCAGCAGAGCCAGCCAACATGATGCATTGTGGGGAACCATTCAAAGCGTAGTAGGGAGGGGGGACTTACCCTGGGACTGCTGAGGGGACTGGTGGACAGACCGGAGGATGCTCCACTGATCGACCGCGACCTAAACACACAAGATCAATGTTTACAACATGAACAATGAGCCAAAGGATGCTCAGATACACAACACAATCACACAACATGAAAATTATCTTTGTCTCAGTTTGTCTTCTTATAGGTGCTCCTGATGATTGTCTGCCTTTTTCTAAAATAGGCCAGAAGGTGTTTTTGAAGTTTCCTTATAAGTGTAGCAGCTGGTTTTATTGTACAGTCATTTTCTATCTTTTGTCTCCTTTTTCAAAGGTGTATAACATGTGTAGGTACTTACAAGAGAGAGTAAACTACATACTTATTTGTCATGTCATGACGGACCGTCTGGTACCAACAGGTTAATATATAACTCAAGAATATTAAAATAAAAAAACCCAACATAATATTTAAACATTAAGGGATGCCTTATAAGCACAAAGATAAGTTTCCTTTATATCCACATCCCTGTGCATATATTAACACACTGAGTCTTATATTATCCAGGTTTAAATCACATTTAAAGAAGAAAAAAATGTTTATAAGCTTGTCTGAGATGGATTCTCTGAGAAGTTTTGATGCAATTTAGAAGGAACAGAAATAAATTAGTAAATCTCTGTCCTGTTTCTGGTCTCACTGGGGCATATCATCCCAGATATTCCCAGAGAATATGGAGTTTTTCCTCTAGCTTCAAAAGGACAACTACTTTTTCTACGGAATTACCACCACCCCCAC
>CM047975.1:3646253-3657603 GCA_026261665.1 Melanotaenia duboulayi | reverse complement strand
GCTCCAGTCCACGCTGCTCCACACAGCCCAACACAGCCTCGCACCACCCAATAATGCTCCACACAACCCCACACTACCCAATAATGCTCCATATACAACCCCACAAAGCCCCACACAACTACACACAACTCCACACAACCCCGCACTACCCCAAACTGCTCCACACAACCCCACACTACATAATATTGCTCCATACAACCCCACAAAGCCCCACACAACTACACACTGCTCCCCACATCTTGGTGAGGTTAAGCTATACCAGCAGAGACTAATTTTTGATCAGAGTCAGAACGGTGGAGTAACGCTCCTGCAGTCAGAAGTTTACACATGCAGAAATGTGGAGGTAGAAGAATTGAATCAATCCTATGGAACACCTCTTCTGTCTCCAGGCACTCCCTAAAGTTTTCTTATCATTTTAATACTTTAAAAAGCGAGGTTTATCCATCGAACTCATCTCTGTGTCTCACTGAGTAATACATGAAGCTGCTGAGCGAACAGGGGAGCCGAGCCGTGAGGCTCTGTGAGTAGAGGTCAGACCTCTGTGTGACTCCAAACTGCAATCAAAGGACTCCACACGCTGCCGCTCACCATCCGACTGACTGACGGCGAGGAACCTGCAGAGCACAGCCACACTGCTGCCATCCTGTCTGACTGCACAGGTGTGAGGGTGCAGCCAGGCATCACTGAAGGTATTTCACCAACCCATCCCGCTGATCATCAGTCCTTCTCCTGACATAACTGGGCTCCTACTGTCAAGCATGATGTTCAGCAGTAAAAAACTGGGACGCAGCCCCAAACGCTGCTAATCCCCATTATGTTAATGTGCTTTAAAAGGTGCCTTTCATTACCATCAATATGATTTATAAAAAGAGCCAAAAGCCAGAGCCAGACTGCCTGCAAACCTCCAAAGTACATGACTATTTTATTTTCCTCTTCATCAAATTTGTCGTGTCCTAGAAGACACATCTCTCATCTTGTCCTCCATAATTCAATACTCTGCAGTTCTGCAGCAGACAAAGGGATTCCCCAAAGTCAATGCGAGAATTGATGGAAAAGTGGAGCGCGGGTTCATCCGCTGAGTGATGAGGGGGTTTATGAGGATGGGGGTTTAGGGGGTTTTGGAGCCGCTGCAGACTTGAAGCATCTGTGTGTGGTGGTGGTGGGGGATGGGGGTTAAGCTGTCATTGCTCTACATCCCACCACCCCTGGAACAGCGGGTGGATGGAAAAGGGATGTGAAGGGGGGGTAAGGTTAGAGGGAGCTGGATCCTATTCCAATCCTTTCTCTGTTCAGGTCAAAAGAAAAGCAAAAATTCACAAAAACAAAGATCCTTCACTTTGCCCTCTTTATTTTCTCCCCACCCCCCGACTCAAACTGTACATGGGAGCAAGTCTTCCGCAAGTGCGCCTCCTCCAAAGTGGGATCCTGCTCTAGGTAATCCCTGTAAATCCGGCTCTAGAGCAGAACTGCAGGAGAGATGAATCTGGGACTGATCCGTCTGTCTGAGGCTGTCCGCTTGCATCTTCAGATATCACAGGGTGAAAACTCTACGCTTAATACGCCACAGCTCGCTTCTCCTGTGGGACACCGACACTGCAGAGAGCATTTAAAACTGACGCCATCATAAAACGTTACACAAATCCACACACAGAAAATCTGGCCTCAGCCACAAAACGTTCCCTGACAAACTCCATCTAACGTCTCGCCTCCCGTTAGCTGACGTCCCACCGTGTTTCTCTTTAAATTGTTGCCTCAATGTCAGAACTTATCTGAGAACATAAAAGTACTTTTCTGGAGGAAGAAATGATGCCTATACGACGTTTCCAGCCGGCTGACCTTCAGCTGTTTTCAACATGACTATGCAGTGAAGATAAATACCGAGTTTAACTGGTTGCACATGTGATACGTGGTTGGAGAGCTGGGATTTGATTGATGCAGAGTTTTACAATCCAATACCAAAGCTGGTACAGTCAAAAAGAAAAAAAAGAAAATACATTTTCAATAACACAAGTTAGTTCAGTTCAATAAAACTTTTTACCATTTCATGGGGAATTTGAGCTCATTTTGGATTTGATGTCAGCTGTAAAACCTTGGAATAGGAGCAACAAAAGGCTGGAAAAGTCATTCAGATGGACAGAGGTTCACTAGTCTGAGAAAAACTGGGTCTAAAAACAGTGAAACAATTTCAGAAAAATTGTAAAGACTTTGAAAATCCCACCCACTACAGTCATCAAAGATTCAGGGAAAATGAAGAATCCCTGTGTGCCAGGGGCAAGGCCGGAGGTCAAAAATGAGGTCACTTTCAACATTTTATATGTTTTTTATGTTCTATAGGGAATAAAATACGGCTGGATGAGGTTTGGAAATCATAAGACTATGTTTTTATTTATTTTATTTTCCCCGTAACCCTGTCACGTTTGTTTAAATTTGAGTTGTAAGTAAAGCCAACATTCTTTACATTTTGACTGACCCTCCACCTGAAATTAGAGGTGTTTCCATGTTGTAACCTCAGGCATATTATGTTCGTTAAGCATTAACAATACAGCTTGTCCACAGACTGGAGAAAGAGAAGAACAGCTTCTCATATTAAACTAATTCAGAATTTGCTCAAAATGTCAATTTTCCAATTACATCATCTCTTAAGATCCCATCCCCCAACCCTCCCTACCCTAGGGAAAGAAATCAAAGATGATAAATTTAAAGTTCCTGAAGGCGCCTTTAAAAGAGAACCCTCGCTTCTCCAACTTTAAGTTGTTCAAGACTTCGTTGAGCCACCAGCCATAGGATGAAGGTGAAGTGTGCATCCGGTTTATTTTGGCCAGCAGGAGCGTCGTTCCTCTGCAGGAAATATTTACCAAAGAGGTCAGGGAGGGGACTGAGGGGGGTTTCTGTCAGGTCTGGACATGACCAAAGCATGTGCATGAGGTCGGCAGAGGAATGGCCACATCTGATTCAGGCATCAGCAACATCTGGATAAATCTTAGACAGTCTATGATTAATAAAAGTCCTGAGTATGAGTTTGCACTGAATCAGCCGTGTCTGGCACAGACAGAGGAGTTGTATACTAATTTAAGAATTTTGTCCCATTGCTCTTTAAGATTGAGCACTGGGTCTTCTTCCCATAAATCTTTTGTTATGGGAAGACTGAAATCGTGGAATGCATGACATTAAACATAAGAAGTGTCTAATTAGGTCTGAGGGGAAGGTTTGGGCAATTTTTCTGGACAAAGTGACTGATTTGAAAAAAAATGAAAAGATGAGATGAGGGAGATTAAATTTGCTTGATAAGTCAGTAAAGCACATAAAAATGTTCCATTGTCACAGAGATCATTAATGGTCATTATGCAGCTCTCAGACCAAGACTGACATGTGGAGTCTGAAATGGATGGTTTGAAACGGTCATTATGTGTTATTATCACATAGCGTCCAGGACTGAGTAAAGACAGCATGTTGTAAAGTTATCAGGTACCTGATAAAAAAAGAAGATCAGATGTGCAAGAGAAATATTTTTCCTGTACCTCAGTCGCAGCATTATTTACAGTGATTCTGTTAAACCAAAATCAAACATATTCTCCATGTGGTTTACAACAACTCTCAACTGACTCTGGGAACCAAATAATTAAAAACCTTTTGCTCAGCTGGTTGAGCAGGTGTCTCATATACAACAGCTGAAGGTCAGGCCTGGGCTCCTGAGTCCTGACCTGTGGTCTTTTGCTGCATGTCATCCTCCTCTGTCAGCCCACTAGGGCTCAAAACTAAAAAATGTAGAATTATAAACAAGAGACCAAACAACAGGTTCAAAACTAAACTGAAAAAATCTGTTTGGTAACTGCAGCCGTACAGACTTCACAGACTCCTGGACAAATATTAATGAGTCTGTGTGAAGTGTGTTGGTCTGACGTGAACTGACAGATCCAGTCTTCACACTCATCTCACCACATCTCAGGAAGCAGAAAACTCACTGCTGACGTCAAAACATAACGTCATCCCGCCCCTGATGAAACAAAAGTAGAAAGACGCTTTCAGGAAAATATTATGGAAGAAAGTGAAGAATGAAGCTGTTCCCGTTTTCCTCTCTTTTAACTCTCCAGGGGGGATGATGGAGGGGTGAGAGCTAGCTGGGAGCAACATGAACTCCTCCACACACCCAGCTGCAGACAGATGCAGCTCTCCTGCTGCGAGAGCCAACAGCCTGCAGCTTCAGCTAGCACCCCGAGCTAAAGCACAGCTGAGGGTGCACAAATCAAAACATTTCACACCAGCAGGTCTAAAAAAAATCTCCATCGGCTCAGTCTGACGGGGAAACAGTAACAAAGAAACTCTCAGACTTTTTGTATATCACGTAAAAGAACAGTCATCGTGTGGCTGAAGTACCGGCGCAGCGCGAGGAGTATAAATAAGTAAAGCCAGTTCAGTCTTCAACATGAGTCATAATTCTTTTTCTTTTTTCTGAAAGTCGACATTTACGTCAGCGCGAGAGGAGTTGTGTGATTCAAGCCGTGAACTGGATTGATCTTTTCTTTGAAGAGCCATGCTGTAGCCGAAGCCCAACATCAAACTGCACATCAGGTCGACGGCTGAAACAGATCAACTCTCAACATCTCACAAAATATTATTTTTTACTTATGTGATGTTAAAAAAAATCAGTAGACAGAATAATGCATTAATTCAAGTGGATGTTAGAAAATAAAATAAATACATCAGACGTCGAAAACTGTGACGTGGGTAGCCGGCTGATATCGGCTGATCTGGATCCTCGGTGTGATTTCTGACGCTTTCCATGGTCATGGCTGATAATATTAAAGCCCAGGAAAAACTGTGAGGCAGAGCAACACTGCACACAGTCTGTCCACAGCAGTCCTCCTTTACTTCACAAAGAAATACTGTAAAAAATAAATAAACAGGAAATTACTGCCGTCAGCTCTATAAAGGGTTAAATACTTGTAAAGATGCTGCTGTTACCGTTTCATCCTGGACTCAAACAGCTCTGCTGTAAGACTTGTGTGAGCAAAATTATAGATCAGGTTATTTTCTAAAATTATGCTGTTTCATGGTGTTTTTTTCCATCTATAACTGGGAGTAAACCACATTTTCCACTGACTGAGACAGGAATCACTGCAATAAGAAAAGAATACTTCATTGTCATGAGAGCTGTACAAAAATCCTTCAGAAACCAGGTCTGGCTGCATGGACTGTGAGGATGTTATCTTTATCCACTTTTGTCATAGTCGACCTCTAATAAAAACATCTACAAATGATATTCTGACTCGAGTGTCCTCCAGCCTTTTGGTTTTACCTGAGGAAGTGGAGGATGTGGATCTTAGTTTCAGGTATTCTTCATACTGAAAGGCATGTTTGCATCACAGAGCTGGTGCTGCTGCATCCATCAACCTCAGCCAGACATCCTTTCCAATAAAGCTGGGTTCATTTTTATTTTATTTATTTATTTTTTTAATGATGACNTCCATCAACCTCAGCCAGACATCCTTTCCGATAGAGCTGGGTTCATTTTTATTTTTATTTATTTATTTTTTTAATAATGAAAGCAACCCTACTCTCGATGGTCGGTGAGATTTTAGCATATTTACACAACTGAAAGGTTTCCTGTGTCGCTTCCGTCTGAAATCAGCTTCTCTCTGCGAGATAATGACAAATGCGAATGTTTTCATTCACCATTGCATTAAATTCACCTGTAAACTGTTTAGCATTTTATCACCTCTCACATCAGCAGCAAACGCTAATGCGGGCTCCGCCATGTTCAGCAAACACAGAATGTGTTAATAATAACAGGAAGTGATGTCACCACGTGCGTACGCACTCCAAAATAAAACCGATAATAGACTGGTAAGTGTGGACAACGATATGTTCAATATCGTATTTCAGAAGTTCATATAGACACATGTAGTCAGATCAGATTATTACAGTAATCTGATTACTTCCAGATATCTGATTTTGATGGTCATGTAATGGGCTTACTGTTTTATAAAATAGTTTTCAGAGAATGTCTTTAATGTTCAAGAAAAAAATGGTGTATCTGTAAATGAATCAATATCGATATGAATTTAATCGAGTCGCTTTGATTGTTGAAATTGCTGGTGATATCCAGCCCTAATTTCCAGTAAATTGTCTGGTTCACGTCTGACTTTTTTAAACCAAAATATCTCCAGACAACAGATACGTCATCATGTTCAATTTCAACGTCAGCTGCAGCTTCGCTTTCTCAACTTTTCACCAATCAACATCTCCAATGACTCAGCAGGTTCAGTGGTGCAGCAGTGAAAAAGGTCCCCCTAAAAACAGTTTCTAGCTGTGCCACGTTCCCAGTATTGGCATAAACTCTGCAGTGTTTTTTNNAAAGGTCCCCCTAAAAACAGTTTCTAGCTACACCACGTTCCCAGTGTTGTTTAGGCTGCTTTTGGTATAAGACAAATTCATATTATAATAACAATAAGTGGCTGTGGTACGAACCGGTATACTTCCCAGCAGTAAAACAGACGGCATCATGTTAACGTCACGCTTCAGGCAGCTCATACCAGCGGAATAAACTCTGCAGTGTTTTTATTTCCAAAGAGGTGATTTTATCTGCTATGATCAGTGTGTCAAAAGAAAAATCACAGGTATGTCTCCACATATGGTTTCACATTCAAACAGGGATATTTCGGTTTCAACCTACAGTATGAACCTCTTTAATTTCATAATAATTAATGACAATAAAACCGGGGGGAGATAAGTCTGCCGTCTCAGCTGGAAAGTCATTAAAATAAGAATCAAATCCAAGTTTGGTAACACCACATGTGGTCCAGTCCATATGAAATAACAGCATCATTTACTGCTCTCATCTAAATCCAACCCGTGGTATCATCTTATAAAGTCTCTCGGGTGGAAAATCTCTTTATTGCTGCCTGCAGCGCTCGTGTTTCTGGACGAGTCCTGCCATCAGCGAGCAGGACCACAGGCGAGAAGAGCGTCATGAGCATCTCTGCCAATATTTGGGCCGGTTGAAATACTTTATCTGCTGTATGGGGATAACAGATTAAAACAAGAGTAAACAGAGCAGTGATACGAAGCGGCTTTTTGCACGTAAACATCTGGGTTCTGAATCTGGAGCAGGAGGAAGATGCAGCAGGAGCTCCAGGGTGTCTGCTCTCACAGAGAATATGTTATCATTTATTCATTACAGATGTGTGACTGCAGGACGGCTGTTTGGCCCACGGGGCGACTATGATAATGATTAGGGTTGGAGCGGTTTAATACCACTGAAATGTGATATGAGAGAGACAAAGGATTTTCAATACGAAGAGAAAACTGAAGCATGTTAGAGAACAGAAGAAGAGATTTCCACTCAATCTCAGTGCAGCTGAAAGATGCAATATATAGAAATAAAATCAATAAAAATCTTCTGAGTAATAAAACAGGTTTTGTTTCTACAATCTACACTAAACTACCCAAACGTCAGCGTGATGCGACGAGCTCCACCCGGTACGTCAGACAGTTTGAACGAGGTGTTGTTTAACTTCTGAACCTTTCACTGAGCTTTTCCACAAGGCAGAAAATCTCATTGTCATCATCTATATGCATGTGATCAGGGAAACAGGACCAGGCTCACAGGAGGAGTTGGAATATTTTCCATGACAGTATCCAGCTGTGAGGAGATGAAGAAACTCAACGGGGAAGCAAGCCCATCGGACCAGCAGCCGGCAGGCAGATAACGGCTTATTAGGAAGTTTTAACATCCTCCTGCTCTGTCAGCAGTTTGGTTTTGGCTGCAGCGTCTCAAAGCTGAACTGACCTTCCGCTCAGAAAACGTACAGCTCTGAAGTTACTGTGTGTAATTTGGTTGAGAGGAGCTTCACACTGATGGTTTTAACCGGTTTAAGGCAGCTTTACTGAAATTACCACACACGAAGAGGCCGGTTAACGATAAGCCTGTTTCAGATTGATGCAAGCTTCTCCCTTACTCATTACTCAAGATTAGATGTGATGTATTGTTACTCAAGGCAACAAATGATCAATAATTCCATTATTGATTTTTTAGCTCAATTTTTCTTGATTAATTTATTTGTTTTGTTGAGAAAATATCAGAAAATGATTGAAGACGTCTTCTGTTATCTCCTGAACCTAAAAGAGACGTTTGCAGCTGGAACCAGGAGCATAATTGCTGCAACTCTTCTAAATATTAGATGTGTAAAAAATAAAGCCTCTGTTCCCTTTGTGTCATGTAACCAGAACCAAAATCTTCTAACTCTGAGGAGAGTTTCAGTCACTGCAGATAAGACTGAAAAATAAAACAAAGAAAATCATCATATCAGGACTATTTTTCATTTGGTGTATCTGCACGATGGCAGTAAAAAAACTTCTTGGATTTTTTTTAAAATATCTTTTATCTCCTCCACACCTGCTACCACTACAGGAATATTACAGAATATCATGATTGTAAGGTTTTTTTGCTGAACTCCCCTCTCCCACCCTCCACCCTCACCCAGCTGCAGAGGTNCTACCACTACAGGAATATTACAGAATATCTTGATTTGAAGGTTTTTTTTGCTGGACTCCCCTCTCCCACCCTCCACCCAGCTGCAGAGGCAGCTGATCGATGGTTTAATGAGACTGTTATCACTCCGGTCGGGTGGATGGATTAACACCACTTTGGCCCTAATGGTTGCTCCTTAAAACACCGCCATCGCAGAGAACTGAGCCACAGGGGACAACAAGACGAGTCCCTGTGCACACAAACACACCCGCACACAAATCCCAAACAAAACATGTGTCCGACTCACATGAACTGTGGATACCACCGACATAAACTCAGCTGTAGTTGTGTAAATGATAAGAACTTTACAACTTAAACATCTCTTCTAAGTTTTTCTCTGGTTTTTGCTGGTTGTTATTATTTTTATGTTGAAATACAACAATTAGCAGAGCAGCCTGGGTCGTAAACCTCTGGAACCGTTGCAGCCCAGTTCAGCTGCATTAAACTGGCTAAAACAGGGGTGTCCAGCTACAGTTAAAGCAGGGGTGTCCAGCTACAGTTAAAGCAGGGGTGTCCATCTACAGTTAAAGCAGAGGTGTCCATATACAGTTAAAGCAGGGGTGTCCATCTACAGTTAAAGCAGGGGTGTCCAGATACAGTTAAAGCAGGGGTGTCCATCTACAGTTAAAGCAGGGGTGTCCATATACAGTTAAAGCAGAGGTGTCCATCTACAGTTAAAGCAGGGGTGTCCATCTACAGTTAAAGCAGGGGTGTCCAGGTACAGTTAAAGCAGGGGTGTCCAGGTACAGGTCTCGAGGGCCACAAGCCTGCTTCTGAAAATTAATGAGTCATTGTGCAGAACGTCATAGGCTGTTGGATCCATTTAATTTGAGTCAGGTGTGTTGGAGCAGGGACACAGTGAAAACCTGCAGGACAACGGCCCTTGAGGACCCACTTTGGACATCACTTAGTTAAAGAAAACGTTGCACTTAACATTTTATTGTTAGAGATGTTCACATTCTCACTTTGATTTGCTTTATTAGAGAAATCAGTTTGTGGTCTGAGGGACTCGATGGGTTAAGATGTTTTTTTTTTTGTTTTTTGTGGCCCTCCTGTTCCACACTCACCATCCAGGCCTAATTTGTTAGACACTTTTAAAATATTTCAGGGTAACAGTAATAAAACTGTGAACACACTGATCATTTCCTCTTTCTGTTGTATTCATTAAACAGTCATGTGGAGAATGTTGTCTTTTGCAGCACGGCAGAAAGCAGTGGGGATTTTCTTATTCAAGTCGAAATGTGGAATTTAAAAATGCTTCTTTATCTGGAAATGAAAACTCATGCATGCAGCAGACGGAGCTTTTCCATGAGAATAAACAGATCTATGGCACTTTGACATGCACACTGGAAAAGCCTGAAAACAAACAGCACACACTCATGCTGGGTAATTTAAACAGTTAAAAGTATTATATATATTACTATTTTTTTTACATTTTATAGTCTTGAACCTGTGTTTATGGAAGGACAGCCAGTTTACTGACAGACCGTGTTGACACAAACTTGTTGTTGCCTCTTATTGTGGACAGGAAGTCATTAATCCGTCACCCGTGAAGTGTAAACAGAGCTTACATCAGCTGGAGACCCATGAATCTGTCTTTATCCCGCAGATGAGACAGCTGCAGACAGATCTGTCTACATTACAGGATTATCAATCAGTTACATACAAAAATGTAAACATGCAGACATATTTTCATCTCAGCCTCGTCCGTCTACCAGGCTGCCAAACCCACATCCTCTCACAGTGACAGAGAGTGAGCGGCAGACAGCGGGAAGCCTGAATGAGACAGAGAAATCCTATTAGGCTGTGTATGTGTTGATGTGTGAGGAAAAGCTGCTGTCAGATGACCCACTGCAGCTGGATTCTGTCTGCATGCACGACATCCTACTCACATGCAGAAATACCCTCGGAGTTATTAGCGTTTCCAGCACCACTACGTCTCCTAAATCATGTTTCATTATAAACTGAACAACAACAAAAACACTGGGAAGTCTGGTAGAAATCAGGTTAACGTCCAGGGAGGATGATGCTCTTCCTCTCTGTCTCATGTAGGTTCTGAAACACGNCTCTTCCTCTCTGTCTCATGTAGGTTCTGTCTACTTGCTGGAGGTGATGGTCTATGCAGCACCTTTCTGCAACAATAATCAAAGCTGGACTCCAACCACGGCCAGCTCCAGACAACAGGGAGCCTGAGGCTAGACTCTATCTGGGAACCTTTCTTAACTTTCCTGGAACCCGGGACTAAAATAAATAAATAAAACTATAAAATAGTAACTATAGAAAAGATACTAAAGAAAGAAAATTCCCATCAGTTTGGCTCTAGCTCAGTTGTTTTATTTTGATTTTAACACAACATGCTCAGCTCAACACAACTAATATCACATTTAAAAAACCCAAACACTTGTGTAGCAAGCTGCTGAAGAGGCAACAGCTGCTCCACGTGGTTGTCAGCACTGCACTTAATTAAATAAAGCGCCACATGTAGCCAATGAAGCCCCGTTTCCGCCGACGGGTGCAGGTCGGGACGCATTTTTTTGTGTTTCCACATGCGAAGGCTAGGAAGGGTACCCTAAGATCCGACCCGACCTGCTTATTGGTTGGGACCCTTCCATTGGGGTACCAATCTAACCCGACCCAAAAGGGTGGAGTTTGACACACTGCATCTGTTGATTGGTTGAGAAAAATAAGTCACTTCCTGCACAAACTGGAACAAAAACAAAGCAGGAACGGCTCCTTGTTTAGAGCAACAGATTTTCTTTTTGTTTATTAAATCTCTGTTTAAAATGGAGTCACGAAACACGGTCAAGAAGAAAGAACACC
>CM047975.1:3630139-3646130 GCA_026261665.1 Melanotaenia duboulayi | reverse complement strand
TTAAGGAGTTTTGGTTCTACTTTAAGGAGCGCGCTGCGATGCTGTTACGTAGCTGAGGCATCTGTTGCTATCCGACTGATACTCTGCTTCTTGGGTAAGGTTACAGCTGGCAGTGGAAACAGACCATATCTACACCCTGACCGTCCCGACTCGCACCCGTTGGTGGAAACGATGCTTATCAGGAAAGCAGACAGCTGAGCAGTCTGTTATCACACAAACTATCTGCAAGCTCAGGCCTGGCACCGTAACGCTGAAGGATTCTATGATTATTCCTGGAACCACTGACAACTAATAAAATAAGTTTCTGGTTCAGAGCAAGATTTTCTATGAGTGAAAGAAGATTATCTCCCAGATATCTCAGATATCCAGAGACAAAATATATATATAGATATAGAAGTAAAGACATTTCTGTTGATACATTTTCTCCGGTCCCCATTCATCCCACCTCCCCCCTCACATTCAACTGCCATCTAATTTTTCTAAAACAGCGTTTCCTGCAGGTTTGCAGTCTTGAGCAGGGCTAGGGGGGTTTCCTACGTGAACTTACATGTATGCCTGATAAACAGGATATAAATATCAGCAACCTTGAAATCAGCTCTGCTGAATCATGTATTCATGAACTCTGTAGCTGTAACAGGAAACCATACCCAGTACAGCGTAATCGTGCGTATGACACATAATAAAGACTAAAAAATGTGACAGCTACGCTCTGCTGTTGAGTCATGTTGCATTTATCTCATTTTATTCTGGAATAATTTTTCATAAATGACTGAAATGCTGATAAAAAAATTCTCATGACAGGACAATGTTTAAATGCCATGATGAAGGTTGTTTTACTGAATGGAGTAAATATTCTTAAATTACAGATCTCAGACTAAGTTTTGTAAGAAAAATTGTGATTTTTAAACTTAATAGGTGCTATGTGAATAACTTTGTGCTAAAAATCCTTCACAAAGACATACAAGAAACAAGAAAACAAGTTAAACTAAAGCATGTTGCAAAATAATTCCTGAGTTTTGTCAAAGTCTCTTTAAATGCAAAAACAGTCTGATGTTTGTTTGAGAAATGCTACGTGTGTGAGTGTGTACATGTGTGTGTGTACGTGTGTGTGTTGGGAGATTTGTGTGGGTGTGGAAGTTTTATTAAGTCCATGTCTGTAAGATACGAGTCATACAGGGTGATAGATGAGAAGATAAGGACTGAAAATCTGAGGTCTTTTCAACCTTTCGCTGAGAATAGATGTGTCAGAGAAAACCTATTAAAATGTGAATGTGCACAAATGTTTGTTCTTTGTAATCATTATGGATCTTGTAAATAAATCTGTGCTAATTACAGAAGCTGCCTTTTGGCTCAGAGTCACAAGTAGGAGAGAGAGATTCCTCGGGTCTGTGTTCTGCCTTTTCTATAAATATATGAATTGGTTGACGGGAAAACGGACGTGCAGAAACACCGTAATGTGCCTTAGAAATGACTACGATGAGATGAACATCTTCACCTCCCTGAAGCGCGTTATCACCTCCGTGCATGCGCATCGCTGCAGAACTCCACCACGTGCGATGCAGAGACAAGATCCAACCTTAATACCATACGGTGGGGGAAACACTGATGAGCTACAAAAAGAATTTAATATGATTTTGGAAACTTAGTTAAAATGAACGATAAATACTGACAGCACGCTTGCTGCTGCGACAGGTTTGACAGTCTAATCATATTTATTTTTCCAGTTGTCATCTACAAGCTAAAATTCATTATTATAACTGATATTATTTATTTGTAAGTTGCATTAATTTTGCTCCTGACCAGGAGCCATGTGTCAGGAACATTGTAAATGCACAAACAGTGACATATTTGCAGATGTTTACTGTGATGATGCCTGTAAGCCACCAATTTTCTAAAATATCAGGGGAAGAAGAAGAAGCTGCGACAACTGATCAAACTGGCAGAAAATTCTCCGACAAGCAGCCACCCTCATCTAATCCTATTCTAAAGGGCTCGGGGCTTCTCACAGCTGTGGAGTTCAGGTTAGTTGCTTCTCAAATGGCCTTCTGTACCAACCGTTTCCAGCATGGTGACAAATGTACAGTTTGTGACAATACCTGTATTTATGAGGTGGTCCTCCTCAGTCTGCTGGAGGCTGAATCTTTCATCAGGCCTGACAGTGATGATGGAGACGGACCGACGAAGAGGCCGGCATCCCTCATCCGTCAGATACAGCCGCTGTTTAATCCTCACATCCATCGCCCTCCTGTCCCGACTACACCCTGATAAATCTATAAATCCAGAGAACTTCTTCCATCTTCAGCTCACCGTCTCTCTTTATCAATCTGAAATGCTGTAATTCAACTGTCCTACGCAGAGTCTCGGCGGCACAGAGAATACCTCAAATTTTCACACAAAAAAGCTGTTTTAGACCGAGGAGAGATCCAAACTGGTAGTAGTGATGAACAAGAAGAGAAATTACTGCATCTTGTTGGGACTACTTTTAGCGCGGACTGATCTACAGATGTTCTGGTGACAGGAAGAACTTTTAACTTGTTTTGGAAGCAAAATTAGGATGAATCAACATCAATGTTCAGCGTACGCTTAACAAAGCTAGAAATGTAAAGTTTAGATATGGCTTTGAAGAACTTGATGGGATGGATTAAATATAAGTTTTTTGAGGGGTTAAATACAGACAGTTTTAAGGCAGTATCTACAAAAACGTGTGTATTTCCATCCTACATTCTCCCAAAAAGTCCTGTCTATGTGAAAATGCACAGACATGATTGACACGCTGTCAGCAACCGAACCAAAAGGTAGTAATCTAGCTCCGCCTCCAAAACCATGGCAGTCACTGAAACTGGCCATTTTTAGCCAATCCAAAAAAAGGATAGCGTGTGGAAGGCAGAATCTCTCTCATATACGTATGGCAAAAACGCAACGATATAATATTTGCCTTCTTTTTTTCCTGCTCCATGTCTACTGTCGCCATGGAGACGACTGTTTGTAGTGATGCAAGCAACACAGAGGATGGCTCATAATCTGACTCTGAGAGTCAAAAACGCTGGTTATTCTTCCACATACAAACAGCACAGCAGATTTTCCAAAAAGATAATTTCCAGTGCCCAAAAAAGCACAAACATACACAAATCTGCATTTGTCAAAATATCCAAATAAAGGCCACAAAGGCCAACAAATCCTTTAAAACTGTTCCTGCCTTTTACAGCTTAATGTATGATCACACACCACTGATCCTGACATCCATATGTTAATTAGGTTTAATGTTTATGCCTTAATATAAGTGGTTAGTTGTCTGAGGTAATAACCATATAAAGAATTTAGATGTAAACCATTTTCTGCTGCTTGCTGCTGCTTCAAACTTGAGAAAAAAATCATCAGTATAAACAAAAGGGTTCTGAATTCAGACTACTTGAAAGCACTGAGTGTTTTGGAAAGCGTCCTGTTGTGTAGATTTATACCAAACAGCCACTACTTAATCATAGCTTTTGCGATCAAAGGCCCTCATTGTACGGTGATAGGACTGTGGCCAATTAGGCCTGACCTCGCATCAAGGGGCATCAATGAGCATCAATGGGCCACAAGGAGCCGTCTCTTCTGGCTGAGAGTGTTTGTAGCTGGACTGAATGCAGACAGCAGCTGGCAGAGACACTGGCTCTGATGACAGATGGGCAGCACCCATCACTGAACAGTCATTCATGGGTGGCACAACCGAAGTCTATTTTACTAAACACTGTGATTCAGTCATTAAGCATCATTACTTTTACTCAATTACAGTTAACAAAACCAACCGCCATTCATCAGTGCATGCTTCATACCCCTCAGCTAGAGACCGCCTCGATTTAATGTACCCTGTGGCCCAAATATCACAGAGTTCTGATCAAACGTCTTAATTCTGTGTTTTCCGTTGTCTGCCCCACAGAAAAGGCAAAGAAGCACGATCCAGTTGGTCCAAAGCCATCGACCACCTGCAAGTTTACCAGTATACAATTTTATTAGGACTGTCATTCAATGTTTTTAATCAGATTAATCACAGCTTACAAATGAATCAATCATGATTAATCAGCATTTGTGACGATGCCTGAAATCTGCCCCTTTTTACTGCATCGTATCAACAGAAAGCGCAAACCCATGTTTACTTGGGTTTTTCTTTGCTTATTTATACATTAGATGATCTTTTTTAGTTGTAATAATCAGTTAAATATTACAGAAAATCAAGGCATTAAAAAAAGTATATCTCCTTTGTGCCAACCTTTTCCTGGTCATTACCTCTGCCTTGCCCCCCCACCTAAACTTTTCTAGACCCGCCCCTGCATATCTGAAATAAAAATCCTTTCTACCACCTGTCAACTACGGATGTTTATCTCAGAAGCTGTTTATAATTTCTCTCACTACATTCATGGCCATTAAATGATCAGACATGTGTCTCCAACATCTACACAGCACCAGTTATTTAGAGAAGACGTCCCCTTGTTTCAGTGACAGTGACGTGGATCTGATTGACATGAGACTGATGAATGTTGCCTACTTTAGCTAGTGCCTCCAAGAACAATACTTTTGGGTAAATATATGCCAGTGTGAACCATGAACCGCTAGTTTCCTCCTTCTCAGCTTAACGATAAACAAACGCAACAAGAGAGAAAAGCCGATCAGCTGATCACAGACGGCCGTAATGATTCACAACAGGAGAGGGAGGGGGAAGCAGGAGGCTGCTATGCTGGGCAGACGACCAGAGTAGCAACATTTGTGCAAACTACATGAAAAGTTGTTTTTAAAAACACGAGAAACGTTTTGGTGTTGAACCCTCTCAGCANACATGAAAAGTTGTTTTTAAAAACACGAGGAACGTTTTGGTGTTGAACCCTCTCAGCAGTATAATGTGGGTGTTAAAGCATCCTCATCTCCCACGGGTTGATGCCCTCAAATCCATGCATCGAGCCAGTCGACTCACTTTTTCCATCTTGCCTGGACACATCTCCACGTCTCGTCGTCATTAGATACTGCGCATGCGTTAAATGCTCTAAAATTTTTAATGCAGTTAATTACATAAATTAGTTACCACCATTAATGTGCTATTTTTGACAGCCTTACATTTTATCAAACTATTTTATTTGCAATGAAGTTAAACAGTAAGTAAGAGGAGTTAAATTCTTGTCTGAGCAAACTACAAAAAGTAGACTGAATGTGGCTTTAATGAATATTTTGAGACGTATTTTGAGGCAGAGCATGAAGGTTAAACCCGAACTAGGAAGTTCTAAATGCCTAAACCTAACCAGCTGGTTTAGGTGTTTAGCCGTAACCAGTTGGCAAATGAAGGCGTAAACAAACAGCAAATTCATGTCAAAAGTTCCCCATTATAAAAAAAGCACATGTGTCGCACGTGTGAAGNCCATTATAAAAAAAGCACATGTGTCGCACTTGTGAAGTACATGTGCGACACATGTGAAATACATGTGGTTTTGGAGCATTTTCATGTTTTCCCCACATGTAGTCTCCATTTGCTGCAAATGTGGACCATGTGCTACACATGTGAAGCGCATGAGGAAATATCTTATTGGAACATTTTTGTGTTTCACATGTGAATTCCATTTGTTTCATTGTGTAACACATTATAATCTGTAGGAACATATTTCATATGGACTGTACATGGCATCACATGTGGAAACATTGTTTTGGAACATGTGCACCTCATGTGGTGTACATGTGCAACAAGTCTTTCGCATGTGAATCACGTGTGGAATCTGTCCTCATCACATGTGACCACAGATGATTCACTTATTTTTCAAGTGTTTCATGTGTGATTCACGTGTGAATCATGTTTTATACATGACTCACATTTGTACATGTGAATCATGGGACATGGGCGCTACATGACATCACATGTGAAATTGCGGTTTTGGAATATTTTCATGTGCAACACATGTGGTCTACATGTACTTCACATGTGTTGAACATGAGGCTTGCAAGTGTTTCACATGTGAATTACATGCCTTTCACAGGGCATGTAATTCACATGTGGACTTTTTATGACATAACATGTAGAAACGTGGTTTTGGAACATGTTCATATGCTCCACATGTGCTTTACATGTGCTGTGTTACATGTGGATTGTAGATGGTATCACATGTGGAATGTGTCCACATCACATGAGAAATGCATTTGGATTTTCTGTAAGGGATCTCCTGCCTTAAAAAATTAGCCAGAGAATGTTGTTTTTTACTTCCGTTGAAATTTTTTTTCTGGATATCTGAACAATTATAACTGATTTACACACAGAACCTTCCGCTAATGAAGTCTGAGTGAAGACATGACCCACTGACACGACATGAAACAAGGATGTAAACTGAGACGCATATAATCAAAGAAAATTTGACAAAAGTCTTAGCTTCCACAAACAAAACAATACACAGTATTCCGTAATTCCATAGCTTTTAAATCCCTCGAGGCAAAAATCTATTCTTCTTTTGTATACAGTGACCTTTGCAGTAATGCTCCATTTCTGCTCAAGCAGGGGCTGCATGCTGGGATACAGGAATTGGCATCATGTCATTGGTCAATAATGTGTGCATAATTTTTTTCTCCATCTACAGTTCCAGCTGTGGCATCTCCAGCTGTGAAAAGCAGGTTCCACTTCCACAGGCTCTTACAGGCCATGTAATGCAAGCAGCATGGTGCCTTTGTCACATCCTGCTGTCTAATTGGCTGTGCCACAGCGCCAATCAAGCCCTAATCAGCAATTGCAACCAATTACAAATGATGACATCATTACTTGGATTGCCTTCCAGACATGGATGGCAGCCAAGGTATCATCACAGCTCATCCCAGTCCTTTTTCCTTTCTTTTCCTTTGTTTATAAATCCCTTTTTTTACTTTCTAATGTTCAGATCTCTTGCTTTTTATGTGTACTCACTCATAACTCTGTTTTTACTGCAAGCTCTGTGCTTTAAACCCCCTCCTCTATCCCTTCCTTCCTCTATCCCTTCCCCCCACGGGCTTTTATTCATCCTCCACTCTCGTCTCTCTCCCCCCTCTCTCCCTTTCACTCCATCCACTTCTTCGCCCCGCCCACCTGCCTTTCCAGTTCCAGAAATGCTTGCAGCGTAGTCTTTGTCTTTGTCCTGTGTGGTTGTGTGTGATGAGCTCTGCTGGCAGGGGTCCAGATCTGAACAAGGTTGCAAGACCGTCAGAGATGCTGGCTTGTGTTTTTAGTTGGGGCTTGGCCTGCTTCCTCGTCAGAGTTCGGAGGATCTGATGAGCTCCTTCCTCCTCCTCCTCCACAACCAGAACTGCTCTGAATACAGGCCTCACTGGGAAATGTTTAATTTATTACTAAAGACACAAGTGCAGGTCCTCTACCTGTAAATAAATCTGCTCAGTCTCATGTAAATATAACTCAGTGACATCAATCCAAAGCTATATAAAGATTTCTCTCTTATTTTTATTCTAAAATCAGAACTGTTTTAATGTAAACTGTACTGTTTGATAAAAAGGGAAACAGACTTGTTGTTGGTGATTGTGGAGTCAGTCTGATAGGAGAACTGATGCATTATAATCTCCTGCTTCCCCAGTGAAACACATATTTTCAATAAGCTGATGGCTGCACTCAGCGCTCTGAACACAGATTTATCAGATCTAATACGATTTAGGTTTTATTTACTAGCAGAGCAACTTCATAAAAGCTTGTATTCAAGTTTCCAAAAACTATTATTTTGAAGAGAGCATGGCTCAGGTAATCCATCGGGTGGATGGGTTTCTGTCTTTTCTTCAGAGCCCTGAGAGACGGAGGGTGGATGAAAGTCTTCGACAGCCCTGCATGAACGATTTGATCCAATCAGTCAGTTCACTTTCTCAATACTGTGGAAATACATCCCGTTACGGATAGCAATGTCCCTGAGACGTGTCTTCAAAAACACATTAGAGTCCAGGTTTTTATTTTTGGTCTATGATGCTGCTAAGCCCAGTTCATGTGGTGGTGCCTGGAGACCTACAGCTCTGAGGTAGCGTAAGGTGACTTGACTTAGTTTACCCTTTCACCTATCCACACCTCCCACTGTGCCTGAGGAAGAGGAGGGCTGAAAGGGAGAGGATGATGAAGATTGATTCTACTGTTACTCAGCATAAAGAGTCAGTAAACGAGTCTTTGGTGGATTATTTCTTTGTTGCTAATCAATCTCATACTGCAGGAAGGTCTGTTTATTTTACCTTTAAATGGAAGGACATCTCCCTCGTTAGGAAAAACAAGACTTGTCATCACTGGAGGAAATCTGAATGCAGAGATGTGGAGATGAGAATCCGCAACCAGTGATGATCCCATCTCCTCAGTCTGGGACTGAACTCTCCTCCAATCACAACGCTGCCCTCCACAGCGCAGGTTGATCAGAGACCACCTCCAGAGGTTAGAATCAATAACAGAAACAGCTGTTTGGTAGAAAAGATTTGTTTTTTTTATTGGGTGCAACCCCAAACTTGACTCTCCTGCTCATCCATAAATACATTTTCCCTACAAATCAAAAAAGGAAATAAACAGATTTTCTAACAGTATGACATTTATTAGCAAGAAGCTTTGTTTCAACAAAGAAATAATCCACCAAACGCTCACTTTACCCTCAGAGTGAAACAACGTAAACTAAAGCCTTTGTGTGCTTCCTTTCTTCTTAGAGTGTCTCCATGTTTTCCCCCAGTTTGGACTCATGTGAGTGTTGATCCATGCTAAGAGACCTACACACAGTCAGCATGGTGTTGGGCCATCTGGCAGGTGGTGTAATGAGGGTCATGACCTCCTGTCACACCCTTCTTCTCATTATGATGCCAACATTTTCGCAAAAGCAGCAATCCGAGCCGTTCCTGACAAGAAAAATTAAATAAAAAGCTGCAGCAGCTTTTTATGCACATTTTTAATTTAGCAAAAAATGATCACGTTTACCAGAATTTCATCAATAAACAGGTAGATTAGACAAATGTCACAATTTAACCAAACAAACAGAAATCCACACAGATCATCTTCATATCTGTGACTGAAGATGACTCCGGCTGTCAAGTCTTCCTTCTTCATAGTAAACAACGTCCATGTTTATAAGTAAAAAGCAGACCAGTCTCTCTACATACGGGATGGTGGGATTAGTGGCAGATTAAGGCCACTCCAACAGGGGTGGTGGTGGTTATGGGGCCCAACGATCACCCACAGGCCACACTCCTTTTGTCTATTCATCCAGGACAGAAAGCTAAGAGGATCCACCAGGATGCTCCGTGGCAGAGGGGGAGACACAGCTGTCAAGTTAGGATCATGACCGAGTGTCAACAAAAGAGCCTGCAGATAAATTATTACATCATTTCAGCTTTGGTGTTTGTGTTGTCTTAAGTCAATGATGCGATTTTCATGGGAAAAAAAACTCGGAGTACATAACAGGTGATACTCCTACAATCACAACGACGTTTTACCTGAGTTCACTGCAGCATGTCGGAAAGCTGCACAACTTACAACTGATTTCCATACTTTTGTACGGTTGTACCTGACAGGTGTATGAACATAAGATTAAAACAGTTTAATCAGAGCTGCTTTATTTGGAGGAAAGATTCTGCACCGATTAGAATGAATGAAAACGGATCCTACTTCTGGTAGGGAGGTAGCATGTTCAAGACTAGAGCAGGGGTGTTAAACTCCGGTCCTCAAAAGACCATCATCCTGCAGGTTTACAGTCGAACATCTAACGTTCCTCTAAATAAAAACCATACCTTAAGAAAATCTGAAAAACAAAGAGAAACATTTTACTTGAGACTCTGATTTAATCCCATGTGTGATCCAGTTATAAAAAAAAGGTTAAAAAGAATAGAAAAGGACATCTAAACACACAAAAAAATAAATAAATCAGGTTTCCTCTTCGTGGAAGACCAAACATCCAGAGCACNTCCCATGTGTGATCCAGTTATAAAAAAAAAGAGGTTAAAAGAATAGAAAAGGACATCTAAACACAAACAAATAAATAAATCAGGTTTCCTCAAACATCCAGAGCAGATGTTGTAAAAACCGTCCACATCTCTGAACCTCCACCATTTTCTGCCACCAGCAGATACAGAGGTTAATGCAACCAAACTAACATCAACTAATTACAAATTTTCTTTGAATCTACAACCTGAGAACATGCCTGCGTAAATAATTCACTGGTAACCATGGAGACGGACTGTGATGCAGCAGTTTCACCATCAAAGCTGAGACATTCCCTGCAATGTAAATTTTAACATTGGTTTCAGTTTATTTAGTGCTTATAACTTCATTTTAATTAAGTTTTTATTACACTAATCTTAAATAAGGAAAATGTACTTTAGAGTACAAAAGGTTGAGTAAATTATTAATGTGTGTATTATTGTAAATAAAATGAAGGCTCAAATCAGATAAAACTAAAAACTAAAACTTTCTGGTTTGAAGGCAACAAGTTTCTTTTTTTTTTTTTTATCTTTAAGTAAAGCCAACTTTTTACAGTGTCTGACAAGACTGACTACAAACAATTAAGACAAGCCAAGTGTGTGTGTGTGTGTGTGTTTACTGCGGCTGTAATGCAGCCCTACAGAAGGATCGCTCTGAAATCCTGCAGAATAATGCACGAAACACACACAGNGGATCGCTCTGAAATCCTGCAGAATAATGTACGAAACACACACAAACATGCATCACGTCTGTGCACACGCTGGTGATGAATGATGTGATGGAATTCGTTGCATCATGTGTGTGTTCAGGAACCGTTTGCTAAGATGTATTGAGTCATTTACAATACACACACACACTCAGGCTCACATGCCTGGGAGCAGTAGTACCAGCTGCCACCGGTAAAGTGAGTTTGATGGTGTTTCTTACACCCCCCCTAAATCTGATTATGCCACATGATTGGACGTTCTTTCCGTAGCTGTGACTTGAGGTACTGCCGTTCATCTGNCTGATTATGCCACATGATTGGACGTTCTTCACCGTGGCTGTGACTTGAGGTACACACGCCGCTGCCGATGGGCCATCTGGGTGGACTGGGAGCCTCTTCTGGGGCCGGACGGAGACCGTCCAGAGGCCGGACCATCTGTTCTGACCGCTGAATACAGACAACAGAAAACACAGTAAAAGGTGGAAGAGCGGCGGGCTGCAGCTCGTCCTCTGGGCTCATCACTGATGCTAATGAGCAAATTGAAAAAGCTCATTAAGGTTTGGGCCTGCCTGGACTTCTCATCCATGACCGTGTCCTCTTTGCCGTGAAATGGCTCGATAGCTGAGGTCCTCGGTCGTCCCATCGAGCAGCAGCCAGGAGTTATAGGGGACAACGGAAGGCGAGTTTATTTATCCATTATAAGATAGCTCAAACTTTCAGATTACTATGAAATGAAGGGAGGTTGGAGCGTGAGTTTAAGGCTCGACCAGAGAGAGGGGAAGTAAAGCAGCTCTTCAAATGATAATTTCCCTGCTTCACTCCTGGACACTGCGAGTGCTGACTCAAGGGAAAAGTCCAGGATGTTTCTGTAGGAGGATGAAAGAGTTTTAGGGAAATAGAGAGAGAGAGAGAGAGAGAGAGAGAGAGAGAGAGAGAGAGAAAGGGGATTTATGCTCAATTTCATTAAGTTTTTGGCTGTGGGAAGAGGACTGCGGGCCCATAAGGGGCTTATCTGGAGCCATAACCCATTCCTGTTTGATTACCAGCTATTGATTGAGGTTTTAAATTGGTCTCGTTGGATGTGACAGCATGTGAAGCTGGACTATCAGCTGTGACAGAAAGAGGGACTGGATTAAGGAGATGGCAGATACATCAGGCACGGTGACTCCTGATAACATCCAGATGGTTCTCATCAATCAGTTATTGATCATTCTTGGTCAATCTATGTTCTATGTACGTTTGCATCATCTGAGAAGAGCACAACTTGTTCTATTTGCTAGAATTTTGCTAAATAAAATTTGCAAACGAAGCACAGCAAACAGTGCCGTCACAGCTGGTTTGTGAACTGTCACATCTTTTCTCATGACCGCAACAGCAAACCAACAGCGTATTGTTTTTTTATTTTTTCAACCTGGAAACAAAAACTCGGTGCCCACATTTCCGATGTCACCAGGCGGTACGAATTCAACATTTCAACTAGTATGCTTATTTGTTGGAGTAGAAAATCAGCATTAAATGTATGTGAAGGTAGAGTCTCTGATGACTTAACTTTCCATTCCTTCTTTTTTCTGCAACTTCACTGTTAGCCTCACTGTTTTCCAGTAGTTCCATAGTGTGATCCGTGTTGTCTTTAGACGTTTGTGTATTACACAGTACATGTAAAATATGTATTATTTAAATTATTGTGGGTGTTGGCAGAACGTGGGTTTGACATTAAAGACAGTGCTGGATTAGTGTGGATGAAGTCATAACACCTGCTTTCACTGGAGGACGCCGTCTGCTTGATTAGGAGTTTGAGTTTGAGGAGACCATACGACTAGCACACCCTAAGAGGGTGGTTGGAAATATACGCACCAAATAAACTATTTTAAGCAGCACAGTACCACTAAGCTTGGTAGTTCCTTGTGAAGGAGAGAAAACGGTTAGTTAGTGAAATGTTTTGTATGTGTATAACACAGCTTACATGTGGTACAGAATCGAGCCTAACTGGCTGCACACATCCTATGTTTTTTACGACTGTTCCCCACGCACGTATGGGCCTTTTCAGCCTAATGTCCAGATTTCATCTAGATAATGTTCCCTGGAACAGCTTTTTCTACTTTTATATATTTTCTTCGATGTTAAGTTGTCGCTTTTTTTTTAACTTTGCAGCCTCATCCCACAATGACGTAATTTCCCAAGCTCTATATGGAAGTTAAGATGTTTTCTTGTTCTCCTTTATGGCCAGAAAACATGACTTAGACTCAGGCTAACTTACTGGTTACATGATTTCACTGAGTCACAATGTATTTTCTGTATGTCTGTTTAGTTCTACAGTTTTCAAAATGGATTCAGCCTCGGATCTGCCGAGCTGTTGCAGAAGGCTAGATCATTCCACACACGCAAGCGACAGCAGAATATATACATTACATTGTTATAATCGACTATGTTCTGCTGCTGCTTCGATCGAGAATCGTCCACATCCCCAAAAATCATTCATGAAAAGTGAAAAGTTTTTATGAATTATTAATTGTGGTGTTAAATATCACAATTAACTGTGAAATCAAGCAACTGTAGCATCCCTTAAAATGACTGTTCTGCTCTTCTTGGTTAATAAACCGAAAAGATCCCATGCATGCAGGAAATTTCTGGGCATATCTCACATTAAAAGGTTTTTTAAGACTAAAGCTGAAAATATATACTTGCTGAATAAACTCGCACTCACATAAGCCACTGATGGTCNTGAAAATATATACTTGCTGAATAAACTCGTACTCACATAAGCCACTGATGATGATCGTAATTCTTCACCTTGTGATTCTACCAGGGGGAACATTAGAGAGCTCAGAAGGGTGAGTCTTGTCTTTGAAACTTTCCATCTTTTTTACCCCGTCAACCCTGTGACCTGACTTTCTTTCCTTCGCTAAGCAAACATCTTTAATGAACTGCCTCGTATGAACACGGTATTATAACACAGACTATAACTTTTTATAGGTGCTTGCGATGATTGTCCGCTTTGATTCTCTTGAAGATGTTGCAGGTGGTTTTCAGTTTCATTTCAGGTGTAGCAGCTGGTTGTCTGGTTTTCTTGTTTAGATTGATTTGATTAGACCTGTCTCGTGTATCCTTGTCTCTTTTCCGTTTTCCACTCTTTTTCTCTTGTTTGCTCTCTCCCTTCTTTTGCCCACACCACACTTGTCAAGTCCAGCATTTATATGCAAATTCAACAATAGACTCATTTTAAAAAGAAAGAATAATACTTAATTATCAAGAGGAGCCTTATGTCCATAAAACTCCACTTCAAAAGTTCAGTACAGTGCAGCAGCCAGACCATCATTCTGCCGTCATCAAGCTGGACAGGACAAGTTCATTAAAAAAAAAGACTATAGTGGATACGTTTTAATTAGATCACAGTGAATTAGCTTAAATTGTATCTGTAAAGTGCCTTGTGATGACTGGAGCAATTCAAATAAAGCTGAAACCCAGAGCTTTTGCAGTGGCAGCTCTTCGCTGAAAAGCCACCTCCTCTCATTGGCCTCCAGCTGGAGAGGTGATTTCATCATTATAAATTTAATTAGGTGATTTTACTCATTTTTATCTTGTTTTGTTTTTTTTTTTTGGTCTTATTTAGAGATATTTTAGAAATTACATNTTTTTTTTTTTTTGGTCTTATTTAGGGATATTTTAGAAATTACACTGTTTAATTGTGTTATATTGCTACGTCTATTTTATGTGCTTTAATATTTAGTGTAATTTTGGTGTTCAGCACTTTGGTCAGTGCACGCTGTATTTTATTGTACTTTATAAATGAAGTTGGCTTGAACTGAACTTCCGTCCCTACCGGTTCCTCACATGTTGCAGCTTGCAAATGCGTGCCATTATTTTTTAAAGACGTGCACAAACTATACTTCAAACAAATGCAAAACAGACGAGGCAGCGTTGATAAACATGAGTATGCATTAAAATCAAGTATATTTTTGGCCTAAGGGCCGAGAACTCTGAGACTGATGGCAAACAGACTAAAGCCGAGGAGGCGGCGATCGGCTCTGTCCACCTTCTAATAAAAATTATTTGTATTTTTCTCACCATGTGGAAAATCTCTATGAAAAGACTAAATTGTTTCCCATCTGCTTTTGGGTTAAATTCCACTTCTTTCTTTAAGGCACCTTTGTTAAGATGCTGTTGACAGACAGCTGCCAGCCACCGGGACGTCTTCAGCCTCTCTACATTAACAGGTGTTGATGCTGAAGCATTAGTGACTGGGACTGATGGAGCCTGGTGGCACTGTTGCTGCTCAGCAGGAACTCAAAACCTCATTTCCTCCAGCCCGACACGCACAAACATCATCAACACTGCATTAAGCGTGCTCAATAGTTTACTTCAAAGCCAATCCGAGCTGTCACAGCAGGTGGAAATGTGGTCTAACGCTGTGCTTAAGGACACAACAACTTCTCTGATGCTCCAAGAAATGACCGCTAACAACAAAACGATCAGCCGCATTTAATATTCTAAAGCTATGCAGGCGAGCTGCAGGAGTTGATTAAAACTCTACCTCCCACATAATAAACATAATAGGCTGGAGACAAATTCAGGACACGAGTCTGTACGTACAGCCGAGGTAATGGAGCTGTGAGCGCAGAAGAGTCCCCGGAGAAAAGAGAAATCACTCCTCTATCTGCAGCAGGCAGATAGGACAGATGGGGAACGCAGAGAGAAGGTCAAAACTGGTTCACCTCAAACATATAAAGCAGCCTGCGATGGTCCAGCACGAAGCCAGCTGTCCTGTTGTTCCCAGCAGCCGGAGCACTTTATCTACCTTCATCCCAACACCTCCAAGCTCTCAGGAAGCTGGAAGCACATGAATAATCTCAACTAGATGCAAACATCTGCAGAGAAAAGGGATCATTCTGGAACTGAAGCTGGTTTTCAGCAACTTGTTCTGACATCGAGTGTCGAGGTGCTGCTGCTCAAACTTTACCTCATGAGGCAGCAGGAACAAACCAGTCAGCTCCTTCAGAGAAACCGCGAAATAAAAAGAGATGGAGTCAGATTATCAGACCAGCTGATGTAACTAAACCAGATACAAGTAAAGGAGACAAGAATCATTTATAATCTGATTAATATTTCAGGGTTTTGCTCTGTTGCTTTTTCCTGCCGTAACCAGCAGATTAACTTAACTTTAGTCCAACAGCTGTAATCAAAATGATGTATTTAGGAGGTACAAGAAGTGGCTTTATTCTTCTACACAGACTCCACCCACATCTGCTCTTTAACCGAGCACCTCGGATCACATGGTGTGTGTGTGTGTGTGTGTGTGTGGATATGTTGCAACGATGTGAATACAAATATAACAGCATGAGGATATAATAATATTTTAAATATGTTAC
>CM047975.1:3471985-3484822 GCA_026261665.1 Melanotaenia duboulayi | reverse complement strand
CCCCTCACATTTTTGCAAGTATTTTATTAAATCTTTTCATGGGACACCATAGAAATGAAACTTTGAAATACAGGACACCAAACTATGGAAACTAAACTTTGATATTCTGTATGTCAAAGTTTCATTTCTATAGTGTCCCATGAAAAGATATAATGAAATATTTGCAAAAATGTGAGGGGTGCACTCACTTTTGTGAGATACTGTACCGTATATATTATTATATAAGAAGATTTACATCAGTATTTAGTTAATATGTTCATAGTTTATATATTTTTACATGTGACTTGCATTAAATGTAACAAGGGTAGGATTTCCTTTATTTGTTCTTATTCCTACTTCTTCTCTATTCTATAGATTGTTTTTTTTATATAAATGACCTAACAACATAATTAATACAAACATAAATCTCCACCACTTGAGAATGAAAAAGAAGAAAGATCTTATAATCTGCCCCTCTCACAGAAATGATTAAAGAAATAATTAAATTGAACTAAAACCTGCTGCAGAGCCGAACAGATGAACCCTTTTCATTATATTTTCTTACCTTAACATCTTCAATCATTTTTAAAAGATTTGGTTTATCCAGATTGTTCCATAAGCTGAGTCCACATCACTCCTGCACTTTTGTTCTGAATTTCTGTTTTTATAAATGTTCTGCATCCGTTTGAATTATAATAACTTAGTCTTTTTTAAACATCATTTAGATATCGATTGGTGAACATTTTCTTTGTTTTGTGATCCTTTTATATCAGTTTTTTCCTTTTTTTAAATGAAAAGTTATTCACTGTTTGAAGCACTTGTTTGAAAATATCAAACATTCAGATTTTAAATTGTTTAAAATTTGATTATTTTATTTATTTTTATGAATTCTTTCAGAGAAGAGAGTTGGAGTCTCAGCTGCAGCGAGGGGAGGAAATGGACGCTATGCTGACCGAGAAGGACAAGAGACTGACAGAAAAAGAGGCTTACATCGTCCACTTGCAGATGGGCTTGTCAGGAGATCAACCCATCACACCTGCACCACACCTGCAGGTCAGCCACCTCTCTGAAGGACCAGATGGACTCCATTTCTGTAGTTTTTCACTGGCGATATCATGAGATCACAAAAATTTTAAATATCTGCACGGCTCAAATCGTCTGAAACGTTTAGCCCTGATGCTAATCCATGCCCTCCTCCTCAGGTGGAACTGGACGGTGGAGCGAAGGAGGAGCTGCAGCTGCTGGTGCAGAGCCTGACCAAGAAGGTGGGAGAAGCAGAGGAGCGCTACAGTTTGCTGCAGGAGGAGACCGACAGCCTCAAAGAGCTGCTGGCCTCGGAGAAGGCGGAGTACAGCCAGAAGGAGAGCATGTTCAAGCAGAATGTAGGTCTTCCAAGCGCGACGAATACCCGCCGTGGTACAATGCCATGCCGTTGTCTGAGACTGTCATCATGTTTGTTTTCAGATCCAGACATTTAAAGATATCATAATACAGAAAGATAATCAACTGATGGAGATCAGTAAGATGCATGAACAGGAGCTCTTCAAGCTAGCAGCCAAGTCGGATGCTAGTGCCGACCTGGAGCAGGTAATGACACAGTTCAAAGGAGACTTGGTTTTGCAGGCTTTTCATTTCATCTGATGTCATATTTTTCTCCTCCTCAGCTTTTAAAGGCGCTGAAGCAGAAGCTTCATGAGAAGGAGGAGGTGCTGCTTGGTAAAACCCAGGTCATTGATGTTCTCCAAGGAGAGGTGGATGGCAGGGACCAGCAGATAAAGGTAAGGTCTTCCTACTTAGTGTCTGTTTCCAAACCCCTCTACAGACGATGAGCTGGATGACACATTGTCCTTCTTAACCAACCTCTCAGTTTCTATTTCATTCCTAACAGGAGCTCACAGAGCGGCTGCGTCGACTACAAGTAGAACGAGAGAGCCTGGAATCCAAGATGGAGGCAGAGAAGCATGTGATGCGAGCACAGCTTCGTGACCTGATGGAGAAGCAACAGGTGGAGGTGCAACGGATGACTGAGCAGCATCAAGCACAGATGGACCAAATCCAGCAGGACCTGCTGGGGCAGCTGGAGAAGCTCAGGAGAACCTCATTAACAGCACCGCCTGCCAGTCAGGAGGCCTCAGGAAGTGGAAACCAGCCCACTGATTCAGCCTCCATCCAGAGGATAGCGGAGCTGGAAGGTCTGCTTTTCAGTTTGTTTCAGTAGAGGTGGCCAGTGGTTAAATGATTTATTTTAGCCGTGTTCATCATCCCGTTACATGGAATGTTAGTATTTCATTTTATTTATCCGCCCACCTGCTTCCTCATGTCTTTACAGCTCAAGCAAAGCAAAAAACGGAAGAAGCCAGCAGATCCGAGGCCAAGTTCCTCAAAATGAAAGCTTGGTCTAAATCTCGAATCAGACAGCTGGAAGACGAGTTAAAGAAAAGCCAGGTGGGATGTGTGAAAGGTTGCATGTTCTAGTGTTGTCTTTCCACACGGACGTTCAGACCCTGTCTGATGTAAAGCCCTGTTTATACTACGTTGACACACAAAATACACATAAAAAAAAGAGAAAGCATTTACACAACAGCGGAATGAAAACGACGTCCGTTCAGGAGAAAACACAGAAMGRACCAGAAACAATGTAGTGTGCATGCCAGGCCTCTAGAGGGCAGTGAAACTTTGCAACAACACACCCAGGTGTGTGCGCATCCTCATAAGACCGSAAAACACAACAASAAGCGTCAAGCGCGCTAGTTATCTGGAGCGTGTAACCTCCACGTCTTCACTGACAGCATAAATATTCCAGCAGAAACAGGTTCTGCTTCAATGCTGCAAATGAATGAAATAGATGTTGCGGCACACACACGGCGCGGGGGTCCGCCATTGTTGTGCTATTCCCAGGTTAAGCAGGGTTTGAGTGCACAAGTGCAACATGATGTGAAACACTTCGTCGTCGCCAAAAGACACACAGACAGGCTCACCCTGCATTACCAGAAAATTTCTGCCTGCAGGCCGTTGTCCATCTTTGTGGTTTTATCCACCAAAAACTGTGTTACCGTGGAAACGGGAGGCCAGAACACAACAAAACCTTTGCATTTTACGGTCTCAGCATTGTGGTGTAAACAGGTCCTAAAACTGCTGTTGCATCATTTTGTAATTAAGCAAAATTATTTTTTATTTTCCTCTGCTCGCTGGTCTGAGGATTCATTGATTATTCCATCAATTAGTCAAGTCAGCAGATAATAAATACTTTTGGTTTATTAAAGAGCCCCGATAACTAATCAGAGAGTAAGATGGGTCTCTTACATGAACCAGTCATTGCTTTAAAATTAAACTAATGTAATTATTGAACTGAACATTTTCAAAACAGAAAACCAGTTTAGTTTTTAAAGAAACATATTTAAAGCACAAAGCTATAACTTAAAAGGTATAAATAATATTTAAAACCATTTTCACTGTCACAGTGTGGAAGTTTTTTTATTAATCATCCTTTACATACAGCCACAGTTAGCACTGCTGATACGGCCAAGAACATATTTTCCATCGATCATTACTATTGCAATATTAATAATAACATTAGCATCTGTTAGCGTCTCTGCTTCTCTCTCTGCTGTCATATACTGTACTTTGATGCAGATAAAATGCTATAAAGCTTTTTTTTTAGTTTTCCTGTTATCAGCAGGGAATCAGAAATAGAGTCTGAAATAATGCAGTGACTGTTTTTATTACAAGTCCAACATCTGATGAAATGACCTTTGGCTTTGTCTGGTTTCATTTTTGGTTGTAATTTCCCTATAAAATCAGAGTTTTGGTTCATATTAACAGCTGGGAGGCTGAAGCAGACAGAGAGCAGGAAAACTTTGGACTATCAGGGTGGTTTTGGTGATATTTAACTGAATATTTGCAAAATTTGCCCCCCTAACACAACTGAGTTGATTTAAAACGGATTCAATTTAAAAGAAAAAGAAACAAAAAGGGGGCAATAATTAAAAAAATTGCTTCGTTGTGTGGCCCAAACTGCAGCCATCGTATGTTCAAACCAGGTAACTGATTTGTATTAAAATGCCAACTTGGACCATTAGCTTGTGTATGTGCTGCTCTGAAGACTGGAGGTGGGAAGTGCTGCTTTATGCTGAGGAGCCGTGTCAACCTCTTCTCCACAAGAGCCCCCTCTACAGGGGCAAACGAAGAGACTGCAGTCCAGAAGAGGCTTTCACAGGACAAGAAGCAGCAATGCTAACATGTAGCATAGCAACATGATGGGGAAACTCAGCTAAAAGACTCTATATATAAAAGTACATTGTAGTAATGTGTTCTCCTACGACTCTGCCCTTGTTTGAAATGAACCATGAAGGTCCCAGGTTTCCTAGGATTACTTCACTCATTCCTAGATGAACTGGGCTTCTATCTTCTGGTTTTCACTGAAAGTAATGTGGTTTTATTTTAGGAGATAAAATGTCCATTTTCTGCTGTTTTCTGGGTGAATTTACATTTAAACACAGATTCTGATACTTCTGCAGCAATATCACGTCTACGCTTTCTGTAGAGATCAAGATTATACATACAGTATATATTGTAGTATATATATTGAAGTTGAGAAGATATATACCTCATACAGAAGAAGCTAAGCTAGTCCGGGTTTCCAGTCGATGTTTTGTACCATATCTCTTCTCAGTTTTTTCTGTTATACCAGCAAACTGGACTTCCTGCAAACGTAACGCAGCACATCGACACAATCAAGGTCATACTTGTGTTGAAGAATAAAGGATGAATCATAATCAAGATTTTCTTTTATTTTCCTCACGTTTAAGACATTTTCTCTGCCCCCCTTTAGGCTGGAGCTGCCCCTCCAGACCTGACGGCCCTGCGGAGTCAAATCACGGCCCTGGAGGAGGAGCGGGAGGAAAACCAGTGGAAGGTGGAGCAGTATCAGGAGCTTAAAGCAAAAAACGGTAGTGAAAACAGACCGAGGTGGCGAGTACTGTCAGAAACAGCAGCCTGCCACCCTGTGTCTGTCGACATGAATCGTATCAGAATGCTCAGTGTCATCAGCAGCGGTTAGAAGAAACTACGATGAGTTTCTTTTGGTGTTTTCTCTTAGAAATGCTGGAGGCTAAGCTGGTTTTGTATGAGGAGCAACAAAGAACGTTACAGGCAGACCTGGAGCTGTTCACCAAGAGGGCTGCTTCTCAGGTCAGGGATCAGACTCTGAAACATGCTTACTGTGCACACGTGAGGAAACGTGCTCACTGGAGGTGTCGTTTTGCCCCCCTCCCCGACCACAGGCCAGCGAGTCGGGCAGCGCTGACGATACTCAGAGTCAGGTGCTGGAGTGGCAGGAGATGGTTGCCGAGGCGGTCAGCGCTAGGGACCGAGCCAGGGAGGAGAAGGCTGCCATGGCCCTTCGCATCAGCCACATGGAGGAGGAAAGAGAGGGTAAGGCCATAACTAGATGAACCATCACTGGGATAAATGTGTGGAGGTTGAGAATAAAACGAGAGGAAATCAGCTGATGCACACCTAATCTGCTTAGAAATCATTCAACTGTTTCATTTACATCCAGAAATAACCCACATCTGATTCAAATGCTTTCTTTTCTGAGGTGCAGGAGAAGGCGTAGCAGCACATTGAACTCCCGTTTAAGTTCAAATTTTCAGCCTTACCCCGTGACCCAACATTTACCTCTTTCACCATAATTAACTTAAAAAAAAGAAATCCTCACTAGTTTAATGTCATCTCATTTTATTGATTGTTCCTAAGACAGAGTTTTGCATTTAAATCAGAAACTACCTGCAAGCAACAAAAGTCACAGGCGGTTCATTTTTATCCTCATTTTTCTTTCATTTAACACAAATGCTGAACACAGACTTCTCCTCCAAACAACACCAATAACTTTCAATTGCATGAACACATTTTTGACCAAATGTTAAGTTGACTGAACATTTGTGAGCTTTTATGGCTGCCTTCAAATTTTTGTACATACAAAACACAAAAGAAGCTGCACAGCGCAGATTATTAGTAAATTTGAACGTTTGCAGTCTTCCATTGTGACTTTTATTATTAATCGGTGTGTTATTGTTAAACCTTTGCTTTAGACAGATAGAAAGGACAGCATATGATACCTGCGGGGAGGAAGAGAGGAAAATCTTCTCGTTCATTTAATAGTTCTTTAACGGTTGTTTTTACTGCTTTAATTACAGTATATTTCAGTAAATAACCTAAAGAATTATGTATTTTCTTTTAAATATGAGCATCTCAGAGATTTGAAGCTCATGTTTTGCCGTTTTCTACATGTCCTCTGTTGTCCTGACTGAAAATTACTTTCTTTTGCTTTATCCCCCCCCCTCACCGTTGTCATGTGGGAGACTTGGTTTACTCTGTGCTGCCTCCCATCTCGTGGACCTCCTCCCCCCCTGACTCCCTCTCCAGCCCCTGCTCCAGGGATGGGAGCAGCCACACAGAACAGTTTCCCATCAGTTTTGTGCATGCAGGCTCCTCCAAACACCTGGTGCAGGTCTTGCTCACTGCACTGCCTGCAGTCGCCCTGAACTTTGTCTTGGTTGTGGTGAGCTCCAAGCAGTGCAGTGACAGGATGCACCCTCGAGTCTGCCGTTTTAGTTTCTCCTCTCCTCCCTTATTTACATTTCTTTACCCCTTTCTTGTCCTCTGTTTAACTACTTCTTCTGTCTGTCCTTTGGTTTCTGGTGTGGACATGCTAAAATGATTTATCGCACTCCACCAACATTAATATTCTGCTGTCAAACTGAACTAAACGTTTGCAGATTTGCACTAACTCGGGATGTTTCACACTGACATACGGTCCTACCTCGTTTTTTAACATGCAGGTGTTTTGTCAAGAAGAGCAAAAGACAAAATTCTGCAAATTCTCATTGATTTAAGGTGAATCGAGTAAATAACACCAAAATAAAACTTTATGTAAAAAGACTAACGGCTTCTTTAACTTAAATCTTGCCTGTTGAATTTGTGTGTGTGCTACTGGTTGTTATCAAATCAGATTTATTTAATGGACTAAATAAAGAGACTAAAGAGCTCACAAATCAATGGACTCGTTCCAAGAGTTTCAGAAGATAATTGTGTGTGTGTGGGTGTGTGGGTGTGTGTGTGTGTGTGTGTGTGTGTGTGTTTGTTCGTTGCAGTGTTTCTCCATCCTGGTCGTCAGGGACCCTCCCCTGCATGTTTTAGAGTTTTCCAGCTCCAGCAGACCTGATCCAGATTAACTGAGCTGCTCGTTAAGTTCTTTGCGAGCTGCTAACGAGCCTTTTTTTTAGTTGGGTGTGTTGAAGCCTGGAAACCTCTAAAACATGCTGGGCAGGTGTTCCCGAAGGCCAAGATTGAGGAAAAACCCAGTTAAAGTCAACACTTTCCACGAGATCAGCTTTTTTTCCTGTATGTGTTAATAATGAAACTTTTTACTAACTTAATATATAAATAAATTAGCAACCACATGAGTACATCAAAGGCATTTCACGATCCATCCATCAGGTCGCTTTTGTCTACAAGGAAATTATTCCAAAACCCCTTAAAGCCACTAATTCTGTCTAACATTTGCTCATAAGACACCCTTTTTCTAACAGAACTCAACCAGTTTTTGGTCCTGGAGGAGATGTTTCTATAATGTGAGGATGACTGATGGCAGTGAGAACATTTATTACAGTAAGGTCATATTAAGACAGATTCATAGCCCTGGTGGTTTAGGTTTAACTATAACTAGCCAGTTCTCCACGTGTTCTCTTCTCCTACATAGTTTTACTGGTTTATATTCCCACAATACATGCAGAGTTATCCCTCTCCTAAAAGTTCATTTATGTTGAGTCAGTTTTCCTTTAGCCTCCCTTAAAAGTATTTTTCCCCTAACTGATCATTTTACTTCTTAATGTTTCAGTCTAAGCGAATACATGAGGCAGTTTTTACCTAACGATTTCATGTCCGAGCCAACCTGACCCTGAGTGGAAAAGTAATACCTGGTGGCTCCAACAAACTGCAGTCAGGTGTTTGCAGTGAGTTTTTCACATCGCTGTGGAGGAATTTTGGCACTCCTTTCTTTGCAGAATGGTTTTGATTCAGTCTCATTGGAGGGTTTTTGAGCACGGACGGCCTGTTGAAGGTCAGTCTGATTTCAGTCTGGACTTTGACTTGACTTGACTAGACCCGCTTCAAATACAGTTTTCTTTTTTCTTTTTAAGCCATTCAGAGGTGGACTTGCAGGTGTGCTTTGGATTATTGTTCTGCATGTGCTTGAGCTTAAAGCCACAAACTGATGGTTATACTATCTCATTAGATAGAGAGCAGAATTAATGGTTTTATAAATGACTGCAAGTCCAGGTCCTGAAGCATCAGCCCAGCCCCAGACCACCACACCGCTACCGCCATGTTTGACTGTTGGTATGATTTTTTGAAATGCTGTTACTTTCACACGAGACATACCGGGACACACACCATCCAAACAAAGTTTAGCTTTCGTCTCAGGATATTTTCAGTATAGTCTTGGTGATCATCAAGATGTTTTATGTGAATGTGAGCTGGAATAATATTGTTCTTTATGTTTTTTTGGTCCACAGTGGCTTTCACCTTGAAATTCTCCAAAGAATGCAATTTCTGCTGCGTAAACATGGACCATAACCCATTACAATCCTGTAACTCTCACCTAAAACAGCTTTTTATGGATGGAAGACGTGTTGTGGAGGAACTATTTTACTGGTGGTGCTGATGTTAACAGGAGAGTTGTAGCATCATCTGCTGCTGGAGTACAGTATGGTTTCAAAGATAAATTACATTCATGACTGGTCTAAAATACGTGTTTACTGAATCTACACTTATGATTGTCGCCTGGAGTAGTAGACATCACTCACATATCAAGAATCTCAGCTTTCCAGTGCTGTAAACATGTGTAGGTACCTGGAAGGGAGACTGAGTACAATACACAATTATTTGTCATGTCCTTCTTATGGGAAGTCTTGTACAAACTGGCTATCGGAGCCAAATGAAGCCATCGGTGCTTAAGGCTTTGTTCACACTGCTGGCAAAAGTGACTCAAATCCGACTTTTTTTTGCTCATTTTTGACCCATATCAGGTCTTTTTCTTACAGTCTGAACAGCACCAATCAGATTTCTTTTCTCATATGTGGTACTAGATCGGATACAAATCCCATCTTTGTCAAAGCGACGTCAGTCTGAACGCTCATGTTGCATATTATCCAGGTTTTAGATCATTAAAGTGCACGGTTCTGCTCCAGGAGGCTGTAGGTGTGAATGTAAACAAATGTTACATCATTATTTTATCCAGAGGTGATTGCACAACAACTTTGAAAGTGATGCTCACATGCTAACAAGTATAGCATCCATATTTTACCTCTGTAAACACAGCGTGCCGTGCGTAATGTCACATCTTCCTCTGATCTGTCAGATTATCTATATGACTGATGAATTGTGACATATAATACCGTTATTAATTGTAAAATAAAGTAATCGTGACGTCCATGTTTCCATGTTTTCACTGTGATTCACTGGAGTCCCAAATCCTTGCAGTTGGCTCTGTTACTCTTTCCAGACTGATTTGTTAGGTAGATAGATGGGGTCAGGTCGGCTTGGATGGACACCCCCTGCTTTAATAAACTAAATCACAGTTTAAAAATATCTTTTTGTATTTGCTCCAGTCAGTGGCCAGTGTGTCTTAATGATCTGAAACATTTAAGTGTGACAGAAATGCAATGCACCAAGTATCTGTAAGGGGATGAATATTCGTACCAGCACTGTATAAAACTGCCTGTGATCAGCAGATTTTTTCACTAATGTTTGTTTCTGGAAAGACTTTGTGATGCTCTTTCGCCCTTTTGCGTGCATCGCGTGGCTTGTCTCTGCTTCACCCTGCCTATATGCTGAACCCGCTGTGATAACTGCTTTAACACACCAAACTCCTTTTCTTTCTCTTCCCCACCCTTCTGCTTTGAGCTGCCTCCTTCCCTCCCTCCTCCACTCATCAAATTCAGCCTGTTGTCACAAAACAGATGGGAACATTTTGTTCTATCAATTGGACACTGCCCTGCTTGCATCCTGTGCTGCTAAGTGGACGAAGTTCCAGAAGTTTCCCCTCAGATCTGCACCTGTTTGTTGTGTTTCTACGTAACTGTCTGATGCTTCCATCCAAGACTCGGTGATGAAACACTGGCTTTAAATGTGACTCATAAAAGAGAGCTCTGTCCTTCCTCCCACTGCCACCTTGTACTCCTCGTCTCCCACATGTTTCAATGCTTTTTTCCTTTGCTGTGCAAATTAGGTGTGCATGGCTTTGACCAGAACGTCGCTTTTGAAGTGTTTCTCAGGTTCACAAACCTTTTGCAGATACAGAAGTGCAATCATACCTAAAGTCTGAGTAACTCCCTCCCATCCTGCTGCCTTCTCACTTCTCTTGCAGCCTTTCTGTCTCTCTCATTGCATCCATTGTTGGATTAAACCGTTTTCTGTGTTATAAAGTGTATTTGCGGTGTCAAATGTGTCTCATCTCCTCGTCACCAAATCCATCTTCACCATTTATGCCATCAGCCTCGTCATTTCTCAATCATCTTGTCAAAAAGTTTCCTCCTTCTTCTCTGCAACAATTCTTTCCTCTCCACTTTATATCCACCTCCCCATCCACAAACACATCCTCAATCCAACCAAACCCTCCCCTTTCCCTGTGGCACAAAACTGATTGAGGATGACTGGTTCTTTCCTGGCTGCTCCGATCCAGCTCTGGCCACTCGGCAGCAGGAGTTGGAGGACGAGTTGGCTCAAGCTCGGGGGCTCGGCCACCACAGAGCCAAGAAGCTGGCGGCTCCGGCCCAGCGAAGCCTGCAGGTAGGTGGGCAGCTGGCACCATCTGCTTGTGCTGCAGTTAAACCTGCATCCTTTAATGTATTTGACACATGTTCTGCTAAAACACAGTTCCAGTTTGAGGAGTGAAGAGAACATATTAAACAATATGTACACTGCACAGCTTTGATTCAACATCACAAACTAAAACTCAGATTACACAGACCTTTAAACTAAATCCATCCTTTTTTTTCTTTTCTTTTTAAAATTGATTAATTGATCGTTTAATTTGGGAGGTAACCATTTTCAAAACCACTGGAGGCAACAGGGACTCCACAAGGACTGCTTTTAACTCCAGAACACGAATAAATCCACCAGAGAGCAGAAGATGTGTCAAATTGTAAACAACAGGATTTTAAGAAACACTTTGACTATGTGCATGCAGAGCTCCTAGAAATTCATCCATCAGATCTGATCAGTTTTATGTGTGAGGTGACAGAAACTGTACAGATCTGCCAGAGGAGGTGAGCTTCAAGGTTTAAAGCAGCTGGAATCTGCCTGAATTCACATAAGATCAAACAACCTACCACATATTTAGTGTCTTATTATGAGTTTTTGTATGAGCAGACCTGTGGAAACGTACAGTTCTTTACCCAAACTGTCACAACTCATTAAAAGAGGCCCTGCTATGATCAAAAATTTTCCACCTGCAGGAGGATTTTGAGTTTGATGGACAGACCCCCTTCCTGGACCCTCGGAGTGCCTCGGAGAGCACCACCCCGATGGAGGGAGAGAACATGGGAGGTTGGTGGCCCGAGTACAGTACCCCTGCCACAGGTGTGAGACCCGCTAGACAGTTTTCACCGGCATGCACTCAGTCATCTGCACGGAGCTGTGGGACACTTGAGCTGCCTTTGGGTTATTTTCATGTTTGCTCAGTAACACCCATAACACAGCGTCGGGTTACTGGTTGGTTTGCTTCATTTATTTTTTCATCCAACCTGCCAACACACCCAAACCGCCTCATCTATTCTGGGTCACCGGGTAATTCTTTTGTACCTTGCAGGGATCAGCTGGTTAAGCTTGTATCTACTTCTGTGTGTGAACTCTGGGTCACATCACGTTGAGTCATGTTTAAACTCATCCCTGCTTTATTTAAAGTAACTCTGGGACATTTGGCACAATTCAAACATTCATGTTGCTTGTTTTATGTTCTGACATGTGCATGCTGGTGGAGCTGGCCAGTGTTTGTAAAAGTGCAGAATTTGTGTTAAATGTTGGTGGAAAGATTCTCCATCTGTGGTAAGTTTAAATGTTTTATCTGTTTGCATGATCAGCTCCTTTTTCCCTTCATTTCCTCTCATCTCGTGACTTATTAAGCTGAAGGTTGCCATTAAAAATGACATCAGATCATTTTAAATAAATATAGATAGAGCAAATGATAAAATCGATGTCATTTCTGGTTGCTTGTGGCAACCAGAATGGATGTTAGTCCATCATGAGCTCTTCTTTTCTGACTTTCAGTCCTGTGATCTTGAACTTCCACTGACTTGCTTTACATATTTATTGTATTTACCAGTGGTAAATACAATAAAAGTGGCCTTTGCGTTTCAGTTTTTAAAAATGAATAGCAGAATGAATAATAATAATAAAATAAAAATCCTTACTTTTGATGTGGAATTGTTCTACCTGCCCCCCTTATCCAAGCTCAAAGAATGAATCTGCACCTCTGATTGGCTCAGATCCACAATTTTACATCATGTCCTTGTTTTGAAATTGAGACCAGTGTTCCAACATTTCTTCCTACCCATGAAAAGCATCCTACCTGTGCTTCTTACGCATGTGCACGGCATGAAAATATCATTTAAATGTTGGGCGAGGACGTCCGCAAATCCATGCTGCCTTCAAGTTCGTGTTTAACAGCTGTACCTTCATGTTGTGAAAAAAAAAACTTTAATTTTATACATATTTCATGTATTTTATAGAAATTGTATATTCAAGTAATTTTTAGTTTTTCATTATTATATCGCCTAATAACAGAAATATTCATTC
>CM047975.1:3454713-3471307 GCA_026261665.1 Melanotaenia duboulayi | reverse complement strand
TATAATTTAAATTGTTGAGGCTTCTTAGCGATCTTTCCTCTGTGGATTCTGATGCTATGTACAGATCGACAGGTGTAGCTATGAATTCAGCCTGCAGTAGGATGTTTTGACAAGGTAGCATGTGATACGATGACAATCACAGAAATTGACAAAGAAACTGGAATCAGTTGTAAAACATGGAATATGAAGAAGAAGAAATCTTTATTTGTTCATCTGTTCATATTTTACGAAACACACCAAAATTTGTCCCCTGCTGTTAACTTTTGTCACTACTAGGCTACCACTCCCCCTACGGTGGAATTTGTGTGGGTATGATCTGTTAACCCCACCAATTTAAGTAAGGCTGGATGAGGGCTTGAGGTATTTTGACCTCTGCAGCCCCCCGTCTGTGAAATCACCTGAACTGACTGGATGTGGCCAAGAGGCTGACAGAAACACAGAAGTTTTACCTGGTTGTCCACAAAATGAAGAAATACCGCGCTACGCGGCTGTAGAAAGAAATGATAAAGCTGGATTTGTTTTTTAAGGTCCAGGTTATTTACATGAAGAAGAAAAGTTTTTAGGCTGGAGTGTGACCTCCTCCTACAATATACTAGCTTTTTTATTCCTCCTTTTGGATCCTCATTGGTGTTTCTAAGGTGAATTTGGGTGATAGTCCTCGTTTCTCCTGACTCTGACCTCCTTTTAAATGCATTTTTCCCAGTACCCCCCCGGGGGGGGCCGGTACCACCCTGGTTGAGAAAGGCTAGTTAGAGAATGGATTTGATGGTGAACACACAACTTATTCAGGCAAATCAAGCAGCATTTCTGTAAAAGAAGACGTTGTGTTGCTCCGGTAAACAGGCTGCTGTGGAACTGTTTATTCCTTGCTACCTTCCCTGTGGCCTGCATTGGCCTGTTTTTGAGGCCCATCATGCTTCAGACCCTCATCCTGTGTCTTTCCATGATTCCAGACGGTTTGCGGTCCGTTGTGGAGGAACTGGAGCTGGAGCGGAACCAGCTGCAGGAGCAGATCCTGAGCCTGGAGGAGCGCTGCCAAGACCTGGAGGACCGACTGCAGCTGCAGGCCCGGATAGAGGCATTACAGGTAACCTCGCCACGCACAGCCCCTTCCAGCACCACCCTGTAGCTGCGGGGTTAACTCAGCAAGCATTCCTAATTCACCTACCTATGAGTAACTTGAGTGAAGAACATGTTTCTGCCACAGAGTGGGATTTTGTAACAAACCCTTCTAACACAGGTGACGTTTGATGTAGATGAAGATGAGCAGCCATGTTGGGTCTCTCAGGTGTGTTGGGTCGCTCATGTACGTGTGCGCTGGAGAGCCCGTCTGGCGGTGACTGCTAATGGTTTGGTGTGCATGTTTAACCTGGACACGTGTGGCGTTTCATGTTTTATCTCTGAAGTCTTCGACACGCGGTGAATGTCCAGGTTGTTGTTCAACGATACTCCGCAGCAGCAAATCTCCACTCATGCCGTTCTCCATCTGTTTCCGTGTGCAGTGCAGTCTTTCCTCAGAGTGATTTCATATTGATGTTGTTTTTTATCCCCACTGTAGAACGAGAGTGAGAGACTCCAGAGCCAACTTGCCAGTGTTCGAAGTCAACAGGGCAGAGATGCTGAAAAGCATCAGCTGCTGGTGAACAGCCTCAACGAGAGGCTGAAAGGGTAAGCTGCTGGGTCATTCAAAGCTACAATCCTTAATGGATTTACTTCCAATACATTTAGTTCATAAAATAAATAGAAGAGGAGTGGTCTGCTAACTGGAGGGTAGATCAAAAGAAACCGGAAAGCACCATAAATGGNAAGAGGAGTGGTCTGCTAACTGGAGGGTAAATCAAAAGAAACCGGAAGTTAGTTCTAATGTCATTTCTTAAAGACGCACTGTGGGACTTTCTGCCCGTAAAACTCTGCGTTCCTGACTGGCTTGATGGCGAGAACGAGCACAATGCTAATTCTTCTTCCAGGACACCGTGTGACGTTTTACACACCTTTACGCAGCCCTTTGTCCGATAACTGTGCTTCACTTTCACTCGTTACCTCCCTTTGCCTTCCATCGTATCAGTTAGAAAGAAATTAGATTTTTCTCCAACATTTCTAATGCCATTAGAAATCAGGAAAGTTGTTCTGTTTGACCGCTGCTCTTTCTTTCATCCAGCTAGTGAAGTTACAGTTAACTAAGACTCATATAAACTACAAGTGTATAAGTGCAACCTATACATGTAAAACTCTGAAAGTGTAATCTCATTTACATAAAAGAAATAAAACAACAGCAGCACCGTTGTTTTCTCACTGCTGACAGCTCATGCTTTGGGTGAAAACCACAGTGAGTTTCAGGCGCTGCTAAAACTGGGAATAAATGGAGTTTTACAGCAGGTTTAATCAGCTTAAGCTGGGTACAAACATTAAGATTATCAGGCTGTTTTTGTCCCCATTTTCCTCCTTCCTGAGCAATGACGGCAAACACCCGGTCCTCTAAAGTCTTATAAGATTTATTATTAACCTGAGGTCTGAGGTGTGTTAACAGTGATTTTGTCCCGACAATCGGCCCAGTAATGGGTCCTGGGTGACTCTTCAGGTGTGTGTGGGNTTAACAGTGATTTTGTCCCGACAATCGGCTCCTGGGCGACTCTTCAGGTGTGTGGGGAAAGCCGGCGATTCTTCGCTCATGACTGTGTGGAACAGAATGTAGCCAATCAGAGAGCGAGCTGACTGCGGAGGATATAAAGTCCGTGTTCACGCCGTCTCCAGGCTTTTTTCCCAGTGTCTTTTTTTCTTTTTTAGTTTGGAATAGTTCAGAGACCACCATCATTCCCTCGTCTTGTATGTCCTCTTCCATGCTGGATGCTTTGTTTTCCGGTTGTTGCCATGGTTCTTCTTTGTTTTTGTTAGATCACGTTTGATCATGTGAGATTTCTGGCTTGAAACACCGGATTCTAGACGGGCTGTGGGACAGGATGGTTGTCTTCTGAGATTATGGGAGTCACCACACATAGTACGATCACAACTGTCTTTATGTGTGAGGTCTGTAACAAATAAAAATAACTCGTCAGAGTAAGAAAACCCTGATGTGTGTTCCCAGCTTTAGCTCTCATTCGTTGTCTGATGCCGATTGTTAAAGAAATGGCTGAAATGATGAAATAATTTGGCTGAGCTCTGCTTCTACAGGCCCATTCATGCTCCCTTACCTACGTAAACAGCAGCGTCCGTTTCAAACGTTGTCTTATGTCGCCTCCTCATACTTCCGCGCGTCTTTTGCGTTGCCATGGTGGTTAAGTTAGTTCTCCACTAGTNCTTCCGCGCGTCTTTTGCGTTGCCATGGTTAAGTTAGTTCTCCACTAGGGTGCAGTGCTGAGCCGACGTCAGTTTCAGACACCGTTCAGCAGCCGCAATGCTTCACTATAAAGTTGTTTCCTGCCGTCCAACACGCCATAAACACTCATAGTTTCTATTCAAAAGCTCACACAGTTTCTACCTTTGTTGTGCTTGTCTCATTCCNTTTCTATTCAAAAGCTCACACAGTTTCTAGCACATTTACTGTATTTATCGTTTATTCAGCNTCTTCTGCTTCTTTGTTGCCTTCCTGATCCTGATCCTCTTCTGCTCAGCACTGCCCTGCAATTTCTGGTGGTATCGCTTCGTCTTCTGGGTTAAGCGACGGATAGCAAAGCTCCCTGAAAACGGACCAGATTATGTGTAACCGATGTAGAAGACGGACGAAACTGTCTGTCTGTCCGCGTATCCGTCTTCTGAGTACAGCATACATCTGCATCTATGTGCATTCATGATTCAGGCATTTCTTTTTAACTTAAAAAATGGTACAATTTCATTTTCAGACAAAGTACACAAACACGTTGACTCCTCTTCCTCATACATGTGCAGACATGAAGGAAACCTTGCATCCTCTTGTTAGCATGAAGATGAGAGAACAGGTTCCACCTAAACGTAGACCAAATAGATGTGACAGCTGGCCGGACTGGTGTCTGTTTGGATGAGGAGCACATTTACTGTATTTATCATTTCTTCAGCTTTTTTTTCCTCTCTGTTAAATAAATGTGTAAGTTTAAGTGATGAATATTCAAGGACGAGGAAAGGCTCGTATGCGAACATGCTTGCCTGTTTTTCTTTCTTGGCTGCTGGTGTTACAGTAAACAGTCTAGTAAACATTTTGATATATTTGTTTTTGTCAGGCTGAGTGAAACACAAGAGTGCCTGGAAAGTTCCCTCATTGAGAAGGAGAACACGTTGGCCAAGACGTCGGAGAAACTGGAGCTCATCAGCAGCCTCAGAGAATCGCTGAGTGAAAAAGAAATGCAGTACAAAGAGCTGTCGGACAGGCTCCTTCAGGCTGAACACAGCGTGAGAATGCTGACTTTGCTATTCATTCAGAAAGAAGCTGCTTTTTAGCTTCCAGTGATGCTTTACTCTTGTTCCTTTCCTCCTTCCAGCTGGAGAACATGACCGTGAAGTGCAGCGGCTCAGAGAAACAATGCTCCGAACTGAAAACAGAAGCTGCTGACCTCACGCAGAAGCTGAGTCTGCTAAAGGAAAAGGTAACCACAAAAGATGTAATCATCAAACCTCAATGTTTAACCCATTTTGGGTGTTGGGGGTAAAAACGGTGGCAGCATGTCAGACATGATAGAAATTAGATGAGGTGATAAAACCTGTCTTGCTTCTCTTTGTTATATTACACTCAACTTTTCTCTATTTCTAGGCACAGAAACAAGAAGTTACCATAGAAACGCTGCAAACAGAGCTTGATCAGACGAACGAGGACCTGGACAAGCTGAACACCGCCCACCTGGAGGAGCGAGCCCAGCTCATCCATGACCTTCAGAGCTGCGAGCGGGAAATCGATAGTCTGAAAGATATTCTATCTGAAAAGGACAAGGAGATGTCGAGCCTGGCGGCTAACATGGCTGAGTACGCGGAGCAGGTCACGATTCTGAAGCAGGAGATCAAAGTCAAAGAGGAGAGCCTGGTCCAGGTAGAAAAGGCTCTGAGTAAGGCAGAGCGGGAGGCCATGGTTATCAGAGACTCGCAGAGTTCAGACCATCAAACCCTGAACAGCAAGATCACCGAGCTGGTCGGCAAACTGAAAGACACCGAGGTGGAACTGGTGAACGTCAAAGAGCAAAGGGAGTCGAAAGTGGCCGAGGTGGAACATCTAATAAAGCAGACCGAGGAGGATAAGAGAACCATCCAGGAGCTTCGAGGGGAGATCCAGAAACAGATTGTGAGCCACCGCAATCATCTTTCTGAATGTGAAATACACATCTCGTCTCTAAAGGAGCAGCTGACCTCATCTGCCCAGAAGCTTCAGGAGTCAGAGGAGCTTGTTTCACATCTCAAAGACAGAAATTCAAACAATGAGAAGCTGCAGCAGGAGCTCAGGGATAAAGAACAGTTACGTGAAAATGAGCTTAAATCCTTCAAAGACGAACAAAACGAACTTCTGGCTCAGGTGGAGAAATATAACAACCAAGTTCAGGCATTGTCCAAACAGTTAGAGAAGCAGATGGAGAGCGAGGAGAACGTCAGAAAGATGGTGCAGGAGAAACTGGAAACTTTAGCATCACTGGAAGACAAGCTAAAAGCAGCTGGTAAGCAGGCAGAGGACGAGAGGCACAAGTTCAACATGGAGTTACAAGTCAGGGATTCAGAAACCCAGAAACTGAGCAAAGAACTAAAGAACAAGTCTGAGAATTTCTCCAAACTCAAGAGCCTTTTAAAAAGCACGAAGACTGAAAAACAACAGCTGGAGGAGAATCTCAAAGGGCTGAACGAGCAGCTCGACCTGCAGAAGCAGCAAGCCAGAGAGCTCCACCAAAAGGTTGCATCTGCTCTTGAACTTAACAGCAGTCTGCAGAATCAAGTGCAGCAACTCACAGAGCAGAAAGAGAGACTCGAAGTGGAAGTAAGCCAGCGAACAGAAACCATTTCAGAAGTAACGGCTGAGCTGGGCTCTTTACAAGCAAAAATCGCTGATTTGGAAACACAGCATTCAGAAAACAAGAAAATCATCCAACAGCTGCACGGAGAAAAGGAGGAACTCACTGTCCGAACCAGCGAGTTAAATCAAGTCTTTGAGCAGAGCACGCACTCACACTCTGAGATTTTGTTGGCAAAAACAAACGAATGTAGTCGTCTCAGCCAGTTGCTCAGAGAGAGGGAGGAGGAAGTCACTCAGCTGCGAGAATATGTGCAGAGTTTAACCTCTAAGGTGGAGCAGCTGCAGCTCGACGTGGCAGAAAAGGAGCAAGCTACCTCCGGCCTTCTGACTGAAAAAGAAGTCAAACAAAAAGAGCAAACACAACTGGAGGAAGCGTTGTCTCTGCTTCGAGAGCAAGAATCCAGTTTGAAGGCTGGGTTGATGGAGAAGGATGCGCTGTTGAACCAGAAGCACGAAGAGTACCAAAGTCTGCAGAATGAAATCACTGCTGAGAAAAATACCACATCCAAGCTACGAGCAGAGGCTGAATCGCTCCTCGAGGAACGCTCACATCTCCAGCAGCGACTTGAAGAGAGAGAAGAAATGTTAAAAAAGACGACACAGCAGAGTCAAACGTGCAAAGATGAGCTGAATGAAAGAAACCAGGCGGTTAAGTCTCTGAGCGACCAAATCAGAGTCTTGGAGGAAAACAGCAGAAAGTTTGAGTCTGAGGCTGCAGTGATGAAATCAGAGCTGGCCCAGCTTCACGCTACCTGCGAGTCCAGGGAAAAACAGCTTACTCAGCAGCTGCAGGCTGTTTCTGACCTGAACTCGCAGCTTGCAGCTGCTGTTGAGCAGAATTCCAGTTTGAGCGAGCAGATCAGCAGCCTGACAGAAGACAAGCAAAGATTACAAGAAGAGCTCGCAAAGAAGGTTAAATCTCTTTCTGAACTGATGACTGAGAAGAGTTTACTCCAAGAAATAACGTCCAAACTGGAAATTCAAATCTCAGACAATCAGAAAATGATGGATGACTTGTTGAGGGAAAAGGAAGAGCTTACTCTGACAGCAGAGGAGCTAAAAAAGATCCTGAAGGAAAGCGAACAGTCAAGCTCTGCAGGTCTGCTCGAGAAGACCAACCAATGTGCTCATCTGTCAAAAACACTGAGGGGCAAAGAGGAACAGCTCCAGAGTTTACAAGAGCAAATCAGTGAACTCAACACTTCCCTACATGACAAAGAGAAAACGGTGGAGGCTCAGCAGAACCAGCTGATGCAACTTCAGGACACCATATCAATGCTTCAGGAGCAGGGATCTGTTCTGAAGTCGGGGCTGATGGAGAAAGATGTGATGTTTCAGCAGAAAGCAGATGAAGCTGAGCAGCAGAAAGACCTTGTCTCAAAGATGCAGGGAGAGATAGAGTCACTCAGGCAACAGTGCTTAGACGCAAAGCAACAGATAGAGGAAAAAGAAGAGGCTTTAAGAGGAGTAATGAATGAATTTCAGAACCAGAAAGACGAGCTGAACAAACGAAACGAATCTGTGATTTCACTTAGCGGTCAGCTTGGGGCCATGAATGAGAACGCTGCCAAGATGGAAGCGGAGATTACCAACCTAAAGGAGTCTGTGCAAAAACTCTCTGCAGAAAATCATTGGCTGATGCAGGAGGAGGGCCAGAGGAAGGCAGACATCATCGATTTCAAAGACAACATTCAAGCACTCAATGAGCAGAATACCAGGATCAAATCTGAGCTTCAGAAAACTATAACTCAGCTATCTGAAGCACAGGAGCTCATCACCAATCTCAGAGCAGAAGCCCGTGAGAAGGAGAGGCTGAACTTGGCTGTTCAGGGAAAAGACGATGCCCTGAAGCAGCAGGAGACGCTGATCCAGCAGCTAAACATTACTGTTTCAGAGCAGAAGGAGCAGCTGGAGCAGAGAGCGGAGGACACGCTCGCTTTACAAGGACGAGTTTCAGAGCTTGAAGGCCAAGTTGACAGTCTTACTGCAGAGTCGTGCATCCTGAAAAACACTTTGGATAAAAGCAAACAGTCGAGCCTTGAATATCAAGCTCAGTCTTCTGCCACTGCTGAAAGTCTCAGCTCACATCTGCAAGCCAAAGAGGCCGAGTGTGAAAGTTTAAAAGAACAGATTTCACACCTTCAAGAATCTGTCGCAAAGCTCAGCGACTCCCTCCAAGTACAAAAAAGTGAAGCGCAAAGTCTCAGAAAAGTCTTGGAAGATAAAGAAGCGGCACTTCTGGAACGATCAAAGTCTCTCGAGGACGTTCAGAGACAAGCATACGAGGCTTCGCTCTTCAAAACTCAGTTCATGGAAAGCACAGAGTTGGTGACGCAGCTGCAGAGTCAAATTCAGCTACTCTGCACTCAGTCAGAAAACCTCAAGAAGTCTGAAGATGAAACACAAAGTGCCTTCAACAACCTGCAGGAGAAATATGCTGCAAACTTAGAGGAATTACAAGATGTGAGAAGCCAGCTCTCTGAAAGGACAGAGGAGGTGTCCACCCTTCAAACACTGCTGGATGAGTCCCAAAAGGAAGAGCAAACACTAAGGAAGGATAAGGAGTTATCAGAAGCCCTGAGCTGTCGTCTGTCACAGGAGAAGGACGAAGCTTTTGCATCTCACCAAGCAAGCGTGTCTCTGCTGACTGTGGAAATAGAAAGACTCAAATCACAACATCTTCAGGTTGCTACACAAATGAACGCACTGACCGAAAACCTGGAGCAGAGAGAAATGGCTCTGCATGCAATAAACAGTCAGTACACAGCTCAGGCCAAACACACAACCCAGCTGGTTTCAGAAATCAAGAAACTTGAGGAACAAAACAAGCGGCTAAACGAGGAGATTCGCTGTTCGAAGGAAGAGGTCGGTAATGAAAATGCACATTTGCAGGGAGAAGTCAGGAAAGTTGTTGCTGAGAAGGAAGAGCTGGAGAGGAGGTATTGTGACGTCCGGACATCGCAGGAGGAGCTGCAGGCTCAGATGGAGCGGAAGTCCAGCAGCATAAAGGAAATGATGGAGAAAATGGAGTCCGAGAAGCAGACTCTTCAAGCTGAGGTTAGTGCCAAAGACGAAGAAATTTCTCGATTAAAAGAAAACGTTCAAAAGATAGAACAAATTCTGCAGGATTCTGAGAAAGAGTGGCTGTTAGTGCTGGATAGAGAGAAGCAGCATAATAATCTACTTTCAGAACAGTTAAGAAGTGTTGAAAATGAAATGAAAACTAAAGATGTTAAAGTTAATGCTTTGAAACAGGACTTGGACAGTTTGCAGGAGAAACTAGCCGATGCTTCGGCTGCAGTTAGACAGGGCTCTGATCAGCTGAGCGCAAAAGAGTTGGAGGCATCAACGTCCAGAATTCAACTGGAGAAGGTTTTAGCAGCTATCCTAGAAAAGGAGGAGGAGAGCCGCAGCTTACAGGAGGCTCTGAAAGCTGCAGAAGATGAGCTTCTAAGTCTTGTAATGAGAGAAAATGGCAGCCACAGCGATTCCTCTGCACCTCAGAGGTCTGCTGCTTTAAACACGGAAAAGTCAAGTTTGCGGGACATGATAAGACAGCTGCAAGAAAGTCATCAGGCTGAGGTACGAGTGTTAAAAGGTGAGTTGGATAGACATGTTGCACAGCTGCAGGAGAACCTTAACGAAGGAGAAAGGAGCAATGAGAAGAGTCAACAGATCACTCGTTTGCTGGAGACCGTAGAGACTTTACAGACCCGGCTTAACGCAGCAGAGGAGAAAGTAAAAGAGGCTTCTGTTAGCTGCACGTCTTCACACAGTGAGCTGACAGCAAAAGAAGAACAAATCGGCTGTATGAGCATTCAGATCAGTCAGCAGAAGGAGTTGCTTGCCGCACTTAGTCAGCAGTTAAAGGAAAAAGATGCATCCATCGCACAGGTCATAGAGTCAGCCTCAAGTGAGAGGATGAAGCTTGATGAGGAAAAGGGTTCTTTGTTAACACAGCTAGAAAACATGGAACAAGCACAGCAAACCACCACCAAGAGGCTCGGAGAGATGTCTCAGCAGTTAGAAGAACAAATGTTGCTCTCTCAGAGTGAAATGGAAAGGAAGAATTCAGAGACTCTTCAGCTGCTTAAAGAAAAGGCAGATCTGCAGAGTGAGCTCGCTAAGGCGTCGAAAGAAAAAGAAGCAATGAAGAAGAAGCTTCAAGCCGCTCTCCTTGTGAGGAAAGACTTGACGAAGAGAGTTGAAGAGTATGAAAAGCAAAGAGACGAGAGCCTGAACAATGCCGAGCAGTCTCAAGCTACTGTACAAACATACCAAGAAAGGGTTTCCCTTCTTGAAAAGGAGATTCTTCAGAAGACTGGAGAGATACTCGAAACCAAAGCTGAAAGAGGAAGAGTCGTGGAACAGTTAGAAATGCTGAGAAGCACATTAAACGAGAAAGAAGCATGTTTATGGGAGAAGGACTCCGTCATAGAGCAGCTGCAGCAGAGATTAGAAGAGCTTCAAAGTGAAAACCAGACGTGTAAAGCCGAGCTAAAAGACAAATCTTCCTCCACAGCCAGTTCTGTCGATTTAGAAAATGAGCTCGCGCAGGTGAAGCTAGAGAAAGCGACGTTGCAGAAGAAGGCACAGGCTGCATTGCTGGCTCGCAAAGAGATGATAAAGAAAGCTCAAGAAAATGAGAAGAAACTGAGTCAGGAGCTGGCAGAGCTGAAAGACGACTACAAGGCCCTGCTGGAGCAACGCTGTCAGCAGACCAACGAGCTCAACGCCGTCCAGCTGACGCTTGACCAGAAGGTCAGGGAGCTGGAGAACCTCCATAAAACTTCTTCGTCTCATCTGGATGAATTAAACACTTTAAGACATCTTGTTGGGGAGAGGGATCAAACTCTACGAGATTTAAAGATGTCTTTGGCTGAGAAAGAAAGTCAGTGCCATTCGCTGTCAAACATGCAAACAGAGCTAGAAAATGTTAAGTCCACGATGGAACGTGTTTCTTCTGAAACCGTGAGTAAAGATGAGGCTCTCGGAGAGATGCAACAACGAGAGGATGCTCTGAAATCTGAACTACACTCGGCACAGAATGAGTTGGAGATGGCTCGTGCAGAGCTGAAGCAGAAAACAGACGAGATGGCGAAATGTCAGGAAACCATCCGGTTGGCCGATCGGGAGCGGCAGGCATCATGTGAGAAAAACAGCGCTTTAGAGGCCCAGTTAGACATCTGTCAGTCTGAACTGGAGCAAGAAAAACGTGCACATGAGAAAAAGAATCAAATTTTAACAGCCGAGAAGGAGGCGCTTGTGGAGCAAATGAATTTGTTAAAGCTGGAGCTTGAGTCAGCAATCGATTCAGTTTCTCAGAAATCTTTTGAAAATTCAACCATCCAGAGGATGTTTGCGGAAACGCAGCAGCAGCTCGGTGAGGAGTTGGAAAAGGCACAGCTGCATTATACTGAGACACAAAAGGAACTGGACTCACTAAAGAAGTTTAAAGAAAACTCTGAACTCAGAGATGAGGTAGCGGCGCTGAACCAGCCACTTGAACATCTGCATGAAGACAAACACCAGGATGACGTCTGTAACTCCTGCAAACATGCTGAAAACATTAAGGTGAAGCTGAAGGAGAGAGACGATGCTCTCTCAGGTTTTCAGGCTCAAGTTTCAGAAAAAGAAGCACTAATTGCTGCATTGGAGCTGCAGCTACAGCAGCAAATTAAAATGCATGAAGTTACTCTGGAAAATATGAAAGTAGAAGCTGAGGGGCTCCAGAAATCTCAAGAGGATGGAAGCAGAACGAACGATCAGGACAGCAAAAGCAAAGTGGCTCTTCTAACCAGGAAGCTTCAGGCAGCTTTAGTTTCCAGGAAACAGCTCCTGAAAGAAAACTCTACACTCAGGGAAGAAGTAGAAAATCTGTCTGCAAGGCGAGACGCGAAAGAAGCAGAGTGTTCAGATCTGGGATCATCTGTGCTGAAGCTAAAGGAACAAAACGTAGAGCTGGAAAGATCATCATCATCCGCCAGCAAAGAGCGAGACCAGCTCAGCAGTGAGGTAGAACGCGTCCTCGGTGAGAACCGCAGTCTTTCTGCAGCCTGCGACAGTCTGAAACTCACCATCCAAAACATCACTCAGCAAAAACAAGCCTTTTCATGCCAGCTCGAGTCTCTAAAAGACTCTCAGACGGAGGAGCTGACCAGGTGGAAGTCGAAGCATGTGGAGCTGAAACAAGAGTATGAGTCTCTGCTGCAAGCGTATGAAAACGTCAGCAGTGAAATGGACAAGATGAGGCAGCTCTTAGAAGGAGCCAAGAGGGACAGGCAGGACGCCCTCAGAAAACTGCACAGCCGCGAGGCCGAAGTGGTGGATCTGGAGAAGCAAGCCAGAGAGGCGGAGGAAGAAAATGGCAGGCTTAAAGAGAGGATGCACAAGTTTACCAAAGAGAAGCGGCAGAAGATGGAGGAGCTGGAGGATGAAAATCAGAGGATAAAGATAGAGCTGATGGAGCTCAGCAGGAACCACAACAGGGATCTGAGCGAGCTGAGAGACAAAAACCAGCAACTGGAAGCAGAAATGTGCCAACTCCGAGAGTCCTCAGAGGATCTCAGAGGGAGACTTGCTGTGATTCAGGCTGAAAATGGCCAACTGGCAGAAAAACTGGAAGCGACGAGCCGTTCCCTGAAAGAGAGGAGCTTGGAATCAAACACATATGCAAACAATATGCAACTTAAACTTGACGAAGCACTTAGTTTAAATAATTCACTGACAGCTCAGATTGAGGCCCAGAAAACAGAACTCGGTGCCCAGCTGGAAATCAGCGACTTGTTACAAAAGGAGAAGCAAAATCTGTCAGAAAGAATAGAAAACATACAGAATGATCACGAGGTGCAGCTGGGAAAGAAAGACGATGCCATCAAAGAGCTTAAAGACATCAACAAGCACAGCCAGGCNCGATGCCATCAAAGAGCTTAAAGACATCATCAACAAGCACAGCCAGGAGACGGTGAGTCTGAACGAGAAGGTGAGGATCCTGGAGGACGATAAGACGCTTCTGCAGGAGGAGCTTGAAAACGCTCAAGAGATCTCTGACAAAGTCAAAAATGAAAACGAATATTTAGAAACCATCATCCTGAAGAATTCCGAGCGGATCGACGAGCTGACAGAGTCCGTCAACGCTCTGCAGGCGCAGAACACGCAGCTGTCCGCTCAGCTTCGAGCCAGTTCCGAAGCAACCGATCGAGTCCGGCGAGAAAAGGAGCAGGAGCAGCTCAAGCTGGTCCGAGAGTTTGAGGAGAAACTCAAGAACGTTCAGAGAGGAAGCGAGGGGTCCAAAAACGTGAGGAGAGAGCTGCAGGAGCTGCTCAGGGAAAAGCATCAGGAGATAAATCAGCTGCAACAAAACTGTATCAGATACCAGGAAGTGATTTTAGATTTGGAGAGCTCTTCAAAGGGCTCACAGTCAGCCTGTGAACAGCTGGAGAAAGATCTGAAGATGAGCTCAGAGAAGATATCAACATTAGAGGAAAGAAATAAAGAAGTTGAGGCTGAGTTAACTGGACAAAGGAAACTCCTGCAGGAGGCTGAAGAAAAGATGGTGATGGTTGAATCTGAAAGAGACCAGCTGGCTGCAGAAGTGTCCCAACGTAAACCCTCTGAGACCACAGACGGACGAAAACCAGCAGAAAATCCTGATCAAACACAGCTAGATTCTTATTTTAAAAGTCAGTTTGTGTTACAGCAACAAATAGACGAGCTGAATAACCAAAAAGACAAAGAGAGCCAGAGAGTTGACGAGCTGATGCAGCAGCTGGACCATCAGGATCTACAGATAAACACCCTGAAAAGAGCTGCTGAAAGCAACAAAAGCAAGCTGTCTGCTTTATCCGCCGCTCCTGAAGGAGCCGACGCCAGCAAACTCTGGAACGATTTGTACCAAAAGAGCTTGCACGAGAAGGACAACCAGCTCCTGGAACAAGGGTTCATGATCACGAGGTTCCTGGAAGACATGAGGAGAAAAGATAAAGAGGTGAACGAACTACGAGTCACAAAATCGCGTCTGGAGAGAACTCTGAACGAGTACTCGGTAGCTGCCGCCGCCCAGCAGAGGCAGCTGTTCGTCATGGGCGCCACCAACGCCGAGCTGGGCGAGACGGCCGAGCTCATGACCGTGCAGGTAAAGGAACTAACTGCTCAGGTGGACAGAAAAGAGCAAGAGAAAAATGCACTGAACCACCAGCTCGCCAACAAAGAAGACGCCGTTTCCGAGCTGCAGCTTCATCTGCAGCAGATGGAGAAGATAAATGCCGACGCAGACGCTCAGCTGCGTCTCTTACAAGCCGGATATGACCGGGTTCAGGCTGACTTCGAGAAGCAGGAGGGCATCTCTCTGCAGCTGAAAACACTCCTTCAGAACAAAGACGCAGAGATTTCCTCGCTGCTGTCCTGCAGGGACGGACAGATGTCCGGGTATCTGGAGCAGCTCCAGGCTAATCATCGCAGCCAGGTTTCAGTTTACGAGGACAGGCTGACGTCTTTACGCTACCAAAGGGACAAGGCTGACACAGAGCTGAGAACGCTGGAGGCCAAGGTCAAAAGTCTGCAAATCCAAGTCAACAGATCTGTCCAGGAAAAGGAGCAGATGGCAGCGAAGATAGAGTCGTTCAAAAAGTCGATGGTGTCTCTGCAGAGCGAGCGGGAGCGGCTCATATCAGAATACAGAATACTGGAAGTAAAGAGCCAGCTAAGTTTGAAGGGTAAAGAGGGTTCTCCTGATGGGGAGACTGGTGCAAATAAAGGCCTTAAACACGAAATAAGGAAGCTGCTGCATCAAATGGACGATCTGAACTCTGAGAACGCCATGCTGAGGGCTCAGCTGGTTCGCTACAGAGAGGATTTAAATCAGGTTTTATCTCTCAAAGACAACCAACTGAAGGTTCTGCTCAGGAAGCAACAAGATGTGATCAAAAACCTAGAAAACCAGAAGGCTGCAGCCGAGAAGCAGCACAGAGAGTCTCAGCTGGAACTCCAAAGAGAAGAAGAAACAAGTAATGCTTTAGAAACCCAGAATTCAAAACTGAAAGCTCAAGTATCAAAGCTGGAAGCTGAAATATTGACACTGAACGAGAAAAGATCCTCAACGAGTGAAGGCAGAGTGATCGCCGACCTGCAGGAAGCCGTGGCGGCCAAGGCGGCCGAATGCAACGACCTGCAGCAAAAACTTCTTTCACAGAAAATCTTGGCCGATGAGCTGCAGCAGCTGGGAAATGAAAGGGAGAAAACACTCGGCGAAGCAGAGGACGGATACAACAGGGAGCTGGAGAAGTTTGAGCGTGAGGTGGAGCTCATGAGAAACGAGCGAGAGACAGCGGATCGGAGGGTGGCCGAGCTCGCCAAAGAGCTCCTGGATTTGGAGCAGCAGCTGTCGGTGGCAAAATTACAAAACAAAGAGATGAAGGCTCAGAACGAGTCTCTGTGCAAAGCTATGGCCGCCCTGCAGAACGACCGAGACCAGCTCATCCAGGACTTTAAGGTCCTCAGGAACAGATACGATGAAGAACTCAGAGAGACTCGGACAGCCTTGAACAAGACTGAGCGCAGTCTGCAGGACGCCTCCTCAGACTCAGCCATGTTCGCCAAAGAGCGGGACATTCTCGTCCACAGACTGAAAGCTGTGGAGAGCAAAGACGTGCACGCAGAGCTGAACAAGTTGTTGGACGAGGTGTCAAAGGCCCTGACGGAGAAGGAAAGAGAGCTGAAGCAGGTGGTTGGAGAAAAGAACAGCTACAGCAGGCAGCTGTCGGCGTTCTCCAGATCCATGGCCAGCCTGCAAAACGATCGCGACAGGCTGATGGAGGAGCTGGCGGGGACCAAACGAGCCGTCCAGTCCAGGCAGGGGTCCAGCCCGGAAAGCGTTTTTACCACTGAAAAGGGAGGAGGTGTCCTGGAGAGTCAGGGAGACGGGCTGGTAAGTCGAGCCATCAGCTTCCTCTGGGTTTGGCTGCTGCTTGCTCTTCCTCCTGTGTTGTGGTTCATTTCATCATCAGCATGCAGGATCCACAGAGATGCTTCACGGTGTCTGACAAACCATCGCTTCCACTCGCATGGCTTTCTTTTTGCTGGGATGCACCTCTTCTGGTGGATGTGGACGTTTTCCTCATTGATGACATCATTGTTTTTGTTTATTTTATTTGTTTACTGTGTGCAGGTGAGGAGGCTGAAGGCTGAAGAACTACAACACAAAGAAGTCAACAGCTACCAAGAAGAAGCGCCAGAGACCGGGTAAAAACGCTTTTTAATGCTTCGTTTTTCTACTTATTTTCTTATTTATTTATAAATATATGTTTTCTATTTATTTATGTTTTTCGTCAAATTATTTAGTGTCTGTATTTTTCTATTTATTTTTCTATGTTTGATTTTCTGTATTTTACAATCTATTTATAAATTAATTTCTTGCTTTTATTTTTGTTTATTCACCTATTTTTCTATTTATCAAATTATTTAGTGTCTGTATTTGTTGGCAGGGCAGATTTATTAGTACAGAACATTTCATGTACAAGACAATTCAAAGTGCTTCACATAAAACATTCCTGCAGTACAAGAGCATTAAAAAAAAACNCATGTACAAGACAATTCAAAGTGCTTCACCTAAAACATTCCTGCAGTACAAGAGAATAAAAA
>CM047975.1:3442187-3454596 GCA_026261665.1 Melanotaenia duboulayi | reverse complement strand
CATGATTCCAGCTTAAAAGAACCAGATCTGAATTTTGACTTGTAAATAAAAGCTAGTGAAATGCAGCAGGTGGGTCTTTCTTGTTCATTTTTTACTTTTCTACTTTTTTCTGAAGACATTATTTATTGTATTGATTTAAATCAAATTTTAATCAATTTTTATTTATCAGTTTATGTTACAGCTCTGTTTTTATTTTCCTATTTCTTGTTCAAAATATCAACTTTTGTCTTTTTTCCACTTATTAATTTGTTCATGTACCTAATTTTTATTTTATTTTATTTATTTATCTCTTTCTACTTTCCCAGAACTTCTTTCATATGTGTTTTCTAGCAACAATAAAAACAGGTGGTTGTTTATTATGACGCCGGGTTTCAAAGCGAATGATACCGAAGGTTTTTCTGTTCTGCAGGTCTGAAGCTGAGAAGAAGGAACCTCCTCCAGTTAAGGTGAGTTATACCCGAGTTTCCCTCCTTTAATCTGAAGACTGTCTGGTTTCTGTCTTCAGCATGTTGATTATTATGTGAATGTGTCATCAGAGCAGGTTTGTGCTGCAGCTCAATGCACATCTTTCACTTCTGTGATGAATCAGTTTCAAGTTCGGGATTTTATTGTTCCTAATGGGGAACTTTGTTTACGGACATGCCCACAAGGCATTTCCACATCAGAACAATACCTGTCCAATAAAAACCACTAATGAAAGAAAAAATCCCAACAATAAAATGAAATAAAAATAGAAAAACTAAAAATTTGGTCTCTCAAAGGCTGCAGTCCTGCAGGTTTTTAGTGTTTCAATGCGACTTGCATCAGACACGAGATCACGTCATTCTTTAACAAGGTCACTTGAGTTAAAGTACTGGACTAGTCATTCTTCACTTTTTACTAGATAAAGGTTATTTAATCAGCAGTGTAATGGAGTCAGATAAGGGGGGCTGTATATGTCCGTTATACCAGCCATGTCTCCAGAAGACCACAGCAGTTCATCTCCTTAGCATTAAGCTAACCCCTGTTTAGTGTGTTAGAGGTTGTGTTTTGGTGATTCTACTTCCTTTTCCCTTGCTCAGGCTAATATGAGTTTTATTAAGATTTGTGAGTCGGAGAATAAAACAAATGTTTTTTGCTGGTTTCTTCCTCTACGCAGCAGGACACTTCGGTAGCGCAGAGCGGACTAGAGGAGGCGGTGAGTCGGATGGAGGCAGAGAGGATGCAGCTTCATCGAGACCTGCAGCGCTGCATTTATGAGATCCAGCAGCGGGACCAGTACCTCCAGCAGATCAACACCAAGGTAGGAAACTGGTTTACAGCGTTGCTTCATGTGGTCACTGCAGACACGCATTTAAACTCGGCTTAGTTTGAATCAGTCTGCTGTTAAAGACTCACTGACCTCTTCATGTTTCCCACAGCTGCAGCAGGCGGTGGAGGAGAGAGGTTCTGTTGCAGCCCAGCTGAGGGCCGTTTCCCAAACGCTGAGGGACACCCAGAACCGCTGCCACTGGCTGGAAAGCCAAATCCAAGGCCAAGCACAGGTAAACAAGCCGCTCACTCTGGCTGTAAACAAAAGGTCCCACACTCTAATATTTGGTTGGATCTACTGCTTCTAGAAGCTTCTGCAACGTCACAAGTTTTATTTCCATCCAGAGTTGCTTTAATTTCTCTCCAAGATTTTGTTTTGATGATGGAGAGTCCGACCACAAAGCCTCCAGCACATCCCAAAGATTCTCCATGGGGTTCAGGTCTGGACTCTGTGGTGGTCAATCCATGTGTGAAAATGATGTCTCCTGTTCCCTGAACCACTCTTTCACAACCTGAACGCCATGAATCCTGCATCGTCATCTTGGAATATGGCCGTGCCATCAGGGAAGATGGAATAACCTGCTCCGTCAGTATATTCAGGTAGCCAGCTGACCTCGTAGTCTCTGGACACATAATGTTGCTGAACCTAGACCTGAACCTGGACCCGACCAACTACAGCAACCCCAGATCATAGACGTCCCCCACAGGCTTGTACAGCAGCACTAGACATGATGCTGAATCCCTTCATCCTCCTCTCTTCTTACCCTGATGCTCCATCTCTCTGGACCAGGGTAGACCTGGACCCATCAGACTACATGACCTTCTTCCATGGCTCCAGAGTCCAGTCTTTATGCTCCCTAGCAAACTGGAGCCTCACTGGTTAGTGGTTTTTCTTGTGGGTCNGAGTCCAGTCTTTATGCTTCCTAGCAAAGCTGTTCAGCTGTTCAGTCCCATGAGTTCCTTCACATTGTTCATGTGGAAAAGTTCTAACTTTAACTATTAAACATGGTCCTGAGCTCTACTGCTGTTTTTCCTCCATCTAATTTTTAATTGATCACTGATCACCGTCATTCATTCGTTGTTCCGACCACTTTTCTTTCTTGAAGACAACCCTCCCTGTTTTTAATGATGCGCTGGACAGTTTTTAACCCAGTTTAGTTCCTGCATCTCCTTTGATGTTTTCTCTGCTTGATGCCAATAATCTGACCCCTCCCAAACAGATTAACATCTTGTGTCTTTCCACATGGTTGTTTAAGAAATGAGAAGCTGCTCATTGCAGATGTTATGGTTAAATAACTCGATGCCAATGGGAGGTTAAATGTAGGCGGGGACTGTTCTTCCATCTCTGATCCATTTTAGGGTTTTTCTCTGAAGCGTTTCTCTGTCGCTCTGCAGATCATGATGTGTTTTGTCTTTCTGTGCAGCCATGCTGTAAAATGAATGAATTAACATGTGTGTGTCTACCTCTCCCATCCACCAGGGTGCAGTATTTACTGAAGTTGCACCGGGAGCTCCGCAGGAGAGGAGCAACGACTCCATGATCCCTGAAACTGCTGAAGCCAGTCAGCTCAGAGAAAGGTGACGAGATAAGTCCTTTTTTTAACATGTTGAGCGTCTCTAAACCGCTTGAAGTCATGAAAATATCAACATGTCTGTGTGAAGGCTGCTGGAGATGGATCTGAGTTTGGCCGAAGAGAGAGCCAGAAGAGAGACGACTGAAGAGGCCCTGCGTCTCGCCGAAGACCGAGCAAAGAGGTGAGTCACTAAAAACCCCCCTGTTTCACGATAAGAGGCGGAGTTCAGGTCTTTAACGCCTGTTTTTGTGGCCCAGCGTCTCTTCCGGCCTGTCCAGAGACACTCAGAGGGACTTCAGCATCGAGATGGAAACAGAAGAGGAGTGGGAAGCTCTCAGTCTCAACCCGAACCAGCCTCTGATAACACGGAAGGTACAAAATGTTCAGCAAAGACACTTTACTCTGGTTTATTATTCAGTTAGCTTTATTTGCCCAGTGAGGTTATAACCAGTCACATTAATTATGGATTTAATGTTAGTAGTCAAGTCGCCTTTATTTCCAAGCACATTTAAAAACAGCACATTTTTACCAAAGTGCTGCAGGAGATAAAAATAGAAATAAAAGGGAGACTCAGCAACATTAAAATAGATCTAAAAGACATTAAAAAGACAAGCATGAAACTAATATTCAGCAGAAAAGCACAACTCAGTCTGGTTTAAAAATAAGAGTTAAAATGAGTCTTTACATGAGATTTGAACATGTCCACGGTTGGTGTGGTCTTAATGTGGAGGGCGAGGCGGTTCTCAGACTGGCCCCCTCCCAGGACCTCCAGGACAACGAGGAGAAAGTGGTTAGCAGATCTCTGCGATCTAGTGTGTGAAGTTAAAAGGTCGCAGCGATAAGACCGTTTCAAAGCTTAAAAACGAACAGTAAATCAACTCTAACGCGGACAGAGAGCCAGAAGATGAAGCCAACACAGCACCAGTTAGCAGCGGGGGCAGGACGTTGGGCCACGGAGCAGAAGGGACCGACCCACACCTGAACAGAGGCTGCTGCAGATCTCAGGCCTTAACTCACCGCCCCTCAGAAAGTGGCTTTAGTCCAAAGGCAGGTGGAGGTGTGATTAAAAACTACACAGTAGAAAGCTGATGGAGACAGTGCAGCATTTATTCCATTATTTATCTACTATTTTTCTTCTGTAGAAGAAGAAACTATTTAATGTGTTTGTTTAGTCAGAGGAAATGTGTTTACAGCTTTTTCTTTAGTTTAAAGGTTTGCTGTTTCACCAGCAGGATTCTGGTCTTAGACGAGACAGAATCCTCTTCCTGCTGCTCCTGAGCCGTACCTGTTGACCTCTCTTACAGGTGAAGGGCGGCGTGGTGGCGTGCCGGCGCTGGCTGCGAGGACGCAGCCTCTACTTCTCCAGACTGCTGACGGGCCGCGCCCGCTCGCGGTACTTCTTCCTGGCGTATCTGCTCACGCTGCACGTGCTCGTCCTCATGTGCCTCGCTGGGGCTTGGTAGGGAAGTCGCTCAGCGTGCCCGACGGATGAAACTCTGAGGTTTTATTTGTTTTGTTTGTTTCTCAGCAGGCAGGGTAAAACACTAAAACATCTGTCAGGACACACGGTTTTATTTCCACACGCACACGTTCTGCAAGATGAGACAAAAACACGGTGCTTTCGTTTTAGTTCGCCAACCATCGAGGAAGAAACAGACTTCATGTTCTCTGTTGCAGTTTCTCCTCGTTGTAGGTAAAGCGAGTCTTAAAGCATCTTCCTCCCCGTGTTGGTTGTGTTTGCTGTTTGCAGTCTGTTAACACCACCTCTCCGTCTCCGTCGCCTCCCTCAGCTGTCAAACACAAACATTCACACCAGCTGCTGCTTTATTTGCCTGCCTGATGATCGGAAGTTGCACATAATCGTAATGCTGAGTTAAAACTATGCACTGAAAGTCGGAGTGTGTGTTAAACCATCCGATGTGAAGCACTACACCTCTCCCGCCCTGCGCCCTTTAAACTGGAAGCCAAAGCCGTCTGACTCTGACTCGCTCGCTCCGGTAACTTGGGAAACGATGGTAGTGAAACAAGTTTAACGTCAACTCCTGTATCAATGTGTGCCATGAAATGAAAGTACATACTGTGTGTATTTAAGATTTTTCCTGTATTTAATGATCTGGAGAGTTTGCTGTACAGTAGGTGTGTATATTTGCTTTTCATATCTTCTCTGGCTGATGTTTGACTGTATATTTCCTCCCGATGTTAGGTTCATAAAACAAGATCAGGTAACAAGCCAGAGCTTTTCTTTTTAATTTAAAGATATTAATAATAATAAAGACGGATTCTTCCTGGCTTGTTAACTCGTCTGGTTTTTTGGAAAAGATGATGATGTGATCTGTACATGAAGGTGTGATTGCTGAGCGAAGCGATGATCCAAATCTATTTATAAAAGAAAGAAACTACTGGAAAATGTCCCCGTGACATATGTTGTCTACTGCCTCTGTTTTTAAGAGTTAGCGACGGCGTCGACGACGTGAAGCTGAACTTTGTGCAATACTGAGTCAGAGGTCACCGTTTACCATCTCCATCACTAGTTAATAAATTCTATGGTAAACTTTTTCATTTGCCCTGTTTTTATTTAACATTTTCTGCTTAATTACACATATTCATTGTTTTTGTAGCAATATTCTGTAGGACCTCGAAGCATTGTTCCTGTCCACATCCTGGACAGGGACAATGTTAAAGTCATGGGAGAAGAGACACACAAACGATGGATCTGTCAGGTCCTTCAGGTCGACGCTGCCTTGGAATAACACAGTGGTTCCCACAGGGCCCCTCATCCCTCATCCCGCTACCCCCGGTGCTGACACGGAAATGTACGAAGCGATGTGCCACGAAATAGTCTTTAGTTTATTGACTGCTACCTGGTAACTAGAGTTAAAACCATGTTAGAAGGACTGATCAGCTCCTCTTCTACCGTGTGAGGCGTTTTAAACCAGGAAACCGCCATCTGCTTCATGTGAGTCGAGCTTTCAATGAGGCGGATGCTGCTTTAATAAAACAACTTACAATATAGACGGTTGAGTAGTTTATTTCTAATCAACCGGCTTTTCTTTGTGTTCAGGATGAGACGTCACCGAGTAGAAGTTGTTTACCTTTTTACTGTCTGATGCTAATATTTTACAGTCTGCCACAACCCGGTCAACCTCAGAGCGAGTTATGCCTCATTCTATCTTTTTTTTTTTGTAGTAAATCTCTGTTGAGGTATCATTGTTTGCTCATGCATTTCATAACTTTGTCCATGTTTTGCTAGCAGTGCAAAAACAGTGAGTGTGTCTCAAACAGCCACTAATGTGAGCACACCATGGTGGGGAAGTGCTGACCCACATGGAGCACTGACCGGTGGGACGTACCAGCATCTTCTGCCTGCTTTAATCCACAGAATGAATTTCCATCTCTTAATTTTACTCTTTTTGTTTACTCCCTACTTAACCCACCTGTAAACTTTGTCGCGTCCGACACAGGCTCCTCCACAGGCTGCACATTATTTCTTTATTTTAATATATATGACCCTCCTACANACACAGGCTCCTCCACAGGCTGCACATTACTTCTTTATTTTAACATATATGACCCTCCTACATGCTATCAGCACCGCTCCGTTAATATACTTCTTTTTTTTTTTAGGACAATCCGTCCGAGTTTTTCCAAAATCACGTTCACGTACGTGTTTAACAATAGAGTTGATAACGATAGAAACCATCAGCACGCGTTCATGTGTTTTCATTGTTGTTTACACTGACACTGTTCACACCGGCAACAGGAAACACATCATACAGGAAATAATTAAAAATATGAAATGCAGTAATGAGGAGGCTAAACAAGGGATGCAGAAAAATTTTACTGAAACTTTTTATTAAACATTTCTCACCTCGTCTTCTCCACAGCAGCATCCTATCTCCNTTACTGAAACTTTTTATTAAACATTTCTCGCCTCGTCTTCTCCACAGCAGCGTCCTAGCACCAGGTGGTAAATGCCTCTGTGTCACTGCTGGCTCGGTGGTTTGATGCCACAGTGACCTACGGTGAACACACAATGGCAGTTTATATGAAAGCAAACATTATTTATGTTCATATGTACTTTATGGGTACTTTGCAGACTCTTATCTAAAGTGATGTTAAATTAGCTATGACTTAGTCAGCGTTACCATGGAAACGGGCCGGTTCTCTAACCAGCGGTGTTTCCTCATCAAACCCCGCAGCGCTTCTGGAAGTTCAACAATCATGAATAAACATACGGAACCTATAGCATTAATCATTTCTAACACTAAAGTCCATCTATGTCCCTGAAACCGGCTCAAAAACTGCCAACATCTACGTTGCTAACTCTGCTGCAGCCTCCAACAAATGATCAGATCCATTTATTTAAAGATTTATTATGTATTTCTTGACACAGTTAAAGTCTTAATTTAATAACAGAACCAAGCAGTTAAATAATTCAGTCATTAAAATTAACGGAAATTTGAGTTTATTTCATAAATCACTAATAAACCAGGTGCAGATGCAGAACTTAAAACAGCGAAAGAAACGGAGCTGTGTCTCCATAGTAACAGCCCAGCAGCTTGGTATCTATGGATACGGCTGCCATTGTAGTTATTGAAGTAGTGATGTACGATACCGCTGATTTTATTTCCAATCTGATACCAAAATTCAAGCCAGTATCAACGATACAGATACTTTGTAAAAAAAACTTGATGTATTTAAATCGTGACTTCCACAGCAGCTTCCGTTAGTAATGAACTACATCAGAGAGGCTGGCTCCAGAGTTTTCAGGTTTAAAAAATTCATTTCAGACTCTGAGAACGATCCGATTAGTTTGACCTGATTTGAAAGCACCATATCAGCCTGATGTGGTGTTTTAAACGTGGTATTATCAGGTGGGAAACGCTCCACCTCTCCACCGTGAGAATCGGGGGTGGCAGCGTAATGCCAGAGGGAAAGAGCACAAAGCAATCGATCAAAGCCTGGAGCAGCAGTTTTAGCTTTGACTGGTGGTAAGAAGGAAAAAATCTTAATGATAGTTGGGAGTCACAGAGCGAAGCTTCCCTGTGGACCCTAAACCTTCAGCACACACACAAAGACCAAGTTCTCCAGACACTTCAGCCCAAGAACAGAGAGAATCTCGCTTTGAAGATGTACCATCCAGTTTAGGTTTGATGCCTTCAGCACAGACTCTGCACTTTGATGTTGTTACAGCATTCAGGGCGAATACTGTAAGTTTCAGTTTATTTAAATTAACAGGCCCATATAAATCATCCTCTAATATCCAGGAAAAATGTGGTTAAATAAAAAGATGTGGTTGAAGTAAAGGGCCGTTTTGATGCTGTATTATACGAAAACATGGACCTCCAAGACAGAGAGCAGGTCCATCATGCAGATGTTCTGTTTCTTCAGCTAAGTGAACATGTTGAAGATCTGCAGGTCTGGTGACTCAGACGTTGTCGCTGTGCAGCAGCTCTGTGAGTAAAAACTTCCAGAGAGATGTGAAAGATTCCAGCAGACATGACTACTGTTCCAGATGAAACCCATCAGACCTCAGAGTGGTCTTCTTCTCCCTCAGCAACGCAGAGATTAGAGAAAAGATGTGTTTAAATTTTACTTCTTGACCATACTGACAGCTTGACCGAGTCCTGACATCTGACATCATGACATCTCACAGTTCAGGACATGAGTCTTTAGCCAGAAGGGACTTCCTGTGTAGCAGGAAGTGCATCCAGGTCACTAGCCGAGTCGCATCCTTTACAGTCGTGTTTAGTCCACCAGTACATTTGGTACATTTGTAATTTAAGGCCATCTGTCTCCTTGAAGATAAATCCAAACCTCAGATAACTATCTGGACATTTCTCTCGGTTACACCTTATCAGCTGCCGCGTCAGCTGCAGGCGCCTCGCCACTTCCATTTTCCCCACTGGCTTCTGAGGAGGAGGATTTCTCTCTGGTGGAGTTGTTTGTGGACTGCATGATGGTCCGGTGGTTCACTGGTTTAAGCCTCGGCTAGAGGGGATGCACACCTTGACCTTTGTGTGTGGAGTTTGCATGTTCTCCCTGTGTGTGTATGAATGTGTGCAACTCTGACTGAAGAATAACATCTTTTCCCTCATTTATCCGTTCAGTACAGTTTATTGGATTCATATTAGTGTTTATTTAAATTTGTAGGGAAAAAAATGTGATTGTGAATGAAAATATTAAATATATATATTAGACAAAAGTAAAAATGTCTGGACTCCCCAGCAGTTCCTCTGCAGACCCCCTGAGAGTCACGAACTCCGTGTTGAGGATCTCTGCTCAAATACATGAACGGAATTAGCAAATCCCAACCTCTAACTATACTAGAGGATGCATGCAGGTGTTTACTAATAGACAAGGGAAGAGTTTTTTATTTAACTGTAATAATAAAATTTACATGTGTTCCAAATTATTCCAGGTAGTAACTACATGTTATTACTATGTTATTGCTTCTATTCGGTCACATGACTTTTCTACACTGTGTTGATGTTGTCAAGATAAAAGATGTCAGAGTGGTTTCACAGTTCACCACCAAACAACAGTTTCCGCTCATCGTTCTTTCCTCTCTGAGATTTCTCCAGACTCCGTGAATCTTTCCCCACGATTCTCCTCTGTAGATGCTAGAATTTATAATCTGTCAAAGAGGAAAATGTGTTGAGCTTATTGATGATTCTCTGAAGGAGTTTGGACCAAAGCGGTGAGAAACAACCGCATCCTTGGTGGATTCTGCTTTCATACCCAATCCTGGCACCCTTGCTGTGCATTTTTGACAATTTTTCCAGCTTTACTTTTAATTTTTTAATTATCATTATCACTGAATTAACTGGATCCGACAGTACAGGAAAGGTTAAAGAACACCGACTTCTCACCACATGACAGGATGACTTCTGTTTTTCATGCTGGATGTAATGTGCATGTGAAGCCACTAGAGGACAAAGTCAGCCAGTGTGTGGTGGAAGTCTTTCTGCAGCCGGGGAGTAGTTTAATCTTACCTGAAACAACCGTAAAGTGGGTGAGTTCTGTATGTGGCCTGTGTTCCCATTGCAGACAGAAATGGGGTCATATCTATAAGTATTTCCAGGATATGATCACTAATTTATTGCGTCTGAGGCCAATCTTCAAAGTCATGAATATTAATGAAGAATTTCTTCNGGCCAATCTTCAAAGTCATGAATATTAATAAAGAATTTCTTCTTTGACTTGTAAAACATGATGTCCTGTTAAAGGAAGGATATGTGAGGAGGCTGGGCCTTCCTCGGGGAACCTGGTCCACTGACTTCTTCTGTGGTCTTTCTTCTATAAAAGGCCTTCGAATTCAAATCAGAGGTGAAATAAAACTCAGTTTCATCATTTGAGTGACATGATAACGAAGTCCTGGATTAGACCTTCCTCCTTGTTGCTAATGGAGATGATTCACCACCTTAACAAGCCCGAGCTGTGCTGTTCAACGCTGGACCGCTCACACTCGGCTCTAATAAAAGCAGATGTGCATCTCGATTTGCTCCTGCAGCTCTACATTTATATCTCCCAGCCAGAGTAAAAAAACAGTCCTCTGGTCGCTGGTGACCCACTTGCCTCCAGCAGCAGAGGAAGACAACCGGAGGAGTGGAAGAAAAGGGGCGGAGAGGAGGTGGAGGTGAAAACGTGGGAGACTGCTATGATTTATATGCTTTTAGAGGTGGACGGGGTGAGGGAGAAGAAGGGCGACTGATGTGCTGCTGGTAGGAAAGGTGTGCTCGATGAAAAAAGGACCTCAGTGCATCCATGAGAAACACACGGATGCTTCCCCTCCACCCAACCACCCCACACTGCTGCTGCAGCCAGTGATGCTAACACACCAGGAAGCAGGCAGGACTCTCTTCAGATAAATCAGCTGAGCTACCATCATCCGCCGTCCCACTTTGATCACCCTGGTAACCACAGGATCGATGGCACCAGCAGCAACCTCCTCCTCACCATGAAGGAGGTGAAGCGTTCGATCCCGGTGCTCCTACATGTCAGCAAAAACTGAGATGCACTCTGCGATGCTTCGCTTCAAATTTAGCAGATTTAAACTTTAGTTTTCTTTTCTGTGTACATGAAGGTCAGAGTTTTGCTCCTATTTTCACATCTGCAAACAAGAATTGATCTAATTGATCTAATTGATAAAAACAGTTTCTTTCCAAAAGCAATAACTGCCCTGAACTCCTGTAGGACTTCAAATCTGAAATACGCTGGACACTAACAACATATGTGCAATACATTCTGTCACATGACATGTACAACATATCATGATCCGTGCAATAATACTTTGAATGTGCAATATATTTTTCAGACATATACATCAAACTTATATCTTGCAATAACTCGAGTGTGCACATCTGTTTATTTCTGTAAATATCTTATACCTTAGATCTTTTATTTATTATTTATCTTCTATACTGCTCTCTTTGCACTGACACTGGGGATGGCTTAATCTCGTTGTACATTAGTATAATGACAATAAAAGGCATTCTATTCTATTCATTCTATCTAGTTTCTCTGTATTTTACCCTCCACCCTGGACCACGCAGCGGGCGCATCGATACTCTGGAATCAATACTTTAATATGTACCAGTCAAAATATGCAAACACCACTGAGCTGATAGAAAACAGCCATTTTGTTTTCACCTGTGAGAGTTTAAGATGAGGTGTGAAACCCGGCCGCAGGTTAGCCTATCATCCCATGATGATGATGATGAAGATGACGCTCTTGTTACTGATGATGTTGTGTTTAAATATTTTGCTGGCATGATCAGGGAGGGTGGGGGCCATGGAGACCCCTTACACCGCATTCACCTGGGTGATGGTGCCCTGGTTCCCGGGTTGTGCAGCTGAAACAGCTGCTACACCTGTTTCTGTGCAGGTGTAGCAGCTGGTTGTCTGGCGATAGCTTGGATTGAAGGGACGTTGCTTCTAGCTGTGTGTTTGTCTCCTCTTTCTTCTTTTTGCTTCTTTTTGCTATGTCCCTCCTTTTTTTGTCCCCTCCAGTCTGATCCAGATTACATAGACTCCAGGACTCAAAATAAGTAAATAAATAAATAAATATATCAGATTATCGAGAGGAGCCTTACACCCATAAACCTCCCCTTGGTAAAGCAAATTTGTTGCATAATGCAGGTTCTTGAGCATTATGTTTTATTATATTTGTTTTACTGCTATTATATATTAATTTGATTATATTAATTCAAAGACATTTAAATAATCTTATATAATTTGGAGTCTAATTACTTTATGATTTTTAAAAAACTATTTTCAGTTTTGTTATTTAATTTACTCATTTTAATAGTATTTCTTTTAAGTATTTATCTTCTAATCTTACAGATGTTAATGCACACTGTAAAGTTGTGTAATGCTCCTTTAGGAGAAAAAAGTATTGATCAGTATTGTTATTGATATCAATGAAAAAGAACCATAAACTAACGATATCATATTGACAAGAAAAAGTTTGTTAACGCCCATCGAGGCTTATCCAGGATCGGGTTGCAGGGGTAAACCGTTGCAGAAAAACCCAGACTTCACTC
>CM047975.1:3431455-3442014 GCA_026261665.1 Melanotaenia duboulayi | reverse complement strand
GCTTTTCTCGGCACAACACCGGCCGTTTCTTCAAGCCCCTCCGGGGGGAATCCTGAGGAGTTTCCAGGCCAGCTGGGAGACAAAGTCCCTCCAGTGTGTCCTGGGTTGTCCCCCGGGCCTCCTCCTGGTGGGATGTGCCCAGAAAACCAGCATCGAGAAGGCATCAGCTCCTTCTTCACCACAACAGCCCGATGCAGAGTCTGCATCACTCCCGACGCTGCACCGATCCGCCTGTCGATCTCTCGCTCCATCCTCCCCTCACTCAAGACCCCGACATACAAATGAACTCCTCCACCTGGAGCAGAACCTCATTTCCGACCCAAAGAGGACATTCCATCCTCTTCCAGCTGGTCTCGGACTTAGAGGAACTATATTTTGCTACCAGTCAAAACACAAAGCAGAAGAAATGTGTCCAAAGCTGATAAGAACCATACCAGAACCATGCTCATTCAGACTGAGTTCACTTGTTTGTATCTTGGAGGACTGTTTGGACACCTTTCAGGGGACATGTCCCACTGTGAGGAGGCTACAGCCCAAATCCAGGACTTGCAGGAAAGACTAGACTGCTTCGTTGGCTTCGAAACATCTGGGAGTATCTGTGGAAGAGCTGGGGATCTCTGATCGTCCCAGAAACATTGACAGCAAATGGGTGGATGTTTGTGTCTCCACAGCTTAATAACTGTGGTCTGTAAATGAATAAAATCCTCTATATAATTATACGTACTTGTATGTCCATATACTTAGCAACGTTTTCTGAGTCCTCTGCTGAATATTTCTTGCAGTAAATTTGCATATTTATCATCCTGTTAGTTTCTGTCTGTTGAAACTTTGTTGAAGCTGACGTCTGAGATGTGATCCAAACTGGATCAGGAGGGTGTGATGATGTCCCCACGTCACTGCCATATGATTAAAGTTATTGTCTGAGGTGAAACTTGATTTACAGACAACAGTAACAACACAAATCCCAAAACTAGTCTAACCAACAAGTGAAGCATTAATAATGAAATGATGCAGAAATCAGAGATGAAGGCCGGTGCTAGTTGGCATCCTGCTCATAAAGTCTTAATTTGAATCATTTCTTAGTTTTTCACACATCATCCCGCTGACTCAGTTTTTATGGTAAAACTACGTCCAGAACGCTTTACGTTGCATATTTGCATATTTCTGTGTTTGAAGAGAGAGCTGCACATAAACGCTGACATATGATAGAAAGAAGATGGAAGATACCTCTTATAAGTCAACTCAAGGCTTTTAAAAATCTACTCAAACTCAGTCCCGTTCATTGTAGTCCAATTATAATCCACATAAAACAAATCCATCATGTGATCCACATCAGTGCAGTTTATATAAACCTGTTCATCAAAATATTCTGGCTGAAAAACGAATCCATCCTGAGCTGCTCGAGGAGACAGCGGAGAGAAAAACCTGCATCAGAACCAGAACCAGGAAGGAAAACCATCTCCCTGGACCGTTTGGGGTTGGGTTTGTGGATGAAAACATCTAAAAATATCAATTTTCTGCATGTTTACCTTCCTTGACAAGTTTGTGTTGTACAGAACTCTGAATGTTTGATGTCAGATCATGAAGACGATCTTCTTATCATCTGGAGACAAGGTCTTGTTCAGCAGCAGGAGGACGCTGCCCTGTCATGTCCAAAGGGGAAGAAGGACAGCACTGTTTCCTAGCCTTTAAATGACACAGATTTTCTCTGAACAGCTGATTGTGTTTCATATTAGATCCACACACCTGAACTTGGGCAGATATTCTCTGTGCGGTGCCCAACCTGTAATCTAAAATCTCTCCATCTAGGAAAAGACCTTCTTATTTTGACCCTTGTGTCATCTCTTGCTCTGTCTCTTTCTCTCTTTCTTTTCCTCTCTTCCTTCGATAATGTCTGTTTACATTCCTTTGCTGAATCAGCCAATCAGTGCGCGTTCAAAATGGCCAGTGTGTTGATATCCTGTCACTGGCATGTAACACGGTGCATAGAGCGAAATGCAGCCGTAACATGACTCAGCAGTATCAGGTGTGGCTTCTCAGCGTTGGGACGCTGTGGGGCAATGACAGGAATGTACATCCAAACAATAAGAAAGGTAAGACACTAACACAGGGAACCAGCAGATTTAATAAGGTCCAACCACTAAAGGCTCTTTTACGCTTCCTTACATACTTAAGTAGCAACATCCATTTCAAACGTCATGCGTCGCTGTCCTCATGCTTCCTTGCGTATTTTGCATCGCCATGGTTAAGTCAATTCCTGCACTAGTGGGAAGTACTGAGTTCAAAGTTCAGAGTGATCCAAATCCCCCTCAAAACCTAATAACTTGATCCTGATTCCATTTCTAAACAGTTCCTGAAGATTTCATCAACGTGTCCTCTGTGAGACATGTTGCTGACAGTCAGACAAATCACCGCTGCCATGACCTCCACCTCCACGGAGGTGATCAGTATGAGCTTTAGCACTTTTTATACAAATAAATGCTGCAAATAGTGCCTTACAAAAAACAAACAAACAAAAAAAAACAAAACAAAACAGGAAAGTAAAAGATTGGGTGCACACACACACACGTACACACATATTTACAATGGGGTTGTTTCATTTAGACTGAAAGAAAAATAAAAGGAACAACAATTACCATTAATAAGAAGAGATACGTATATCAGATTAAGAACATATACATTACCACAATAAATAAAATAAGACAGTAAAATAAGTAATGAGAGATATAAAAAGATCCAGTTTAGTTAAACCTACTCATAAAGTTTAGTTAAAAGCCAGACGGCTTTTCTTTTTTTAATGTTCTGCTCTCAGGTCTTCAGGTAGGCTGGTCCACAGACAGGGAGCGTAATAATAACAGGTAAAGCGCTTTGTGATTTTTATCTTGAAAGATGTCTAAATTCAAATTTACTTTGCTAAATAGAAAAAGCTGCCGGATTCAGTTCTGGTTTAGGGACTGGTAAGGCCTCTATCTGAATACCTGAGGGCTCTGGTGGGCTTATAAGTTAAAAGCAAATCAGACAAATAAGACTAAGACCATTTAGAGCTTTAAAAACCAGTGAAAGGATCTTAAAATCAATCCTGAAGCACACAGGTAGCCAGTACAGAGACTTTAGAGGTAATGTGAAACACGAGTTTGTTGTACAATCAAGCAGATAAAATGATGACATAACATTGTTCCGTCCATTGTTTACATTCAACCTTGCCATGCTCCGCCTCTTCTGGTGCAGAATTGTGACGTCGTCTTACTTCAATGATGTAAAAGTTGAATGAAATGTGACATGAGCATTCAGCCTGAGGTCGCTTTGAAAAAGATCAGATATCTCTGCTGTAGCACCACACGTGGAAGTGGTCTAGGTGATAAAAAACACTGGATATGGTCACATATGGACATAAAAGTCAGATTTGAGCCACTTTTCCCTGCAGCGTGAACGCAGCCCTTGTGGCTGTTACAGTCAGATAAAGTCTGGTCAGCAGTGAGTACAATCCTGTAGAAATGGGCGAGAACCTCCAGCTGCCGGTCTGGTTTGGTTTGTGTATTTCTGACCCTGCTGATGGCACCAGTTTTAGGAACAATCTTATTTGCTGAGTTTAATCAACTCATAACTGTACAATGAATAACATCCTCATAGCTGATGCACTAAGAGCTGCTGAAGAGCAGAAAACTGCTTTTATAGAGGTGATCACACTGAGAACGATCAGTTAATCAGAGTATTGATCAACTGGCTGCTGCTCATTCTCTTCACTCCACTGGAAACAGTAGGGATGGGTTTAGATTTTCTAATTTTCTGTTCAGTAAATAATGCAAAATGTTGTGTGCTGCGGTTTATCTTAAGGTTTTATTCTAATTTTAAGATCTAATGAGAACCAGATTTGGTCTGTTTCCATGTTGATATGGAGTCCCTAGAAGAAGAGAAGTGTCTCCAACAGGACCTACCAGGCCAAATAAAGGGTAAATAAAACAGATAAATAAAAATAATATTTAGACTTTCTTCAGGTTTAATGAAAATGGCTAAAATATCACAGAAAAGAAATCTGATAATCTGAAATAATGATGATGATTATGGGAACCGTTACCATGGGTACCTGCGTTATTAAACTTGCATCAGGTATGTGTGTGTGTGTTGTTTAGATACAACTCTTCCCTGCATCTTGCTCTTTCTTCCTTTTCCTGTTTTAGCCCTACAGTTTTTCTTTTTTTGTGTGTGTGTGCCCTATATAATGTCCCACTTTGGATTTAGGTCTGCTGCTGGTGTTTAGAGACGGCTACATGGAGATCCCTCCTGCTCTGCAGACTGCTGGATGTGTGTGTGTGTGTGTGTGTGTGTGAGAGAGAGAGTGTGTTAGGTCATCTGTGATCCATCCTCTTACTGCTCTCAACCATCAGACTGCCTTTTGTCACCTTTGAAATTGGGTTTACATGCAGACGTGTCCTTACAGACACCTTGTCAGTCTACTGAGAGTTTTCCTGACTCTACATCTTCCTCTTTATTTACTCGCTGTGGTTTTGTATCAGTCCCTGATCCAGTCCTGTAGATGACCACCTGCCGTCTAGGAATCTATGCTAACAAGTTTTATTTCAGTATCGTTTTTCTTGGAAATATTGAGTGAAATGTCTCGTTTCAGCAGCTTTTACTACATGCCTGACTGCCCCCACCCCTTCTAGTGTGGCTCATTAGTTGCCATAGCAACAGTGTCCTCCCTGAATACCAGTAAGACCCCCAGCTCCTTCTACTGTACATGATATAGCAGGTACAGATGACACCCCCTCTCACCTCCCTGTTGTCTCAGAGGCTTAAAGGTATTTATACACCAGGAAGCGGTGAGAGAAAAAGGGCCGCAACGATTTCTAGGAAAGAGATTTTGGAAAGTCATGCTGTTGTGAAACGGTACAGCAGTTCTCCAGGTGAGGATTGTTAATTTCCTTCACTCATTAAATCTGGATTTAATGAATGAAATCATTCAAAACTGAGCAGCTGTTTTTTTTTATCTATTTCTATCATTTTCTTAAATTTTAACTATATAATCAAGTATTTCCTCTAGAAGAAAAAGAAATCTGGCAGTATTCGTGCATACGGTATAAGCAAAGTGACTTTAACAGACATCAGAAAGAGGATGCAGCCGTAGACGTGGAGACAGTCACAGGTAGAAGTTAGATTTAGGAGGGTCAAAGTGAGGCCGAGACACGGTCTTTACAATGGTCATAAAATGACAACATCAGATTTAAAAAACACATTCCAGCCGCTGTTGCACCAAATGAGCCTGCAGACGCAACTGATTCCCATCAACTGCTTCAAACTGGGCTAACTGGAAGAATTTCCAAAATTTCCTAAGCTGTAGAGCCAATCAAGACGAGCTCTAGCAGGGGTCAATTTTAATCTGTCCAGAAAGGACATTTAGAAAGGAATTATCTCAAACTATTAATTATGGCTGTCAAACAGTTGAACTTTTAATTCTGATTAATCCCAGGATCACAGCGGATTAATAATCATTAATCAGATTTAAACAAGTAAACATCTAGCTTGTGGTCAGCTAGGTGGCAGACATCTGGTTGGACAGCCCATGTGCAGCCTTAGATGACTGACTGGACAGAAACATCTTTCCAGACCTGCATGGATCACCAGAATCACTAAACCAGTTTCAAGTAAATTTTGAACTAAGTAATTTCCTTTTATTCATCCTTTAAATATACTGACATTTAGCTGCACATTTCTACTCATGTTATGAAAGACCTTTCAGGAGAGCCTTATATTTTTTCAGGGCTCCCCTTAAAGTATCAGCTTTAGGGGAGCTCCTCTGCCTTTCAGGGGAGCCAATCTTACAATTAACACCCCGTAATTTGATTCCTGTCTAAGACCGTTAACCCGATGCAGCATGAAGCTACGTAGCAGTGCTAATCTCGTTCTGTGCTAGAACTATACTAGTTCTAAACTAAACTGGGGAAACCATGTCATATTTAGTTCTAGTGAGTGTATTTGGAACGACACATCAACTCAGTTAATCAAGATATTCACATTGGAGCTGGAGATAAACTTTAAAGATGCTCAAAGAGAACCTCAGTATTCACGTTGCTTAGCACTGACTAAACTAGCGCTACATGATTTAAACAAGAGGCTAGCAAGGCTGCTAGTTGGTTTTAAAGTAGCTACAGTATGAAAACTAGTAGAAATATATTCTGAAATCAGTCTGGTTTTAGAAATGTTAAGATTAAGAGTGAAGAGAAAGGGAGATATTTTGACTTTTTTGTAAAGAGGAAGAACACAGATCAGGCTGAGCCAGACCCAGACCCAGTATAAGGAGCCCCACAGCTCCCGATATGAATCTAGCCACACAATGATCCAGTCTACCACCGCTACCAGACAGTAGACCAGAACGGATCCCCTACTACCACATCAGGATCCACATACAGCACTCTAAAACCACCAACTTACCCTCTATGGACCTTTTTGAACGTGTTGCAAACATTTCCTTTTGAAGATCTAGATTATTAATGTAAAGATGTTTTATTTCTCATGTCTCTCTAATGTGACCACAGTTATCACAGCAATGTTAGAGAGAGGAACAGAGTCATTTCTTTTCTTAGGAAATAACTCTGCCCACCCTCTGCTCCACCACCATGTATAAAAGTCTAGCTCCGCCACTGCTCTCAGATCTTCTTCTTCTTTCCACCTCTCCTGCCCTGATGGGGGCAGTTGAAGTGGATCATTTGCCCATCATGGCCTTAACCTGTGACAAAGCCTCTGTTTCTTTAGGATTTTCATGTAAAAGTATAAAGATATTTCAGTGTTTGTAACAAAGGACCTTTACACAGAAGTCATGAGTATCTCCTGTGCAATCTGGAAACGTGCCTCAAAACTCGCTCCGTCATTGAGGACAACCTAATAAAACAGCTGTGCTCCTCTAACATCAAATATATTTCCACAGAAACAGTGCCTGATATTTTTCACCAGCATGGTGGTAGTTTAAGTAAGAACATGAGTACGCTGGAAGATCCACTCTCACAGTGATGAAGTATTTACTCTACTAACTCTGAACTGAACACGCCATCCAACTCAAACAAAGTGCTCTTGTTGCCTGAAAGTAACCGCATGAGACTCAAGCTTTTGTTGTGTTTGCATGCTACCGTCCACTTACTGTAGAGCACCTCCTCATCACCTGGTTAGAGTTTCTGCCTGATGTGAGATGAACATGCTCAGCAAGCCCTGTGGGGTAATGTAGATCTATAAAGCCTAGTTAGGCCTGCTCGTTAAGTATTTGGTTGCTTATTTTTGGTCTCCTCTGTGCTAAAACCTATAACCCTCTTATCAACAACAATATCATTACATCTTTATGTAATGACACCTGGAGAAGAAACTCAGACTGGAATTATAAAATCTTGTCAACAGATCTAAACCTAATTAGTTGGATACATTTTTCACATATACTAACAAAATCTCATTAAAGCTGATTGTAAAGAGAAAGGAGACTGGCTGAGACAGACCCAGCCCCAAAATCAGGAGCCCCACAGCTAGTGATATGGAGCTAGCCACACAAGGTGATTGCAGTTGTGTTTGGGGATGAGAGAAAAGACATCAAGCAGGCCAGTTTGTTAAAGTGCATGCAGGATTCCTATCTGAAACCTGACTAAAGTCAGGTGCACTGGAACTTGATCTACATGATCTATATGATCATCCACACCACCAGGCTTTGAGCTCCCTTAAATGTGGATATCAATATTCCAGCTACTTAAAGCAGTAAAACCATGAAGTAAGTTAGCAGGTATCAACACATTAAATACTTCCATAAAATGTCATTTATTAATTAAATAAATATCTATACTCCGGCACAGTGATGAAAGTCAGAATAGCCTTCATCCTGCTTTGTGACTGAGGGAGAAACAAAACAGAAATGATGGATGAGATGAAAACTGTTCCTAAGCAAAGAAACTGTGTCTCTGTGTCTGCTGCTGTTCTTCTCTGGAGATGATCTCATCCTGGTTCAACTAAAGATTGAAAGTTTTCTAACAAAATGATCCAGTCAGGTCCAGAATTGTTGGATTCTCTGATAACAAGAAAAACAGCTGCATCAGTATAACATCTGGACAAAAATATAAATGAATAGACATGTTATTTAATGTCCATAAACTCCTAAACAGAAGCTGCCTCGTACACATTCTGGCCCAAAACTATCCGACTACCAGCCAACAACCAATAACAGGCTAATAAAGAAAATCTGAATCTGCTGACTCACTGTTAAAGTTGATGAATGATGGTTAAAAATCATCACTTTCAATACGATGATTTAGTTTAAGAAGACAGAAAATAACCTCTTTTAACATCTGATGTTTTAACAAGAGATCACAACCAGTTAACAAGCCAACACGACTAGTAAACCAGTAAACACAACATGGTGTTTCCACACAAACGTGATCTACCACATTCAGCTATTTAACCAATAACAAGTGAAAAGACCTGAAGAAGTTTGTCTCCTATGTCCAAAAATGTTTCTACTTGTTTTGGTCAGATTCAGGCGGCCAAGTCTTCAGGATTTAAAGACTTGGTTAGGTTTAGGAAAATGTCTTCTTACAACATCTACCACCGTTGAAACTTTTCTTTTCATAAAGTGTGGATGTAGTTCTGGCTTTGGGCCGTCTGGAGTCTCACTTCTTTTGTGTGAGTATGAGTGTAGTTAGTTCTGCTCTCTGACTGGTTCCCAGTCCTCTCAGCTGTTCACCACCACCTCATCTTAGGAGCTGGTTGGATTTCCAGTCGTTTAGGTTTCCTCTGCAATAAATATCAGCTGAATTTCTATTGTCTAACTTCATATCCTCCGTGTTCCTTACACTTACCTTAGAGAGATGATTCCTAGAAACCTTTGAATCTTACCACACCCAACCTTTGCATTCACCTGTCGGACCACCTGGAACCACCTGCCTGCTCGCTCGTCTGGAAACCTGCACAAACTCACTCTGGTTTTGTTTTTAGATGCTATTCATATAATTACTGTGTGTCTGTTATTAGTTTTACTAGAAGTTTTATTTTTATAACATATTCTGCCTTGAATCTGCAGATCTCTGCAGCCCTTTGGGCACCAGTGGCAATGCACCAACATATGACCCTGTTTTAGCCTTGCTGCACTGGCTCCCTGTGCGTTTTAGAATTGATTTTAAAGTTTTACTGATTACTTTTAAAGCTCATTTAGGTCTGGCACCCGGCTACATGACAGAGTTACTGACACCCTACGAGCCTCCCCGCAGCCTTAGATCCTCAGGCAGGTGTCTTTTAGTTGTGCCAGGGTCCAAACTCTAGAGCAGAGGTAACCGAGCGTTTTCGTTCCGAGCCCCTCGACTCTGGAACGACCTGCCTGAGGAGATAAGGCTGGCACCATCAGTTTCATCTTTTAAGTCACTTCTTAAAACACACTTTTATCCACTGGCTTTTTTTATAACCTTTTGATTTACTTTATTTTTTAAATGCATGTGTCTTTTCTTTGTTAATTTTATTATCTTACTTTGCTGTGTGCTGTTCAGCACTTTATAAACCTTGTTTTTTAAACCTGCTATACAAATAAAGATTTATTATTATTATCTGCCTGTCTGGGTCCAACCTTCTCAACCTTGTAGAAAAAAGTAGAAAAGTGTCAGTAAGAGCAAATAAAAAGGAAAAGCTGCCTGATGTGTGATCGCACTTCTGCTCACACTGTGTGTGGTCCTTTACAACCTAATTTAATGCCAGATTAAATCACTACTGACTAATTAACACTCAGTGCAACCTGCAGCTGTAGGGGGTCTTGCAGCTCTGGAGCTTCTTGGTAGTTGCTTGGTGAGAGGTAAATTAGTCAGCCTGACTTTATTCACAGAGAACTGCTCATGAAGAAAAAATTCTAAGTGCTTTACAGAGTGCAAATGCAAAAGAAACAAGTGTTAAGAAGAATAATCCTGACCCATCGCAGCTGTGACGCAATGAATAATATTTTACATAAAGGGTGAAGAAATGAGAAAGAATAGAGAAAAACCATTTAAGTTAGTTAAAAATGGCAAAATTATTAACCTTAATAATGAAGATGAGGGTATTATCAAACCACAATCAGAATGAATGAATAATGAATGAATAAATTCATAAATATGAATAAATAGACAAATGGAATATAACTTTATTTAAACAGGTATGACACAGTTCAACATAGGTTTAACACAAAGACTGCAACTGATGTGCTGTACAGAGAGTTGAACTATATAAGAACAGACCTGCTAAGTACCTTGGATTGGGCTTGTTTTTTTTTTAGCTTTTGATGGTGTTTTAGTCCATGTTTTATTTGTGTTTTTGCTTTCTATGTCTGTAATGTGGGTGTCACTAGCTGTAATTCTTCGTGCTATTGCTGGCCAGGACACACTTGTAAAATAGATTTTTAATCTCAACAAGTCAATTTATTCCCTGGTTAAGTAAATGTAAAGAAAGAAAAGATAAATGATTGACATAGTGAAACTATATACAAGCCCAGTAAAATACAAGTATAAAAACACCACAACACACCTTTAAAATGACTAACATTACACAGTACTTCAAAATAAACACCACACAAC
>CM047975.1:3293949-3308149 GCA_026261665.1 Melanotaenia duboulayi | reverse complement strand
CTTCCTTCCTGGCTTTTTTCCTTTCTTAATGTACCCATTCAACAAAATTCAACTCAGCTTATATTTTTAAAAGTTCCCTAAGCTCTGTCATTGCTTGATCTTTTTAATTTAAGGAGCCATTAAGACATCAATATTTGCAGAAAATGAATGCATTTATTCTGCCTTAATGGCGCTAAGCACTAATCCCATGTTCTAGTCTTACAGATATTCAGTCCTAACCTATTTCTGTCAGACATTTTTACCCCACCTCCCTCTTCAAGCTGTCTTTTATTCACACATGCGCACACACATGCAAATCAAAGCTAATTACTTTGTTCATTACCGAGCTCTGCACACTCTCTTAGGTTTCTATAGACCTCAAGAAAGTTGCAAAGAAAGTCTTTTCCTCTTTTCAATTACACCACTGAATGAAGTGGAAGGAAATTGAATCCACTGATGACAAGAAATGTCCCGGTGACAGTGAGCTCGGCTCTGTCGCTGTGTTTGTGTGTTAAAGTGGTCATAGCCACACACAGGTGCACGTTTAACTAGCCAGAGGAAAAGAAGGCAGAGCAGGTGAATTTCAGCCCCTGGAGAAGTTCTCTTGATGTGATGGTGTGAGATGTCTCAGCTGCAGGCTGCAGAGTCAGGTTAATGAGGCTGATCCCTGGAAATTGCTGGAATGGTGCAATCTCATGAAACCTGTCAATCATTCAGCAAAACTGAATGTCACCAAAAGCAGAATTCATGCCCAGCAATGAGATTGCATCAGACCTTTCAGCGTGTGGATGGCTTTTGTCTGAAATCATGTAAATGCTTCATTCCAATCAGAAATAATCTGAGTGACACTATAGAGTTTCTCTTATTTTTGTCACAATTTTGACCTCAGACAGAAAACAAAATGCTTCCAGGTGTAAAGTGTTCAGATATTTAAGGTACTTAACACATGTTCTAATCTATTGGTCCACATGTTCATCCATCTTCTGTCAGGAATGTAGAACTGGGTCACACCTCTAGACCACGCTCTCCCAGCTCCTCTAAAAGGACACTGAAGTGCACCTGAGCTGATTCATTTTTACTGCCTGAGCCCACCTGTCTGTCTAGCACATGTTCTTCCTTCATTAACAAAACCACAAGATACTTACAGTAAACCTCTGTATGAGGCATGGACTCACTCCCAGCCCAGAGTGGGCAATCCAACCTTTTCTTTTTTCACTTAACTTTAGCAACAGTGAAGGTCTCTCTCTCTCTCTCTCTCTCTCTCTCTCTAAGCTATTTATGTCACCTTGGCTAGATTCTTGTAATTCCTTGATTGAAATTAAAGTTATAGAGATCAGTGATTTTGTCTGCGGCTGGTACAAAAGTAAGCCTCTTATCATTTATCTGGATCAGAAAACATGGTCAGATAACACCAGTCAGGTGTTTTGTAAATCACTTTATTGACCCATAAGTGCTAAAAGGGGCCCAGAGCAAAAATGCCTCAGATCAAACGGCCCTGAGGAGCGTGGGGAGGTGAGGAGAAAGGACTGCTGTGGTCAAACTGCTGTCCGTTGAGGACCTGGCCCAGCCTTTACCGTAGCCTGAGGAGCAGGTTGGTGGTTCTGAAGGAGCCATGTTCCAGCTGCTATCACACAACAATACAAAATGCTAGTAATGCTATTAAAATATGAACATACAATCATAAAACATAGCAGCAATTGGCTTTTTAGTGCAGTAAATAAGTGCAATATTTCATTTGTAATTTGAGTCAATTTATTTGATGGTTTTGATGTTTTTTTTTGGGGGGGGGGGGCAGTGAAAACATTTTAAAATTGTGATTAATTGCCTTTTTTATATGATTAATCACATTGTTACAAGCAAAAATTCAGTTATGAATTTGAATTCAAAAGTAGTGTATTTCATACTTTAATAAAAATGCTGCCTTTTCAGTAACCTTGGTTTCCAGCAACTAGTCAGCTGCTGGTTAACAGCAGTACTCTGTCTACACAGATGCAGTTAAAATGTCGCCTGTAAATCTCAAGTTAAATATCAACATAATAAAATCAAATACAAATGACAAAGAAAGCTGAAAAGGTAACAAATCACCAAGAGGAATGACAAAGCTGTGGAGATGCCTTCCTATTAAACACAGAGGAAACTAAATCTGACTCATTTCCTACCATCAGGTGTGTTTCTCTGCCTGAATAAAGAGCAGGATTAGAATCTCAGCTCTTCTAGATTGTGAGGAGAATTCAGCTTTTTAAACAGTTTTTTTAAGCTTTAAACCTGAAATTAAACAGAAACACTGTAAAAATAGAGAACTTTTGGGCTTTCTGTGGAAACTCAACGGGTTTGCATATTCGCACTTCTTTCAATGTGTGGATGGACTGGAGATTAGATGGGACTGAGGGGGAACAGACCTCAACACACCACAGGTTCATTTGAGCTCTGCTCACCTGCCTGATGACATCCATCCTAAGCCGGTATCCCCATCTTCAATGAGAATGAGCAACAAACTATAGAAAACTGGGTGAATACGCCATAATTAATTCACCTCAACAGCTGTTTTCATGCGTTAACATGATGATAACGATGCATTCACAGACCCAGCCCTAGTTTTTTATGTTTTTTTTTATAAACTCATTTTAACTCTGTTCTGTTCCAGACTATGGTTGCTGATGGTGATTTTATTGTTGTCTGGGCTTTTATTTATGTCCTGACTGCAACGTAATTTCGTGTTTTGATAGAAAGGAAACTTAAATCTTGAATCATGATGAGCCCCAAAGCGTCTGCCCTCTCAGACCCCGTCCATTAGCACGTTTAGTGAATCAAACCTTGTACTTATTTGAATTAAGAACACTTGTCAATAGCATCAACCACAAGCCCCAAGGTTAATGCTGCACCATGTCCGCCTCTAAGAGTAAAAAGTAGGACTTTTGTCCCATTTTGGATGTGCTCTTCGTTGAAAAGAAGATGCTGTTGCTACAATTTTGTCCCCTGTTAAGCAGAGCTGCTGGTTAAGGCGAAGCTGCTTAGCTTTAATTATTTGTATGTGACATTATATGACATTTCTCTGTATCAAACTTAAAAAATATGTTTATTGAGCAGGGATGAAACCAAATATAGCATAATATATTCATTTGTTGAAGCCATTTTTTTCTTTTTTTATGAAACCAGGACATGCTTGGCCAAACTCTGGCAGGTTTTTTCACTTCACACCTAATGATGTTCCAAGTGAAAATGACACCTCAGCTTCAACATATGGAACTTGTCACCCACACATGCAGCAGGTAGTAGCTGCCGTTGATGCTGCCATTTCAAATAGAGTTTATTTAGACAGGATGTCATTTCTGCCCCTTAGCGTTCCCCCTCTAGTTTTAATGTTCACCTTAGGGGAAGGGCCAAGGTGAGGGACTCAAAACTCTCCAAATGAAGACAGCCCTGGACCGCGCTGATGTCACAAATGGTCGTTAGCACCATTAGCGTGACCCTAAAAGTGTGTATTATAACTTTATAACATAACATCTCCTTTCGTTTGTCTTACTGAAGACAAATGCAGAAATAAGTCCACAGTCTAGGCAGCTGGAAAGATAACAGCTGTAGACACCATCTATGTTTGTTGTCATCAGTTTGTTGCCATTCGGTTGCCATAGATACTTGTCGCTTTGACATAGCAACTAGCAACGACGTCTGCAGACGTGTAACAGTACAGTAGGGGTATCTCATTTCGCTTTGTTTTAGAGGGATGAGGGGTGGGGAAAAGAATGGGAAGGGGTAAAAAAAAAAGAGAAATTATGGGATTGGGCCTTAAAAGTCCTCCAGTAATCAGGTTTTCTCTCAGCTGGGTCTCTTTTACTTCAGCACATCCACATTTGATGTGTTAATACAACAGAATGTCAGCAGGTTTAGGAACAGACATCTATGTGGAAACACTTCTGTTAACACACACACACACACACACACACACTGCATTTCAGTCACTGAGTGTGCGCTATAATTGGCCACATGCTGATTGGAAAAGTATTGAGGTACATTCTGTATATTACAGCATGAAGTCTGCAGCAGGAAGCAGAATTAAAAACGTGCAAAATGATCAGGTGAAGCGGGAGAAGCTGTTCAAGGTGATGGAAAAACTTTCAGCTTTCATTGTAAAACGTGTAATAAGCCACATGTTGAGATTTAATTTTTTCAGTTTCCCTTTATATAAAATTTCTAAATTACTAAAAGCAAACATGGTGAAACACAGTGGAGCTAAAAATCTGATCATCAGTGAAAGTCGACCTTCATATGTCGTCCAGGTATCTGAGACGATGTGATGGCAGAGCGGCGAGGCTGATCATGCCCCTTCGTGATGCTTCGCCGTGCCACAGATAACTCAGTCTGGACCATTTCAGCTTAATCTTTCTCTCCGGTTTAAATGAACACTTCCGTTTTCTCTTGTTGAGCAGTAAAAGGATGGGCTGCCTCTTATTATGCGGTGTAGTTGAAAAGAAATTATTAGTCTGATGCTTTTGGAGAGATTCTCACCTCACCATCAAGCAGGGCATCTGTTGTTTGGAGAAATGAAAAAATCTTTTTATATTTTACTTCTTACATGAAAATAACCCCTCATCTGTGTGGAGTAGCAGCTAATAATTTAAATTAACTTGACTAATTGTTCTGTCTAATCAAATGAAAGGCAGCAGATAAATACTTTAAGGAAAAGTGCAGCTTGCTTTCCTGATTAACAGTAAAAGATTAGAAAACTTACTCTCCACGATGATTTATTCTACTGTCAGCTATGACCAGAGGAAAGCGCTCACGTTGGAGTAACAGGATGAAATTTGGCATTTCGTCTTAAAAATGTAATCTTTGTCCCAGGATTAAGTATTCCCTTATCTGTTGCTCATGGCAAAAAGACATTGTGCTCTGTATGTGCTACGAATTCCTTTTACATATATCGATCTTTTTTGTTGTTGTTGTTGTTTTTTTTTTTGGGGGGGGGTTCATAAAAAGTCTCCATAGTGTGGGGTAATACATTTGCGGAGGGCACGAGGGTTCAACCTGGTGCCCTCAAGGTAAACCTGATAAACTGGTTGGTGAGGGCATATCAGTGAGGCAGGTGTCAGACGATGGATGGATGATTTCGTTTGAGACAGCTGAGGAACCTGAGGGTTCGTCTCTGTTCAGGTTTTTTTTTTGTTTTTTTTGTCTTATTTGGAACAAATTCTGAACATTGTGGGGCAATAATTGATTTCTTGCTCCAAAAATATATAATTTTTGCAGTCAACAGTCATTGAATTTCTGTGCTTTTATTTATAAGTAAAACATTAAAATAATCTTTATAATAATGTTTAGAAATATTGTTTAAAAAAGACATAAATATGTAAGAAGTCAGGTTATGTGGAATGTCTTAATTCTGCCCCGGGCACCCATGAGAGGAGTCTGGGAATCAGTGACTGATGATCTGTTACATGTTTCATCTGCTGATCCATAAATCACGTTGACGCCTCAGTTTAATCGAGTGCAGCCGCTCAACCTGCTACAGCCTTTAGCTTGATATGTTTGCTTGCAGGTACACTTCTTTTTCCCCTTTTGAAGGTCTTTTACTGACACACAGACCTAATGAAGCAAGGGCTTTTTGGTGAAGATGTTCCGTCTTATTAGGTCTTCTGGGAGATTCCTGAAGCAGACTGTATAAACTGTGAGCATAAAATTGAGGAAAACTAATAAACTAACAAGTACAATCTTTGTGGACTCTCCAAAGCGACAGAAGGTGTGTTAATGGGAGCAGAGGGAATCCTCAGCTTTTAATGCCTTGGCTTTTTAATGAACTGTTTGCGTTTGTGAAAGTCTGACCTTTTTCTGTTCCCCCAGCTGAATCCGCCAGGCCTGCTGACTATGCCCCGGAGCCCCACCTCCAGTGAGGATGAGATGGCCCAGAGCTTTTCCGACTATTCAGATGACTGTGCCTCTGACAGCTCCCATGAAGAAACCATCTACGAGACCATAAGGGCAACCGCAGAGACACCGCAGAACCACATGGACGACATTCACACAAACTCGCTGGTCATCCGAGTCCTCATCCCCGACCTGCAGCAGACGGTGAGCAACCAGATGGGAGAGTGAATATTTAATATGAACCAGATTTATCCTAGTTTATGACACCCGAGTATTGATTGGTCTCCATTCTTGTTGAGTTCCCCTGGAGAAAAAATCCTGCACCTTTTGACAGCTTACAGCCAGAAAGCTTTTATTGGTGCTCCGTGATGAGCTCGAACACAGAACAGGACTGTTAATGTATTAGAGCTGCTGGAGGGCCACTCATGCTGCAGGCCCCGTGGCATTTCACTGTAAAGTTATAATCAGTGTTGCTGTGTATTAAACTAACAGGGTATTTAAAAATGTCTGCAAAGTGGAGTGTGAGAGGAAAACAGATGCATTTCCAGATGGTTAGGGTGTTTCAATGACCCACATGCACTACTCAACAAGCTCACCTGCATCACAGAACATTGCAGCTCTTCTTACTTTTATCTAGTTTGTCTAGTTACTAGGATGCCAGAGTTTGGGTTGTGCACATCCACATGCACCCCAACTGGAATTATGCAAATATTTTTAATGTGAAATTATTATGTGTAATTATCATGCTTAAATTATTCTATTTAATTATGCTAAATGTTTTCATTTGATTAAATAAAGGAGAAATAAAAATCTCATTATCCATTATTTTACCAACAATGCTGAAAAGAAAGGTTTGCTTAGTTTTTATTAATATTTTAAGCAAAACAACATCAAAAAGATAATACAGTAGATTAAAGAAAAGAAGCAGAAAAAAGAAACATCTGACATTGGTTGCTCTCTGGATAACAATGGCTCTAAAAATACAAAGATTCTATTTTCTATCTGGCATCAAGTTATTTAACTCAAACCGATGCAATGAGTAGCTTCTCATTTCTCAAACAACCACATGGAAAGACACTGTGGTTGTCAAAAAAGATGTTAGTCTGTTTAGGAAGGGTCAGATCACGGGCATCAAGCATAGAAAACATCTGAGGAGATGCAGAAACTACTAAAAGTGAGTTAAAAACGCATCATTAAAAACTGGAAGGATATTAGGGAACCATCATCTTCCAGGAAGAAATGTGATAAAACAAAACATCCTAAATGATGGTGATCGGTGATCACAGTAGATCTCAGGACTATGTTTAATACTGAACATTTCCTCATATATATATATATATATATATATTGTGTGTGTGTGTGTATGAGTGCTTTTATGAGTGCTTTCAGGGGAAGTGTGCATGTTAATTATTTGCATGTGAAACCAGTTAACGGTAGTTTAAATTTGGCTTGTCGCAGTAACTTCTCAGCCGTTTGTTCTGATGTGCAGACTTTAATGAGATCTCGCCAACAGGAGTTTTTTCCTTTTCTCACTAAAATGCAGAGACGTGTGAAAACCAAGTGGCAAGACTGTCATGTAACTGTGTGTGTGTGTGTGTGTGTGTGTGGTACATAGGTGTAGGTAATGATTTTACTATCAACTCTTGGAAATACCTGATGGCAGGTAGCTGTGGGGTTGACATGAGTGTGTAAATCTACATAATCATGTGCAGGTGCTGCAGTTTTATAACCACCTTCAGAAAATGGGACGAAGCTTACACTCATCTTCATCACAATACTGTAACGTAGGGATGCATTTTATAAACGCCCTGAAGCAAGGGAAATTTTAATATTTACCTGTTATAAATGTCTTCCTGGCAGCAGGTAGATGTTCAGCTTGATGTAAATAATTAGTCATACATCAAATTAAGTCAAATATTATTTATAAAGCACTTTTTATGCTCAGAGCTACACAAAGTGCTTTATATAATAAAACCAGCCTTCCTTCCTTCCAGCCTGCAGCCTTCCTCAGAAACGTCCGCTGACATGTTATCAGCTGTTCCTTGGAGGTGTGGCCATCCCAGCAAACCTGTCAGATCTGCTGGGACAGCCACGCCCCCCGCCACGCCGTGGTCTTTGATGTAGGGAATCCCAGGTGTGTGAGAGCAGATATGCCTCCTCATCCCGGTTTATGGAGTTGCTTGCCCGCTTTCTGAGCTTGATTGCCATCTTTTACCCGTTTTAATTTGTTTTCCTCCAATCCAACAATCCTTGCTCTGTCCCAGTCCATGATATATATCATGCAACGTGTCAGCAACACGGCAGCAGACGTTTCTGAGGAAGGCTGCAGGTGGCAGCCGAAACATGTCAGGTATGTTACAACGTCCTATTATTGTCTGAGTGGAAAAAAAACTTGTGGCTTAAAACCACAAGAACAACATCCCTGTCTGTGGGAAGAAATGGACACACTTGTCTCATAATCATTTTATCTGGTATTTTTCTAAACCTGGGCGATTTAGTAGTCAACAGGGGGAGCATGTCTCCTACAATGAACCCTGCAACTAGCTTACTAATTTCTGTCTTACCGGCTGCTGCACTCCAGGAAATGTTGAAAAAAAGCTTAGCTTGTTTAGGCGGGTCGGCTGCTTGTTTAGGCGGGACGACTGCTTGTTTAGGCGGGACGGCTGCTTTTTCAGGGGGGTCGGCTGCTTGTGTAGGTGGGTCGGCTGCTGAAGGACTGCTTCCACTGACCGGCGAGCAGGAACTTTCACCCCAAGTTTGGACTGAAACTGGACTGAACTGAAAATAATGTGAATATCGCCACTGACCAAAAGCCCATATCTCCATCTCCACCTTGATTTTTCTTTTTTCTTGGTTGGCGCAAAATTAGCTACGTCACGCAAATCGATCTCTATGGCAACATGCCCAGGCCAGCACACACACACACAGGCAGCAGCATGTACACATAGGCAAACATGGCTCGAGTAACACAAACAAACACATTACTGTAGTCCAGTAAAGTAAATTCGTTACTGATATTTTAAGTGTAATAGACTACTTTACTTCATTACCCTAAAAAGTAATATCGTTACTGCCAACACTGCTCTTACGAACATTTAAGTTCTGACATGTTTTGTGTTTCTGTTGTTCAGATGATAAAAATAAATTAGTAAATTACAATTATGTTTGTGTTAGATTTTGAAAAAATAAATTCTGGTCATTTAGGAAGCTTTATGATGATTAAAAATGAATAAAATAAATTTGTACATTGTGGCCCGATAATTTCCCTCAGGAGTAAATTAATGATATTTCATGGATTTTGTTCATTGAAGACCAAGGTGCAATCGAGGAAGGATTTAATTCTATTTCTAGACTTCCTAAAACCACTGATGCCATGAACATACATTAAAGCACACACACCAGATCTATTCCCTCAACCGCAAGAATATCACTTCATTAATGTCCAAGACGCTCAATTTGGTCTTTAATGATTTAAATTCAGTCCTTTAAAAGACAGTTTTATTAGGAGATTGAGGTTATGCCCTGACCCAATAACACTACTGACCATCCAGGAGATTTCATTTCATCCGATTCAAAAAGAAGGATGCTGGATGTCTTTGTGTCAGGTTTTTCTACCACATTGTATTTTTAAACTGGACTGAGCCACACAACACCAGAACCAGTCCAAAGTCAAATGTCTGACCAGTAATGTGGGAATAATTTCTCTAACTTCACTGACTCAGAAACAGTTATTTGCCATGAAATCCTGTTTTCATACGACACAGTTTTGTTCATAAAGTGGAAAAAGGTCAGACTGAAGGTGGTAAGGTGGTATGTCAGCTCTCTGCACAGATTTAGGTGATGACATGCAGTCCCACTCCAAATCTGTTGGCAGCTGGTTCGACCACAGAGAAACGTTGGCTATGTTCTTTAGTCCTGCCCAGCCTCAGTCTGACAGGAAGCGGCTGAAACAGGAGCTGGTGTAGCAGGTTGATGGGTGACTCATGCCGGGTTACCACCAAGACTGAATGCCGTCTCATTTCTCAGCCACTGGCGTGTTCACTCCCACCGGTAGTTCACTGGCAGCGTATCTGCCGCCGGGTACACCCAGTATCTGTTACTGGGCACACCCAGGGCATGGACTACAGAATCGAGGTAACAGACAAAAAGCAAAAAATGGACTGGCAAGAGATAAACTGAAGGATTAACAAGGCACAAGTGGGGTGAACAAACAAATCAGACCAGGTGAACTAATGAGCAGGAAACCATAAAGAAACACAGAACTAAACATGACCCTAAAWACAAGAAGCTAAAGCCTGGTACACACAACGATTCTTTTAATCTTATGAGATTTTTTATCTGGGATGTATAGGACGARGGAATGATGGTGGTCATGGGACTATTGTTAACAGAAAAAGCCAGAACTGAAAAAAATAACAGATTGGAGACGGCATGAACACGGGCTTTGTTTACTTCCTTGTTCTCCAGCCAGCTCGCTCTCTGATTGGCTACATGATTTTACAATTACACAATGCACACAAAGTCAGAATGCACGAGTCGTCAGCGTTCCTCAGAAATCGGCTCTGAAACATGTTCCGTGTTCCAGATTGTCGGCTACGACCCGTTTCAGAGTGGATTATCGGGACATATCGGCTCGTAACACACCACAGACCAAATGATAATTGGACAGGGAAATCTCACGATGATCGGGCGTTTGCCGTCTGAGTAGAGGCAAAATCGGGACAAAAACAGCCCGAAAATCGTTGTGTGTACCAGTCTTTAGAACATAAACCATGAACATAAGCAAAAACCAAACACATAAAACAAGAACACAAGTAAACCAAGGAACAAAAACCGGGAATCATGACAGATGTTAAAGCAAGCAGTAGTGTTGACGTCTTAAAGCTCCTCTTTTAAACTTGTAATGACAGTCTTGGCTGTTCTGCAGGACACGATGTGGCTACAACTGCTCTTCATGATGAAGGCTATGAAATGATGAATGCTGTGTTTTTCCATTTTGACCTGCTTGCGTTGCTGGTTCATGTAATTTGTATAATCTGCATAATAAAAAGGCTGCGCTGGGGTTGAGACTTCGGAGTTGACACCAGATATTCTGAACCACTGTCTCCCATCACGATGTTAAAAGCCTCAGCCTGAGTTCTTTGTGTCTTATTTCTTGATAGAAAAATACCCATCAACAGACAACCACTCCCTCCTAGGAAGAAGTTCACATTAATCAAGGGTTTATTATTTTTGTTTTTTTCTCTTGTCTTATCATTTTATTTGCTATTTATTCGTCCATTCATTCTCTGCCACTTATCCAGGATCGGGTTGTGTAGGAAGCAGCCTAGAGAGGAGCCCAGACTTCCCTCTTCCCCATTTATTTTATTTTAATTTATTTTACTTTGTTTTATTTGATTTGATTTGATTTTTTGGGTTAGTGATCACTACCTTATTTTTTAGATCACACTACGTAGGCCAATTAGTTTTCTCCGAACCAGACGATGGAAATGAGGCTGATGAAGATTTTCTCTTTTACAAAGTTTACTTTTTATTGTTGCTTGACAGAGACTGAGATATTTCTTCCAAGAGACCCCTTCAGTAGATGGTGGCTTCATCATATATGCAAGGTCTTATCTCCACTGAACTGAAAATGTACTTAAAGCATTCATGCCAAGAGACACATCTATTCTGCCTCTATCTCATCCTCTACTTTAAACTACAATGTCAACACCTGAAAACCATCAGTGTATAACGGTGGGCTCTGCGTATGGTTTATTAATAGGAACTGTGGGAATAGTGCATGCTCCATTTACACACCAGCCACATGCATTTATCACCTGCCCACTGTGCTTGTAATGAATCCCCTAGTGTGTTACATTAATGCCGTGGGATCACAGTGTGCAGCATTGTTCCTCTGCAGCTCCCATGGGCTGCATGTACAGTAGCAGGTCACTACACCTACGATGACTGAAAACAGCAGCACATGTGCTGCAAGTGTCAGCGGCTATTTCTGTCCCCGTCATTCCCAAAGACGGGTCGGTTATAAAGGTTTATCATCAAAGAACAGCCTTTGACGATGCGCAGAGTAGTTTGATCTCAGACTAATGCAGCTATGCACAGTAGCTCTTTGTTGTTCATGTTTTCATCCTTAGAGACAGAGAGATGTTCCAGATTGTGTTTCACGGGAAGTCCATGTGCAGGCAGAAAGAAGCAGGGGAAGCAACGGAGAGATGATGGCGTGGCGGTTGCTTGGCAGAGCTCTGACTTCAGCCAGCTGAGGCCGTGATGTCGGGTTTCACCTCTTCATTCAGATCCGATTAAATTTTTCATCTGGATGTTTTTTCTCATCTCATGTTGTAAAAATGCTTCACACTGCAGCCTCCAAGACTTTGACGCCACTTTGCAAAAGAATGCAGAGACTTTCTGAATAGCAATTTAAAAAAGGAATAGTTTGTGTGTGTGGGTGTGTGTGTACGACTGTGTGGGTGTGGTTGTGTGTGTGTGTCTGAGGGGGGGTGAAGTTCATGAGAAATGAACTCGTGAACTTCTGCTCTTATTTTGCACAGTGGTTGAAACTGACGCATATAACAAGTTTTTAAGTTCACGTCCTCTAAGCTCTTGCACATGTATGCACTAATGCTCCTGATGCACATTCATCACTGAGCACTCAGCGGTGCCACTTGATCACATGACTGAGTCACACAGTCCAGCTGGAAATCAAACTCGGCTGAATAATTCAGGCGCAGAAACACTTTGAACACGTGAGTGTGGCCTCCAACTCCAGCTTTGATCTGTGTTAGTCTGCAGGCAGAACATTTAATGTTGCACCACTTTGTTTAGTGCTTCGTTTTCACCAGTGGAGCTGTTTTTTTAACCTAACACTAACCCTTTTTTAACATATATTTTTAAGGGACCATGTACAGTTAAACATCAATATTGCCATGTGATGCATTGTACCAGAGTTAGCCTTAGGATAATTTACATAGGCAGTCTTCTGGAGGGGCACACTAAAGCCATACAATAACCATATTTGCATTACATCCACTAAGCTCCTCTTGGCTTGGCAAATCAAAATTCACTGAAAGGATAAAAGTCAAGTAAAAAATTAAAAAGGATTTTTAAAAGCTTTAAAGCAAAGTGTCAGGGTGTGTGTTTAGATGTTATCTGGTAGATGGGTTTAGGTTTATATTGTTTTTGTTTTTTTTTGTTTTGTTTTTTGTAGTGTTTTATATTGGTGTTGTTTATATTGTATTTTTTTAAATATCTCTTCTCTGAAAAGCCCAACCAGGGATGAAATTTGCAAATTAGCTTAATGCTAGATAGTCTTAATGTAAAACATCAGTTGTTTTCTTCTGTATTGTTCCTGATAAATGAAAACAAAGAAAAGAAAAACAACAGCCACAGTTCTGTTCATGTTTTTCTCAGTTTGTTGTCTCGTAGGTGCTCCTGATGATTCTCTGCTTTGTTTCCTTACAGATTCCATACAAGGTTAACAGGTGCAGCAGGTGGTTGTCTGGTTTTTCTCTTTTGGTTTATTAGCTGGGCAATTATTCATTTATGAATTTGTAATACTCAAATCTCAAGGGCTGCCTTAAACATGACAGAAGCATCATTTCCTTTGTATCATCTAATCCCTCCATTGGTTAGGCAAATTTATTCGGCATCATTTTGTTGCCATAATGCTGGACAAGGTTAACAAAAGAAAAAGAAAAGAGTGACATCTGGAAACGTGAATGAGGCAAAGTTTATTCTGGTATTGCAAGGCATTCTGGGATAGCAGACAACAACAGACTCACAGTTTAAATAAAAAACAGACAGAGGTGCGAACACAGAACAATTCCAACTTTATGCTGATTAGTTTTGACACTCCTGGTGAGAATTTCTTCTCCATAAGAAGGCGTCAGCTGTGAATTTTAAAATGTATTCATGATTATTTTTTATAATTTAACAGCTTCTATTTTACATTAAAAGATTCCTCCAGAATTCAGGAAACTTGATGTTCCTCAGGTCTGTTAAAGGAAGCAGAATCCAAGTTTCAATGTTTACGACATTCAGACGATCACAAAACTGAACATCAACAGGAAACGAGAGCAGGTGAAACATGAATTATTTCACTTTCATCATTTCCTGCGGTCATGTAAAAAAGAGAGAAAACGCTCTGTTACGGCCACTGCTTATTGCAGGCAGCTGTAGTCGCTTTTATCACTGATTAGTGATTTCAGAGCGCTGTCTGGAATGGCTGGAGCCGGCACAACCCGCCCTTCTGATTGGCTATGCCCTGGACCAATCAGGCTGCAGCTTGTTAGGAGCTGAGGCTGAAAAGGCTGCAGCCGAGGACAGTCTGGGGGGAAGCCCAAAATGGCTCAGGCCGCTTCCCCTC
>CM047975.1:3281747-3293738 GCA_026261665.1 Melanotaenia duboulayi | reverse complement strand
TACTGCTTGGCGCAGGTGGTCTCATCCTGATCCTGGCAGGAGTTTTGGTAGCAGGGCCTTTTTGTGCTGGCCGGTGTGAGGACTTAGTTATGGCTCTGTTTAGGTTGGATTCACCGTTCTTCACCCAGTTTCGTTTGAGCTTTGCTACACTTCGGTTTTTGTTCTGTCATGGTGGGAGTTTTGTGTTCAGTTACAGTGTTGGACTAGATTAGTGTTTGTTTTGTTTGTGACCGCGGTCACTTTATGGATCTGCTGCTCTTGTTTGGTTTTAGTTTCACCGAGTTCTGTAGGCAGTTCTTTTGTTTTACTCGGTGGTTTTTGGTGTATGTTTTGGTATATTTCTTTCAGCAGGTCCGCTAACCCCAACACTTGTTTCATTTTGTGTCTTTTTTTGTTTCAGGTGTCACGCAAGTTTTATAAAATGTGCTTTTAACAATTTTACCAACTGTCCTCAACGTTATTCTTTTATTTTCTTTGTTACACCCTTCCTCATACCCCTGAACGTTGGGTGGTAACACACTCATTTAAATACACCCTTCTAGATCTAAAGTCCTGATGATGACTGATGCTAACAGCATAATAGCTTTAATTGTCTCCTTATTGACAGCCTGCTATTAGCTTTTAGCATTTAAAGCTGTTTTTTGTGTGATTACAGCCTTTTGTCTGGAACACTCTTTTCTTCTTACTTTATTAACAAAAGTACTAACTGAAATTCCTAATTTGTCCATGTTTGATTGAATTTTTTAAGTTTAAATGTAATATATTTCCAACACAGAAGGATAAGTTGTTATATAACATGTTATATATCCATCTTCCAATTAATTGTTTGGAAAAAAATATTTTAATTAATAATTTAAAAAAAACTACATAATATTGCAATTTCCTTCTGAGATTAATAAATTAATTTTCTTTTCATTTTATCTTTTATATTTTTCTGAGAAATTTTGAGATTGTTCTTAACATGTTCTCTAAAAGGAAAATGTAAACCTTTCAATAATGTACAGCACTACACTTTGATATAAAAACAAAGGGAAACATTTGTAGTTTTCATAATTTATATTAGTATTTCTTCTTTTACGGGTCGAAACCACGTGAGTTGTGTGTTGAGTATCTAATGTGGCCCCTGAAGTAAAATGACCTTGACCTTGTTCTGATGGATCTAAGCAGCGTGACATGTCGTGTTTCTGAATCCCTCCACTCCTGAAAGGTTCTTTATTTTCACCACAACACACTTTAGGTATTATATATTTTTTTTCTTTAATCTCTTAACATACACACTTTCCATTATCACCACCTGCACCGTTGGAAAATTATTTTATGGAAACCTACCTGAGGTCCTATAGGGCCGAGGAGGCAGCAGTGGTAGGAGAGGATGGACATTTGCCATGTAATAAAACAGCAAACAGACTAAACCACTCCAGATGCCAGACATCTGCTTCTGTAAACCTTCATCTCTTCTTCCCCTCTCTCTTCATCCCTGTCCACTCCACGCCAGGCGAGAAGATTAGTTAGGCCGAGTTCAGACTGTTCATCCCTCAGACTTTGATGGACGCAAGGCTGCTATCACCTGCTGAGCAGCACATCCAGCTGTAAACACTCACAGATGCTTCCTGGATGCTGCAGCCAGCAGCAATAATCCTCACTTATTCAGGCAAAGCCAGATTCCAGCATTGTTTTGTTTTGTTTGCTTGTATTAGGAAGGTCGTGTTAATCATGTCCTCAGCATGTCCCTGTTTAGCACATGGTCACATTAAAACACAGCATGTTGGCGGTGACGTGTGGTGCCCATGTGTTATATGGGCTGACAGGGTTTGTTAATAACGCAGCACTTTGGATGTGTCTCAGCTTTTCTTATTGAACACCATTGTTCTGTGGCTCTGCACCGTACCCAACTTATTTACTTCTGTTGGAAGTCAGCAGGTGAGGCGACTGCCACGAGCTGATAACAGTTCACAGCTCTGCTTTGTTGTCAGGGAAGAATATTTCTTATGTAATGACCGCTGTAGTCGCTGCCAGTCATAAATGTTCTAATCAACATGTCTTTCTCCTTTCAATCTTTTTCATTCTCCAAACCCCAAACAGAAATGCATGCGGTTCAACCCAGATGCAACTGTCTGGGTTGCCAAGCAGCGGATCCTGTGTACGCTTAATCAGACCCTGAAAGATGTGCTGAACTATGGGCTGTTCCAGCCGACGAGCAACGGCAGGGATGGCAAGTTCCTGGATGAGGAGCGCATCCTTCGAGAGTATCCTCAGCCAATAAGCAAGGGTGTCCCCTGTTTGGAGGTAAACTCAGAAACTTTGACTCGTATGAAAATATACGTGAATGAAATCTCAATGACTGAACATTATCGCACAATAGTTGTTTCTAAATTGACTCAGTTGTTCCCAAACTGGGGGGCAGGCCCCCCATGGGGGACCCAGTTATGATGGGGGGCACAGCAAGGCTAATAAAACTTAATGCTTTTGTACTTCTAGCAAAACATGGACACATTTGTGAAAGTACCAATTAGCAAACAATAATGAATCAAGAACAGAGATTTCAGCGACCAAAAACAAAGAGGCATGTCTCGCATATTTGTCCAGACAGGATTCGATCCCTTTTGATAATGTTCATCGAGAGTTTAAAGAGAAAGGTTATAGTGTCCAATAAATCATTTCTTCTTCTCAACAGTTCCGCTACAAGAGTCGAGTCTACAGGCAACCTAATGTTGATGAGAAACAGATCGCCAAACTGCATACAAAGGTAAGGATGTGCCAACAGTATACAATACTTATTTTCATTTGAGCTGCATTAAACCAGGATAAACCCTGATGAGAAAAAAAAAGAAATAAAATCGAGTGTCCTGGCAGCAGCAGAGTTAATGAGCATATCACACTCAGAAAACCTTATAGATCAACAAGAGGATCTACAAACAGATTCATCTGCCTCAAAGTCATCCAGAATTCTCATAACAGTGTACAGTGAGACCAAGTCATAAAGCTTCAAGTCTTTTTGTAGTTCGTTTCAGATGAAGGGAGTAGCATGTATGTATGCCAGCCCTGTTCTAAGCCTTGGGACTCATAATAATAAAACATCCTCCGAACGAAGATAATAGGTCCCTGAGCTCCTCTGGTAGAAAAAGGTCGAGAGGTAGAAAGGAAGTAGACCTAGAACATGCCGGTTTCCGAAGCCTTATTTATGTTCATTTTACACATGTAAATAGGTACTTTCGTTGCAAGCATTGTCAGACATCTCTGCCCACAAACACCCATGCCTTCTTTATGATGCCATGTTGGGCAAAACCTCCACAAGAGGGCAGTGCAGAGTTCAACGTTAGTTCCATCAGTTTCAATTGCAAACATGGTGACAGTGGAGATATTAAAAATGCACAAAAAGAGACATAAAAACAGGCAGCACAGTACAGAGTAGTGGTGGGCGGATCAATCCAAATATTGATAATATCGATATTGGTACCAATATTGGTATTGATGTAGATCAGTACTAGTGTGATGACATCAATACTTGAATGTTAGGTTTGAAAACTTTCAGAATCTTAATAAATAAGGAGACTAAAGTGTGATTTGGTAGATTTGGTTCACCTTGGTGAAAAGGACCAAAACCAGCTTTTTGCTGAGATGATGCCTAATTTGGATTTTTAAAATGGCACCAGCAAAAACGTTGTTTTTGGACACCAGATTAAAAATTCTAAATGTTAGGCTTTAAAACTATCAAAAACTTCATAAATAATGAAGACATGCAGTTTTTGGTGGATTCAGCTAAAGTTGGTGGCAAGGCACCAACATGCCCACGTTGAGCTTCTCTTGCCGAGTGTCATAACCCGGATCACGGCTATAACAAAATTACACCAAACAACAGATAAGGCCAATTATGATCATTTATTAACGAAAGATGAACCAAAACTAAGGCAAAATAAGATAACCATGAAGTTTGGTGCGTGCATGGTTGTGTGTAGAATATAATGAGCTCGGTGTTGTATGGTGTAAAGCTAAACTGAAAGTAAAGCAAAAGGGGAGGTGCAGCAGGCGCAGGTGCGGCCTGGGAGCGGAGCGAGGAAAAGAGAGGGCTGAGGCCGGCTGTAGGCGGGTCTTTTATACGCGCAGTGTGTCGGGCCCTAGACGCACACACGCACGCACAGCCAGGTACACTCCAGCTTCACCTGCACACACACATAATTAAAGAACACGGCCACGCCAAAGAAGAAGAAACTTGTTAGTTTTAACAGCCCTATTAAAAAGTACCAGTGTATCTGTATCTGTATCAGTATCGACGATACTAGCTCTTTATTTACTCGGTATCAGATTAATACCAAGTCTTGCATTATAATACACTCCTAGTAGCCCTGGTGGCTCTGCAGCCATTAAATACATAATGGCTTCTTCTTTGCCTTCTTTGTTCCTTTTGCTCGTCTCTCTTGAGCTAAATCGTGCAGCACTGCCCCCATGAGTACCAACTACTGCTTCATTTGGCAATGAATCTAAAACAAACAAAGATGTGTACACAATTAACACAGAGGAAGGATAGAAGGCTCCATCCATATGCATATTTAACACTGAGCAAAAATGAGCCCTTAGCCAGGCAAAGAGGCCATTCATCACATTTGTATAACAAACACTGATGGGTTAAAAATGTAAAATTAGTGATGAACCCCATGACACACACTATCCAGAGCAAACTGGCTGAGCTGAAGCATGCACATGCAAAACGTGCTCTGTAATACACAACCTACATGATGGTGGCTGCAACCACCAAAAGACAGAATTTAACCCTCAAATACAAACACAGCTTCAGTTTCGACCTTTTTACCAGCTGATGAACATGTAGAGTAAAAGAAAGTAACTCATCAAGTAAAACATGGAGATGGAGATATCTGGAACGCAGTGAAACCTGAGAAAGACAGCGGGGGGCAGGTTCTCTGAGCCACTTTAAACCATTGTGGTTTTGGTTTCGTCTGCGTTTGTCAAAAGATTTAAATCACAAAAATCTGACAATAAGTGCAGTAAGGCTTTTATATGACGATATTTGGATTACAAAAAATGTCATCTGCAATTAAACGGGACAGAAAATAACTAATCACGCTATAAAAAGCTCTTACTCTAATGAAAGAGTGATGCAGATAAAACAATCAACTTCAAAATCAGCTTGACGTGTTTGTTGCGTCCTGATTTTGGCCACTCAAACAAACAGCGTGCATCACTTCCTGTGTTTACATCAAATTATCATTATTTCATACTGAGCAGTTAATTTGACTCATCATGCACGAGAGTTTTTCAAAGAAAATGTTTTGATTTCAATTCAAAATGAATTTTTTAGATCAAGACTTCAAAAGGATGTACTTTTTGAGAGCGTTGAGATAAAGACATCCAGTAAAAGAGAATAATGTTGAATATGTACCTGCGTTTGTGATGGGAGTAAATTTACTGAACTGTTTTGCATACTGATGGAGAATCAGCCGATATGTAAGCGTTTTGTTTGTGTAATCTGCTCCGTATGACTGACAATGATCGCATCCTCATCAGCTCAGTGGGTCTTTAAACTCGGTTTTCCTCATACACTTTGATTAGTGTTCAGACTGCAGATGCACGCGTCTGTCATGTTGTGGTACAAAGCAGTAACAGGTGTTAGCTCGTCTCTTTCTGGAGATATGGCCTGTTTCAGCTACATTGCTTGGTGCATTATACTTTGGCGCTTACAGGGTTAACTAGATATTAAAAATAAAACTGGACCATTCTTCACTAAAATACAGGAGAGAGGTTGTGTTCTTTAGCATCAATGAGAATGTACCCATCATCCTCCTCTTTCCCACCACCTCCACAAGGCCTAAAGGCCACCCCAGTACAGAGCTGTCCTGTCCCAGTACAATTAATTCAGCGGTGGATGCAAGCTGGAGGAACATCCATCACTAATCGTTGCAACCGATTTTACTTTTATCTAGTCTGATAAAGGCTGAAACGAGGATCTGATAATTAAGTTTTACCATCAGTCATTCACAGACTTGTAGCCCCTCCCCAAGCTGTCATGAGTCAGTTTAGATCAATGAAACCAGGTGTTAACCACCTTAATCATCTCGTTATCTCGAGAAAACAAACTTCATTTTCTTGATCCCGTTATCATGAGGAAGTAGTCCAGAATCTTGAGATAAGGAGAGAAATGAACTTAAAAAAAGCCTAATAATCAAGCATGGTCGCTCTCAGCTTCCGTCCTGAAAGGATAAAACACAACGTTTGCTGTATAAGAGGATCTTCTTTCTGAAAAGATCTCAACAAATCCAAGTTTTTCATATGACATATAGCAGAGATGGCTGAATCACTGTTGTTTCCTGGGCGGCCGGGGAATTTTTGTTCTCCTGCTGTGTTTAGATGAAACGCATCACTGCTAACATGTAGAGAAACTAGCAAAGCAGTAGCATGAGGAGCTGGACAGCCTGACAAGAAATGCAAGAAAAAAGATGTCACACTTCCGCCCACCTCAGCCCATGTGCTGGCTCTGGGATGTGCACTGTGAGCCACCAGCCTTAATGTAAAAGATAATGTACTTTACTGGATTATTTAGACTGCTTTCACTCCTGGAAACCTGAACATTGTAGCAGAGGAAAAATAGAAACCAGCGGACTTGTCAGTTTGAGCTCATTTTGATGTTTTTTTTCTGATTCTTGAAGATACATGATTTATAGCAGAGGGGTCTCCTGTCTCACCCCATCTCTGTCCTTCCTACACAAACTGCAATATATTCAAACACTTAATTTGAGCCTTTTGGCCTTATTCATTGTTTGAGGCTAGCTGTAATCCTGTATGTGGCAGCTCTGTTACCAGCACACTGGGAAACTGTTTGACAGCTGCTCTAATTCTGCATCCGCATGCAGGAGAGAGGCGACAGCACCGAGAAAGGGAAATGAAAGAAGGCAAGTAGAGGAACATGCTCTATAAATATGGATCAGGGGGATGGATTCAGACACTCAACCAAGTTTCTAAAAAGTTGTTAATTAGATAAAAGTAGTTCTTTTGTGGCAATCTTTTTCTAATTGGGTTTGGCTTGGGTGAACTTCTTAGTTTCAGCCTTTTCAGCAAAGAGATGGAAAGAAAGACGATGTCCTCCAGACCCCGGCTGATGAAGCCTGGAGACACATACTGACACACACAAACACACACCGGGGACATATCAGCTACATTAAATATAACACCGGATGGAAACACAAGGCCACAGACGTGAACCCTCGACATTTCCAGATATTGAACTGGCAGTGAGTCATCATGGGGAAAGGTTTAAACAGCTTTGTCTCTGGTAAATATTGCCTGCACTCAGTCATTTCCAATTATTTTGGTTTCAGTAATGATTATAGTAATGATAAAGTGACATTTCTACACTGCTTTACACAACAGTTATCCAGCCAAACATCTACAGATGCCTCTTTTATGAAGATGAACCACTATTCCTTCTGGGCTGGTTTCTGACAATTAGCAATAAATCTAATGACAAGTTACAGGATAAATTCCTTCTTGTAATGTACTTTCTAATTAATAATATTAACAAAAACAAGAAATGCCTTGGCTGAAGACACAATCATGTGCAAACTTGTTGCTAGGAAACAGAAGATTGCATCACCGTCAATACGATGCTAAAATCAAAAAGTATCCTGCATCTTGTAACATGGGATCTGTCATGATCCGCAAAGACACGTTACAACGTCATTCTGTTTTCACATTTTAATTATAAAGAATAAAAACTAAATATCGGATCATGCTAACCTGGATTATGCTAATCTCACTGATTCCTTCATTTACTCAGAAAGACGTTTTGGGTTGTTGCTTATAACTAATGAAATCTTCAATATACTAATAATATCGAGACAAGGCCAGTGTATTTATATAACACATTCCATGTACAAGACAAACCAAAGTGTTTTACATGAAACATTAAAAGCATTGCAGCGGGGTGCAGGAAGCAATGACAAGTTCATTAAAAACAAACTTTAAAAGAAATTAAAGAAAAATAGAAAGAAATAAAATGTATAAATCAAGACGTAAAGTTCCAGTGTGAGGAATTAACTGTTGTTTTGATAAAAATCCAGCAAATAGAAAAGTTTTTAACCCTGATTTAAATAGCTGAGTTTCAGCAGACCTGCAGTTTTCTGGGAGACAAAAAGTCCTAAAACAAACTGGTGAACGATGGTCTTCAGCCTCATTGTAGCTCACAAACAAGTATTCAAGCAGTCAGCTGCATTACACCTTCCTGCTAAACAGCTTACTGTTTGGACTGAACAGATTGACTGTTGCAGCTATTTAACACATCCCCAGGCAGCAAATGAAGTTCTGGTACATAGTTCAGATGTTTGTCACTTTCCCGTTGAGCATCCTGAAAGGAGGAGGAAATCACAATAACGTGAAAATGCTAGCTGTAGCTAGCGTTAGCATGCTTCCTCAGCTCCATAGCAGTTGTCTCCAGGTGATAAAGGTCCATGATGGATATTGCTGTGTAATACTTTGACATTCTGGTGAACCACATGATGAATTTGTTGTCGGCTTTTTGTGAATAAAAAGTTCCAGGTGAAATTTTGAACAGCGGACTTGTTAAGTAGTGGATTATTTGTTTAACAAATGGACAGTTTCAGTAGAGCCAGTGCAAAGTAACAATATATTTTATCTAAATTTATGATAAAGATCTGCTTCAATGTGTAATAAACTCCCTAAGAAGTTCATTTTTATAACATGCAGCTGACAAATACATTTAACAACCAATCAGGGATTAGAAATGATGTGATTTTAGGGCTGGTCCTTCAGTTTGAGTTAAAAATACTATAAAAATACTATAAATTAAAATTCAGATTCTGTGCAAACAAAAGACAATTTCACAGCATGCAGGAATAAAATATACCATCCAATTTAATCATGTTACTTCAGCATCACATTTTTGATATAGAAAATTTAGCTTTTAAAGTTGATACTGATCCTCACGCGGATATTTTGTTCTTATCATAATGAAAAAATGTAAAAGTGTGAGTACTGACTGTGTTCTATAGAGTTCATGTTGGAGCACATTGCTAAAAACTAAATTTAAAATTCATTGAAAATAGGTTTTAGTGATATTCTAATCAGGTTTGCAGGTTCAAGATGGATTCAGAGATTTTTGTATGGATCAGTGAAAATAAAAAGCCTGCGAGAAATCCCCCCCGCCCCCCGAAAACTTAACTTTGTTGATGTTATTGAAGTACAGCAGGAAGCTGTATTTCAAATAGCTGTATTTCAAATCGCTGTATTTCTGCTGGGTTGGGTCTATTAACAGGATAATGACTCAAAACACAGAGCTACAAACAACCAAGAACGGCTAGGAGCAAAACACTGGACTATTCTAAACTGGTCTTTTATGAGTCCTGCTCTAAGTCCTGCTGAACATCTGGAGCTTAAACATGCCGTCTGGAGAAGGCATCCTTCAAACCTGAGACATCCGAAGTAGTTTGCTCACGAGGAGTGGGCCAGAATACCTGTCGACAGGTACTGGAGTGCAGTGATTGCCTCAAAAGGTTGCGCAACAAAATAGTAAGTTAAAGACGCCATTATCTTTGTTCAGACCTGTTTCAGGAGTTTGTTTTTAAAAATGATTCTGTTGAACAACAATTCATAAGCAGTGTCTGATTTTTCAATGGTTAGTTGTTAGTAAATCTTTATTTATTATTACTTTTGTCAGTTTCAAGTTATTTCATTGACTTTTGTGGGGTTTTCTTTCATTACCAGAGGGTGCCAACAATTTTGTCCATGTCTGATGGTAGATGTGTAGACTGGTGTTACAGCAGCAGTTAGACTGCCATAAATAAGGAACAGATACAACAACAAATAAAAATAAACTCAGTGGACACCCAGTATACAGGAGAAGCACAAAACACACAAATAAAATAAAGTAGGATTCGTGTGTGACATGGATTCAGTGCAGAGATGAAGATGTCCTCTCACACACGGAGTTCTTGTAAATCTAGTAAACAGAAGGAATGATTTTCTGAACCTCTCCAATGCCCCCCCCCACTATGTTGTGTAATGATGACTGATCCACGATGGAGACCAGTTTGTTCAGAGAACCCCTGTCTCTGACCGTCTCCAGTGTGTCCAGTGTGTCCAGGTTGTGTCCAATGGTCTTACCAGCCTCATGGGTCAGTGTATTGATCCTGCTGGTATCCCTGGAGCTGACCAGTTCAAAGAAGTCTCATCCATTTCTGATCCACTGATTAGTTTCTAACTGTAAGCTGGCTGCCAGACTACCACAAAAAAAGAAGCTTCTGTGCATATTGTCTGTTGATGGATGAGGAATGAAATATCTTTAATTCACATTATGTTCATCCCCTTTTACCTCTAAATGTTCTTTTCTTTTCTGTCTTTTCTTTCATTGCTACCGATTGTCTCTGTGTTTTGCTCTCTCCTTCTTCTTTCATCACTCTCTCCCCTCCTTCGGGGAGCTGCTCTCTTATCTATTTTTATCGACTGGCCTGGAAAGAAAGCAGACAGAGCAGAGCAGAAAGGAGCAGCCATTCCTGTCCTGTGCACCTGCCTTTCACTTCTCCTCTATTCCACCCGATGTTCAGCCTTTTTATCTACAAGACAATTTCACACTGTCTTCCTATTGGCTTATGCTTTTTATGGTTATGTTTGACACCCTAAAAAGTTTTTATTTCAGCTTCTATTTCAGTCTTTGCAGGTCTAACGATGCATCACATTCTTTTCTTTCTTCTCTCTCTAATAGCTCTTTCACTTTTGTGGTGTGTGCAGGCCAATCTGAGGAAGTTCATTGAACTCATTCAGCATAATCAGGTGGACAAAGTAGCCAAGATGTTGGAGAGAGGCTTGGATCCCAACTACCATGACAGTGATACTGGTGGTAAGGCAGCGCACACATCAAACACTGTGTTCAGGTCAGCTGTTTTGTCTTACAGAGATTCTCTTTCTGACGTTATTCAATAATGAGAAGGTACAATATGATTTACTGGCTTATTGACGTCACAGAGATAAACTGTTATGTAAATACAAACGTGTGGTATCCACTGAAAGCCCAAAATCTCCACTAAAAGCTCACTAAAACCATCTCTATGACCACCAAACAAGTCAGGACAACAGCAGGTAAACAAGGTCCACAATCAGACGTAAACACAAATTATGAGGATCCACCTTTCCACCCGAAAGCCTGTACATGGACTAACAACATCTTTACTGACACCACACATCTCACAGATTCCAAAACTGTACGTTTCACCCCTCACCGACCCAAGATTCATGGAAGCAGAAGCCAGAAAAGCCAAACATCTTCTCCGCATTTGGTAAACATCATCATGAATTCTGTTTTAACTTTGCTGCCTGGCCTCCAAACCCTCTTTCCATCAGGATAAAACCACATTTATCTCCCAGTGTCCTTTGAGAGCGGTTTCATGTCCAAACTCACTATTTTCTGCTCAGTCAGTGGGTCTGCTCCTCTGCAGTCAGCCGAACGATGACCCGGGGAGAAGTGATGATGAGCGGCGGAGGAGGAGTTTATTGTTTAAATGGAGGGAAAAGCATCTTACTGGTAGAAAGAGGGTTTATCAAAACAAAGGAGGCATGGATGTTTCAAAATGAAGCTGATAATCAAAATAATTTTGAATGCATTTGTTTCAGGCTGCTGTCTGCTAAGTGCAACTGTCCACTGGAGGTCTGAACAAATAAGGACAGTGGAGAATCAAGCAGTTGGATTGGGACAAAACTTTAGCTGCTTAGAGCAGCTGACCACAATCATAGTTGAAGCAAAATGTCCTGGATGGATCATTTTAATGAACTTAATTAAAAGCCACACAACATTATTTATTATGTTGGAACATTTTCTGCAAACCATCTCCAAATCTTATCAAATCGTCTTTTGTTCCCAGTAGAATATAAACAACATCTCAGCTGAATAAACTCAGACATTACACATGTGATGGAAAATATAAGCTGATAGTGACTCTGATAACAGCAACACGTCTGGAAAATGTAGTTCCA
>CM047975.1:3241996-3252578 GCA_026261665.1 Melanotaenia duboulayi | reverse complement strand
GGATTCTGGTCCAGAAAACTGCTGCTCACTGGATATTTTCTCTTCTTCAGACCATCTCTAGAAACCCTGGAGATGGTTGTGGGTCAGAATCCCAGTAAATAAGACCAACAACCATGCCACGTTCAAAGTCTCTTAAATCTCATTTCTTCCTCATTCTGATGTTGTTTGAACTTCAGTAAGTCATCTTCACTAGTTCCTGCCATGTGATTGGCTGGTTAAATATTTGTATTAACAAGCAATTGAACAGGTGGACCTGATCAAGTGGCCAAATAGTGTATAACAGCCATTTAAGACAGTCTCGAGAGATTAAATTCCTAATAAGGATCCTAAAAAGATTTCTTCAGGCCGTGGTTGTTTGCATTTCTGCTGTTGTTCAGTTCACATTAATTACAGAAAGTTAATGTGCTGACTTGCTGCTGCAGGTCTGAGTTGCAGTGAAGCTGCAGCGATGTGGTGTTTTCCTACAGGGTGATACCGAGATTTCATTGTTTTTTATTCCTACTGCAAAACGAAACGTAAAATACATTTTTCCCAGATTCCCTGTGTGGTTCTTACGTTTACCATCACTAGCAAGCAAACCAGCTAACACATGCATGACTTAACCTATTGTTTTTTTATTCTGATCAACTAGCAATTATCTCTTAAATCAGGTGCCAACTCACCTTGATTACATAATAATCTCTAGAAAACATAGCCCTTTATGTTTGGGATGACCAGTTCCAGCAGGTTGTCTGGACAAAACAAAAGGCATCTCTAAAGATAATGTGGAAAACAATTTGTTCTTTGCATAAAAGTAGACTGAACCATATTCTGGATATTGAACTTTAATGTTTTTGCTTTAGTTATAATAACTAGTTAGTACAGTCTGACTTTATCATAGTTGCACACTTCACCTTTAGATAATCATTTACCTCCTCAGATTAGACAAACACCTTTTGGTTGTTAAAACAAAACAAATGTAAACATGTTCTTTCTAAAGAACTTCTTAAAAATCTAATACAGAAAGTAAAAATCTTACAGTTTTCACCTAAAACCAGAGCCTTGCTGGTGTAACAGGAGTGTTTTTGTTGCAGCATCATCTGCTACTGGAGTATGGCTTCAAAGTGTTTACTGGTTCTACAGTTACGATTGTAGCCTGGAAGGATATACATCGTATACATCGCAAGAATCTTATCTGTAGAACATGTGTAGGTACTTTGAAGGGAGACTGAGTAAAATGCATATTTATTTGTCACATCCCACCCACGGGACATCTGACACCAACAGGTTAAATTGAGCCATGAGGAAAAAGCATTTTTGGGATGAGCAGCAGACCCATGAAAAACTTACCAAAGCTTCTTTTAGCGCCGGTTGCTGCACCAGTTGCAGCTTTTAGTTGATATAGTGTGATGGTTTTTCCCTCACCCAATAAGGTTCTGCAGCCAGTGATGATCCCATATCTCCACCGTCTAATGCTAGCCCCCACAGAGCAGGTTTATCAGAGACCACCTACACCCTGCAGTCCTGACCTCAACCCTACTGAACACATGTGGGACCAGAATGACCAACACAACCACCATGTCTGACTGGTGACAGCTGCTGATAGAAGAGTAGGATGCCATCCCACAGCAGTGTGGGACCAGTGTGAGCATGAACACCCTACAGTGATTCTGTTGGACGTTCTGCTTCCCACTGAATTTAACAGGAAACTGCTTGAAAGCGTCATCATGAGCAGCCAAATTAACAAGTGGAAAGTGCAAATGTTAATAAACAGCGAGTAAAACAGCAGAATGAGGATAGACACCGTGGGTGTGTACCGGCCCGACCTTTTGATAATTTAGGATGTGTGTGTGCTAATGACCATCGTTACACACAACAAAGGGGAAAATAATTTGAAGCACAGAAAACTCTCATTATCATCTTCTATAGACTGAAAGCTTTTAAAGACATAGACGTTCTTGTTCTTTAACTGTGTCCTCCAACAGCTGGTGTCATCGGTGCATTTTTGCACCCTCACGTATTTTTTTCTCCCGTCTGACCTCTAGACTTTTCAAAGCTTTTAATCCTGTAAAATAAAAAACTAATTCCATTTAACTTTTTTTCCTTTCACACCATTTTTCTATCTCTTCTTCACTGACTTTAGTCTAATCCAGTTCCTTTGTCCTCTCATTAAATTCATGCGCTTCATCCTTCCTCCATATCTCCCGTTAATTTCCTGCACCCTGTATGGACCCTGCTCTACCGCCTCACCACACATACACAGAAATGGTCCTGCATTGGCCTCTGCACACTTACTGTAAATCGACATGATTTCTTCCTCTGCCTCATTATTCGGTCCCTATCAGTGGATTATAGTAAAGTAAATTTTGCCAAAGGACGGGCGGAACTTTTATCTCTGTAAACATACTGTATATTCAAAGAGAATCAGTTTAAAACTAATTTATCATAAACCACTGATGACCAGCTGAGGTTGGTGCCATAGCAACAACTGCTGAGCACAGCAACCTACAGGATGCTGGTCTCCATCCAGTCACCCCTCACACATGGCGTCACATCAGCCAAAAAGACATTTTGTGGCCAAGATGAACGAAGGATTTATCTGCATCAATTTCAATCTGAAAACAGACAGTTTTAACCTAAATCAGGGAAATCTTTGACCACGCTGGCTCCCAGGTGAGCTCGGATGTGCTCGCAGCAAACAGACACCATTTATTGACCCGAACGGTGGAGCCATAATCAGCCAGAAAGTCTGACATTTCTTTCATAATTCAGCCTAAATCACATGTACAAAGACAAAACTGGATAGGAAAACAGTCAAAAGAGCCAAGAGACATGGCAACACCACCACCCAAAGTAGACACCACAGAAGGACTGAACATATAGTTCAAACAAATATATTAATTATTGAATCATTTAAATGACTTAAGTTATTTTAATAATAATAATAAATACCAATAAAATAAACATATTGTCATTATATATATATANGTGGATTTAATTGTTTTATTTATTTTGTTATATTTATAACCTGCATTTATTTTTCTATTATGTTTGTATCGTCTTTCTTAGAACAACGTGAGTTTCCGACCTTAAATTCTGAGCTTCTGACTGGTTTTGATGAAACACATTTATCATGTACATTCCTGAAAGTGTTGTTTCTCTGCAGCGCCCGAGGCTGAGAAACTTCACATCTATTCTTTCAGCCCAGGGCATCACATGACAGCTGCAGTTTGTTTAATGGCACATCATCACACACAAGCAACAGTTTTCTTTATTTCTCTTCGTTTGTATCCCTACCCATTGTTACCCTCACTACCATTTACTTCCCCTAACACATGTACAGCATCTCCATGTCTACTTTTTATATTTCCACCTCTGGCATTGTGCAGATGAATTATCTTTCAGGTGCATCATGGGAGGCCTGTTAGCTTAGCCACAGAGACAGGAAGAGAGGATAATGGTACTAGCAGCTAGCGTAATTTGCAGCCTGAGCAATGGCCTACAAGTACACCTTTTTTACTCTGTAAAGCACTTGATTAGTTAGTGACTCAGAGCACAAGCCATCACATTCTGTTAAATCAACAAGCTAACTGTAGCATAGCTACCTGGTTGGAAGTCCTGTGTCTTCCTCTTCTACTGGTTGCATCTTGGAAACTGGTCACAGGCTCATGTTTTTAGATTTTGCAGGATTTCTTGGTTATATTATCATTTATATTTGAGTGTGGGTTACGCTTCTATTCAGAACTTAATAAGACTTAGAAAGCTCTGTACCTACATACATGTTCATTGTGAATCTAAGCTAGTTAAACTAATTACCTCCTGAATATCTTGTGTTAGTCCCACCTTTACTGGACCTTAGTGAAATCGAGCTTCTCAAAACCAAACTCCCACACTGAAACAATGAGGTTCAGGGTTGAATCGCTCCTTCATGTGCACACTAAACTAGCTTCAAACTAGCTTCAGCGCTCCCCACATGATTATGTACGGTGATCTCTCCTGAGACGGTTTGAAGTAGCAGAATGTTGTCCGACAGTTTCTTTATGTGATCTCTGTCTGGTTCTGTGGTGAAAACTAAATTTACCATTAACATATGGTTAAGTTCAAAGTGTAAACTTTTATGCATGTCTTTCTAGTAAACCTGAACTAGAAACTACAATTTTAACAGTTTCAGTGGACATGCTGAAAGAAATTTGTGAGTTTATTTCACATTATTAAGCTTGAAACTGATGGTCTGGGCGTTCGCTTTCCTTCCTTCCTTTTATCCTTCTTTGACTGCTGAGTGATTTTCTTCGTCCTGCCTCCTGACTTCACCTTTTTGTGCTGTTTTGATCTACCTTCTGCCTCTGCTGATGTTCCACTTGGATAAAGTGGCTCATAACACTGTTCCACATCTTTCCCATCCCCCTTCCAGTTACCTCTGTGTTATACACAACCATTTGTCTCCATGACAACCAGGGGAGAACAGGAAAAGAATCAATGTGGAGGCGGCGATGGCAGTAGTGGTGATTGTGGGTGGTGGAATGATAATGAGAGATAAATTGTGACTGTATTTCCTGTTGCTCATTGGTTACCTGGTTTTTGATCATACTCAGTTAAATTAAGACTTTAAAGCGCCCTCTGCTGCACTCTGGAACTCCTGCATGTGATCTGATTTCACACGCACAGACATGGATGCTTAGTGTGCCCAACTGCTGAAATGTGCATTGTGACTTTCAGTGTCTGTTGTTAGTCCGTGTATGACATCTCTCAGGAAGTTTTATACTTTCTTTCTTGGACCAGTCATAAATTATAAGTCATTATTTTTACACACACACTTCTTTCCATTAATCTGGTGGCATCTGAACATGTCATGTCAGACGTTTGTAATGTCATCAATAGATGTCAACAGCCAAACTTCCAGGATGTGATGCTGAGTAAAGAGGAGAAAGGAGCTTTATGCTGTTACTGGAGAAATCAGGAGTGATGTTTTAACCTGCATGCTGCACACTGAACAGCACAGGACTGATGTTTGTAAAAGCTTCCACAGCCTGAGTCTCTCTGGGTTAATATCTTGTGGACAGAGGAGACTTGGATGGAGCTGATTGGGATTGCAGTGAAGTTTATTAGCAAACTGCAGCTCATAAAAAAAAGATTAAGCCTAACTTAATTTCTTTTAGATTTTTTTTCTTTTTTTTAAGAGACCTAAACCTACCAGCTGACAGGTGCAAAAAGCTTTAAGAAGGCTACTAAAAACAATTAGAGGCTGTCGGTGTTCTCAAAGTTAGTGAAAGATGTAAAACATTAGGTCCAAGATAACATCTGTGTTGCACTTCTTAAACTAATTAAAGCCTTTTTTATGCTAGTTGTTCAGTAACAGTTTTTTTCCTGATTTAGGGGTGCAGCACAAAAATCTACTGACTTACACGATTCAGTGGGTTGCAGGTCAGAAAGCAATCCACACATCATTTAAAAAAGGGGTAAAACTGCTGCATTCAGTGTGTTTTAACACCCTTTAAATGACTAAGTTACTGACTGCTTCAAATCCACTTCAGTTTTAACTGGAAAACTTCAACTCAAGCATTTCAGAGCTAAATGTACAAAAAATAAAAAATGTTTCAGATCCCATCAGGCCATAGCTTGTTCTACATCGGCCTGTCTGCAGGTCGATGAAGATGACGGCCTCATCCGTCTTCCTCCTGACTCAGTCCTGTCCAATCAGCCTGCACTGGAAACAGGGTTTCTGTTGGAAAAGAGCCTGCCGTGGATTTGTCACACCCTGGCATGCGCTCTGGGAGATCCTCCGAATGAGTGGGAGATCCTGCCAGCATTCAGCATCCCCCTCCTCCATCTTCTTCACAGGAAACAGCACATTTGCTCCAAAGAATAGCTCCATTATTCATTTATTGACATACGTCTTATTTAAAAGCAAAAGGTCACACTCTGCATGAACGCAGCATGTTTTAAATATTGAACAGAAGTCATACTAACGCAAACCTTTTCTTCCAAGTGCTTTTTTGTTGGTACGTAGGAAAGGTCGGCCGTACAGGGAGGAAGTCAGCTCTGCTGTAATAACACACACCTGCTCTCCACCTCTCTCCTCGCTCTGAATGTTTGTTCTCCAGGAATCAGTTCAGGCACACTTACATAATGCCCCTGGGTTTTCTTTGAGATGTGCATGCATGTGTACGCACATCTCACATGCATGCACGTGTGCAACACATTAAAAAATCATTTTTTACTGTGGTGATATGGTGCTGTTAAAGCCATAACCCTGACAGTGCAGTACACCTGCAGAAATGACTGCAGACGGCAAAGTGACTGCAGACGGCACCATCTGGGTCACTGATGGATCCATCCAGCTCTGGATGAAATCTCTCTCCTGCCTCCTGCTGGTCACACAAAAAATCACACCACTGTGTGGAAGTGGGTCTGTTGATCACTTTAATTGTGCACAAAGATTCACTTAATGAATAATTAACTGGATAATCACTAAAGATATAAAACTATATTATTTTACCCAAAAAAACATAAATTCAGCTCAAAGAAAATCTTTTACTGGAAGGGGATTTTTGATCTTTGAAATGCTGAAAGAATATCCTCCAATACAGTAACCTGAACTTAAAGTTAAATTCTTTTAGATAAATTCACCTTGTGTGATGGTAAAAAAAAGATTGGCCTGATGGAACATGTAAAAAATACTGAGCTCAGTCCAAACATTGTGTATGTGTTGAATACATTTAGTACTTTTATTAATCAGAAATTACTTTACAAATTCCTCGGACTACTTAACTTATTCCTAGATGAACTGGGCTGCTATCTGTTTCCATTAAAAGTAATGTGGTTGAATTCTAGGAGGAGATAACCATTTCCATGTTCTACTGTGTTCTAGGTGAATTTACTGTAACACATATGTCAAGGCAACTTTAATTATAAGCATGTTTAAAAACAACATATGTTGACCAAAGTCCTCTAAAATAGAAATAACAATTTGGGGCCTAAATGATAAAACAAATTTAGATCCAGATCCACAATTCAGGGCGACAACAGAAAAAGCTCTGTCACCTCTTACTTTCAGCCTGGACCTCGGGACAAGAAGTGACTGGTCAGCAGACCTCAGCGATCTACAGGGAGTGTGTGAGTTAAAAGGTCGGCGAGATAAGAAGAGGCCTGCCCGACTTAAAAACAAAGATTAGTATCTTAAACTCAACTCTAAAAATAACAGGTAGCCTGTGCAAAGAAGCTAAAGTTGGTGTGATGTGGTCTCTCTTCAGAGTGCCATTAACTGCAAACGTTGCATGAGGAACTAACCCAAACCTGAATAGAAGCTGTTGTAGTAGTGAAGCATAGATGAAAGAAAAAGCAAGAATGAAGAAAATGCTTGACTTTTACAAGAATTCTGAGCTGATAAAAGCTGGCTCTGACTGCACCTATATGTTTGTAAAAAAAAGCGCTATCAAAAAGATTCCCAGGTGTTTAATGGAGGATTTGCTATATTGGTGCAAGGAACCAAGATCAACTTTCTGGGCCATGGCAGTCTGGAGGCCCAAGCAACAGAACTTCAGTCTTGTTCTCATTTAAAAGGTGAAAACTTTTAGCCATCCAGGACTTAATATCTTCTAAACAGTTTAACAAGGTGTTTAAAGGAGTCTGGCTGGTTCGTTTCAGAGGGATGTACACCTGTGTATCGTCTGCATAGCAGTGATACGAGATGCCATGGCTTTTGAAAATGGATCCTAAAGGAAGCATGTAAAGAGGAAAAAAGAATTTGACCTGAAATTGATCCCTGTGTAACCCCACAGGAGAAGGAGGCAAAAGAGGAGGAAAATGCACCAATGATGGCAGAGAAAGTTTGGTTAGTGAAGAAAAACTTGAACCACTCAAGTACAGTACCTTTAAGACCAATAAGTTGTTCAAGTTGTGGTAATAAGAAGCCGTGATCGACCGTATCAAAAGCGACGCTAGCTCATAAGAGATTACTAACCTTTAAAAGTGCAGTACAGACAAACCAGACTGGTAAACATTAAGATCATGATCATTTAAAAATGTCTAAAGCTGGATAACAACAACTTTTCCCAGCAACTTGGAGAGGAAGGGAAATTCTGAGACCAGTCTAAAGTCTAAACTTTTTCTAAAGAGGCTGAACCACAGCACACATGAAATCAACAGGGACAGTCCCTGATATGAGACAGATCTAGCAAAAATAACCCAGCTGGGCCAACAGTCTCAAAAACTTCCTTCAGCATGTGAGAGGGCATGATGTCTAGACTACAAGTCGTGGCCTTTAACTTACCAGCGAGTTTAGAGAGCAGAGATGGAGACACTGGTTCAAAGTGGTCAAATGTCTCATTGCACATTTGGAAAATGGATGGATCAAGAGTTGGTGGAAGAACTTCATATCATACGTCTTTCCACTAAAACACATATCTTGATTCTGACACTTCTGTTGTAATCGCACACGTCTCAGCTTTCTGTAGAGACCAGGATTATACACACAGTCTGGTAGTTGTGGACATTCATTCATTATCTATACCACTTAGTCCAGTTCAGGGTGGCAGGGAAGCTGGAGTCTATCCCAGCAATTAGCAAGCGAGAGGCAGGTACACCTGGATAGGTCAGCAGTCCATCGCAGGGCCCACACAGAGAGAAAAACACCACTCACAATCACACCTAGGGAGAATTTAGAGTGGACAGTTAACCTAACATGCATGTCTTTGGATGGTGGGATGAAGCCTCGGTACTAACCACCACACCACCGTGCAGCTGTGGATGTTCATACTTGATTCATTTTAGGCATGTAATTTCAGAAAGGAAAAGAAAAACCGTTATTGTTCAATGTAAAAGTTTACATTAAAAGCTGTTTCGTTGCCTCATGTTTTCTTTCCAGGATGAAATGCGATGACACTACGATCTCAGTCGACAGACTGTCGAGCTTCCATGTGCATGCAGGACACGTGACTTTCCATATGTACACTCTGTACACTCTTCTGTCATGTGAATCTTGACTCATACACATGTGCCATAGAGTCCAGTTGGAAGACTGTAAATCCAGATTTGAAGAGAAATAAATAATTTTTTGTTGATTTCAGCTGAAAAAAACAACATATTGAATGTTGCGATTGTTTTTGCTTTCAGTGGAAAAGCTCGTGTAGCCGAGTGGATTCACATGTAAGGAGTCTCCTTTGCTTTAATTCATGTGCAGTTTGTCTTGTGCATGATTTTTCTCTTCTTTTCTCTCTCCAGGTGGCCATTATCGCTGGGAACTTTGAGCTTGCTGAGCTCATCAAGAACCATAAAGTTTCTGATATAGGTGAGTCACAAAGCAGCAGCTTTTCTTTTCATCATCCCTCACCTATTCTTCCACAGCCACAGGACGCGTAATCCCAAATCTCACTTGGGATACATTTCAAATCCCCCATCATTTGATCCCCACCGATGACTTCCCCATTTAATCCGCTGTGGAGGATTACACCCGCACGGCCATGGGGGTGAAAGTTTATGTTTACACCAGGAGAATCTCCGTGGCAACCAGGCCGGGAGAAATGATCAAGGCTGGGGTCAGAGGGAGCGTTCTGTCTTGTGGGAGCTGATTGGTAGATACTGTGTTTGATTAGTGCACAGCGGGATTGCCCAACGTCATTCTTCATGCAAATTTCATGCATGTTGTGGTTTTGATTAAAACTTATTTGTTCTTATTAAGTCACAGCAGATTAATAAAATGTTAGTGTGAGCATTTACAGTGGTGGCCACACACACAACTGCTATTTTATCACCATAAAAAGCTCAAAGAAGAAGAAACGTATTCAGAGGATGACAAAGAAGATTAAAAATGTGGAGGAATTTGTGGCAGCTGATGCTTTTTTATGTGTTTAGGGTTAAACATTTGATCAATGGAGGATCATGCTGATTATGTAAAACATGAGCAGAGACTCAACCTGAGAAAGAAGAAAAGAAATGAAAGAGAGAAACAAAAGACAAGATTAAGGTGAATTTTATAACTGTGGTCATCAACAATAATTACCACAAGAGGGCAGAGTTTTACCAGATGACATGTATATTTCTGTTCCTGTTCAAGATTAAAATCTTTAGGTTATTTAGTTAGAAGTCTGATCTTGGCTTCTTTTTTTTTTTTAAATCCTTCCAGATTCACAGTGAGAAAAGTGTCTCGTTGCTTCTGTTGTCTTTCACTTTAACAGAAAAACTGTGAAAAAAATCACAAATCAGCACAATATATAACATATTATAAAAGATGTCTTAATCAACCTGCTGCTGTTCCTCTTTGATAATTAACAAATAACAAACTGAAGCAACTTAGCTTTTTCATGATTGTGCTCCGTAAGCTGGTAACACAGAATCTGATGAGAAAAGGAAAGCTATGATTGCACATAGTGAAATGAAACTTCATTTATATGATATCATTTCTATTTATTTATTTATTTAATCGCAACAATGTTAACAAAACAAACTCATGATCTATTAGTTCATATTAGTGAAGTAGTAAGAGAAAAGATTAAGCATCAGATTTTAATCCTTTCTGCTTTACTACCAAATTAAAATGACTGTACAGCAAAGGTGGTTTGAGCCAAAGTGCGGAACATAAATCAGCATGGAGTAGTTACCATGCTGC
>CM047975.1:3169668-3180593 GCA_026261665.1 Melanotaenia duboulayi | reverse complement strand
AATGCATTACTCTTTAAATAAAATAACTCAGTTACGTTACTCTGTGGTGCATTACTCCGCTTCTAGCTAAATGAAAACATTTTGGCCAGCAGCTTCTTCCTGTTTACAGCAGCACCACATGGGCGGTGTTGCAAAGTCCACCAGGGCTGGTTTTCCTCTGCAGTCGCAGGTTGAGGCTTCCTCTGCTCCCTTCGTGAAGCCCTGCAGCTTCTCTCACAGCCGCCCACAAACAGTAACCCCTGGATGCGGAACGGGAAACATGAACTCAACAGTCCTTTTTTCAGGACCTGGTGTCCACTGCCTCGTTTCCTTGGTTACCATGGACGTCCAAAGCGGCACGTCCCTACACACACACACAACTTCACTTAACAGACAGTGACAATGCCCATAAATAACTAAGGAAATATGTAAATAAAATATAGATTTTAAAGAGTAGGAGAAAATGGAGGCTCAACATGCAGCAGAGATTAATTTTTGAACAGCTGTTATATTACTGTTTTATTTCTATTTAATTATTTTTTTAAATAATCTGCTGGCCTGACTTAAATAAAATCACTTTATGTGTGAGTTTGTTTTATATTTTGTATAAAACTAAATTATAAGGACAAGTGAAAATTTGTAAGAATGTTCTTTACAAGAGTAACTAAAAGTTACTTTTAGTAGTAACGCATTACTTTTTGATGCAAGTAATCACCAAAGTAACTGAGTTACTTTCTGTAGAGTCCCTGTTGGTTTGCAGAAAGTGTGCAGAAATCATGAAGCCAGCACATGTGAGCGTGCACAGCCAGCCAGCACTAAAGAAGAGAGGCGAGAAGAAGCAGGTTAATAATTAATAATCCGAATTAAAGAGTGACCGGAGAGAGAATGCAGCAATGCACAGACATTTATAACAGCACCACTTACGGGTATATGCAAATACATAAATAATGAGATAATATCATTTATACAGGAGCTTTCCAAGCTAAGTGGCTGGAAGATTGATGGGTGATGCTTTTCCTGTGAACTGCGGACAAAACACTGATTTAACGCGGCAGCGTTAGACTCCACAGACCCTGGAAACAATGCATAATTTGTTTTCAAGATTTTTGTGTCTTTACTTTGACATGTGGCATCATTTTCTCTTTGAACATGCCCAAGATAAGAACTAAATTGGTCTGTAAAGTTCAGTTATTAAGAAGACATTTTGATTTAAAGCTGCTTTATAGGCCTAAACGCGGATCTGTGCTCGTCCTCAAACCAGTGGTCTGTCAAATGAAACAAAAAGAAAACGTACCAATTAAAAGCTTGGAAATCCGTCCTGAAACAATCTGCCTGTTCTCATGAATTAATGAAATACTTGCTGGAGGACTTCTTAGACTTTTTAGGACTGCAGCCTATGAGAAAATGATCCAGAAGCAGCAGGTAGCTCTTCCCATCATGATGGACATCCTTGAGCATAATTGTGGAACTTGGAATTATCATGTAAATTCAGAAAAACAGCAGCTTTTTTTTAAATTGTCTTGTTGGGACTTTTCAAATCAGCAAAATTAAATGGATTTTTTTTCTATAAAATTATCCTGTAAATTCAGAAAAAAAAAAACTTTTTTTTCCTTTAAGAATTATCTCATCAATAAAAGAAAATAGAGAAAAATGTTTTGTTTATCTTGTTAATTAAATAAAACTATTTTTATTTTTCTTATCTGGTACATTTAGAAAAAAATTAACAGATTTTATTTTGCAAAATCATCTCATGAGTAAAAACAAACAGCAAAAAAGAAATGTTTAAAAAAAAAACTTTTTATATCTTATAGAGAAAAATCTGATTCGTTCTTGAGAAATTGCTTGAAAAAATGAAACAGAAATTTCATTAAATTTGAAAAATAAAGAATATTTGCTTCATTTATTCATTTTTCCCAAACGGGTAAATGAAGAAAAATTTTACTTTTTTGTTGTTGTTGTTCTTTTGTTCTTTAATTTTATCGTAAATTCAGAAAAAACAAATATTAAAAATATCTCCTCGCTAAATGCAAAAATCGTTGTCTTTATTTTTTTTTTATTCCTGAAAATTTAACAGAATCATCTTGTGAATAAAGAAAACACTTATTTTAACTTTTAATTATTATTGTTTAGTTAACTAAAAAATCTGCTTCTTATTTCAGATAAGTGCAACATGCCTGTATTATTAGTTTAGTTTTTTCTCACTTTTTATTATCCTTTTTTTTTTACTTACAACCACATTAATTTTATTTTAAATTCACATTTTATACTAGTAAAAATAAAACAGTGAAATCAATAGGAAAAATAAATTTTATCACTGAAAGATTATATTTGTGTAAACAGAAATAAACTGTGTAGCATCAACTCGAACAAAATCAAGCTAATGTGTTGAAATAATCCATCTCCTCCAGCTGAGGAAAAATGCTGCTCCAACTCCTCCATCTCATTCTCACAACTCTCCCTCGTGCTTTAAGGTGAGACGGGATTTAAAAAAGTAAAGACGGGGAAAGGAGGCCTGCAGGGAGCCGAGGGGGATCAGGTGTCCAGCAGAATCCACTCACAGGAAAAGCAGCTGACACTACGCTTACAGATGTACTTCACACGTTTTCACACAAATATGAGTACTCTGTGTTCTTACTGGTTATGATTATGCACGCACGCACACGCACACACACACACACGCCTGCAGCATCTCTATTGATCTGTGACCATAGAAACCAGCTGGCTGCAGTCAGACAGTAGTTGCTATGGAGTGTGACGATACTGAAGACTTACTCTTGCTCTTCTCATATTAACTCGGTTTTCTTTTTCTTCATTCTTTCAGTACAAAAAAAAAAAAATGTCCATAATCTCCCTCCCCTGTTTTTTTAATCTCCGTCAGTCAGTCATCGACCTCCAGCCACATCCTCTTCCAATCAGACACTGTGGACACAGAATCAGGGAGGGGGTGTTCCTGTAAAGATGACGAGATCTAAGCCGGATCAGAGGAGATGGAGTTTCTGTGAAAGTGTGACAGCTGGTATGAGAGAATATGTGAAGGAAACAGGGGGAGGAGATGATGCTGAACTGGACCAAAGGATGAGACAGACGGGAGGAGTCGTGTTTGTTGAAAATGCACAAATTCAGCTCCTTCCCAAACACTGCTCTTTTTTTTACACATAAAAATTAGAAGTTCCTGCACATATTCCACATGTCCAGTGATGGATAAGGAGAGTCTCAGAGAAGCTTTAGAAAGAATCTTGTTCACATTCTTTATGATAACAGCTGTTCTGTTTATCTTAAACACAGTCACATCATCATTTAAGAGCACTTTATTTAGCAGCTAGTATTACAGCTATATTCAGCACTGTGCAAAACTCAGCTATTCTTTCTTAATAAAAAAAGTTGCTATAACTTACTGAAAAATGTGCAAACATAAAAGAAAAAAGAGAAGTTAGAACCAAAGTTGGTACAGTTCTAAGGATCTTAAGCCCTGTTTTCATCAGCAGGCCCAGGTCGGTTGGGAAAGGTTTGGTTCGGTAAATCCTGATCTCTGTTGTTTCCACAGCCAACCCTACCTTTACCCAGCAGGTGGCGTATCGGCCGGATGGCGATAGATACATAACAGCGTGATGTCGTAGCGGTGCGACACTTTTCTTCATTATACAGCATTTGACAATAAAAAAATCCACCATACATTTAAACATGGAGCTGTTCCTGCTTCTTGGTGCTGAATCATGCAGGAAAAGACGACTCTTTCCACCAATCAGTGGGCTACAGCATATCACGCTCCACCCCTTTGGGTCAGACTGGCAAGATTAGGATTCCAACAGAGGGGTCCTAAAGAAGTGGGATGGATGGGGTTGGATGTTTTCCCACTTCCCACTTTTTTCCGGTGGAAACACGGATAAAACGCTGGAGTGAACCAGACCAGTTGGTTGAAATGGGGCTTAAAGAGTGAATATTTGGTCTGAAGGGCTTTAATGTTGATTCACTGTTTACCTGCGAGCCATCTTCGGTCCTGACCACTCAATGAGCCAGATTTTCTTCGTCCTTCTTCTTGATCAGTGGTCATTTGCGGAATATCACCCCCTAGTGAGCAGTTATTGTAAAAGAAGAAAGATTTGTGAAGCAGTTTCTCATTCTCGGGATGCTGCATGAGTGGATGGTAAATGGACTTATACAGCACTTTTCCAGTCAGATTGACCACTCAAAGCGCTTTACACTACTTAACACATTCACCCATTCACACACACATTCACACCCCGATAGGCACATCGGGAGGCCAGAATGAGTCCAGAACGCAGAGTTTTAAGGTCGGAAAGTTGCATAGTGCATCTTTTAGAATCAGAACCAGAAAAAAACAGACAGTCCAGTTCTGAGGACCGTAAAGTGAATATTTGTTCTGAGCAGCTTTATTCTTCATCAGTCTGACCCCTCTTAGAGAAGCTTTCTATCATCCTTCATCCCTCCACTAGACCTGTTGAAGTCCCGGTTCTGGGGAGGATCCATCCCTCCATCAGACCTGTTGCCACTGATCTTCAGTCCAGTTCTTGGGTCATGTGACCTACCTCAGCCTTTACTCCCTGTTTCCCTTCCTTAAAAATGGCTTCTTGACAGCCCCGTTTCCGTGGAGACCATTTCTGGTAAGGCTTCAACCAACAGTAGATAGATCAACTGAAGGTCCAGCTGCATCTCTCAGGACCTGGTTCAGGTCTTTGCTGGATTTGTTCCTGTTTCTTCAGGACTTCTTCAGATCCTGTTCATCTGCTGTAGGTAGTTTTTAGTTCTGCTGCCTCCATGCTGAGATAAGCCAGGTTTCCAGCTACCTGCTCTTTGAGAATCACCTTGTTTTCTGTCTGTCAGACTGTCTGATCTTTGCTGGTTTTCACAGATGAAACTAAACAAATGAGAACAAACAATGCGTCTTTATGACAAAGCGCCTAAATATCCAGTTTCAACCGGTTGTTTGCTGAGTTGTCTGTTATGTCTCGACAGAAATCTGGCTCATCCCCTGAGTTAGGAGCCTTTTCTTCTGCCTGAATGATTCATCTGTCAGAGTTGGAAAACAAAATTTATGTGATATGATCATTTTATTTTAAAATTTTTCTCAGGTTTTCATTGAACTCAGAACATATTTTTGGGAGAACTTCCACGTAACCCTGAAAGTCCACAGAGGAAAGAAAGAAAACCTTCATGTTTTTCATGATAGTTTTGTTAACATAGTGAAACTGACATGAACTTCTAGAAGGACTTTGGATCTGTAAAAAATCCGACCTGCTGCAGGTGGAGCTGAATATGTTGTTGGAGTCATGGTTATTATGTTTTTTTCTGCCATGATTTACTGTTAAATCGTCCTACCTTGAATCAAATATTGATGAAATCACGTTAATTGCATAGAATGAAGTCTGTTAACTCTATGTTTGTGTTTGGATCCTAGAAGTACAGACTGGTTGCTGATCTGGTAGCCAAAACTGCGAATATCTGAGGGTCTGTTTTACTTTGCAGCTGGGTGGTGATTATCTGCCGACCTGGACATGAGCATCACACACAGTTTGCCCTTTTTTATTTAAGCTAAACTGTGGTATTTTTTCTAATGCAGTACTTTAGTGAAGGAATATAACTATTTGTTAACTCAGTACCATGTGACTATCTGACCTTAAAACTCTGCAGTTTTGACTCATTTTGATGACACGTGGATATTCTTTATGTGCATTCCCTGCACTGCAGCATCCCAAGGCTGAGAAACCACACTTCCAACTAGGAGCATCACTTTACTGTTGAGATCTTTTACTTTACAGCACAGCATCACATGCCAGCTACTGGATATCAACACACTAGCCATTTTTAACATGTAATGGCTGATTCAGCAAAGAAACCCAATAGGATGTTATTGGAATAAGACAGGAAAAGAAAGAGACAGAGCAAGAGATAAGACAAGAAGCAAGATTGGGCTGACTTTTAATCACTGGAGAGATCTCAGAGAAGAGACAGGATGCAACAGATGCTGAATCAGTACTACTGCTTTAACCCCAGGCTATATTAAATCAAAGTTTGTTCTTAGTTTGACCAAATGATCATAGATGTCCTAGGTCTCACGGTTTCTTTCTCTACATTTGCCATCGAGTGGATGGATTTGTCTATGTTCACAGTGCAGCTCAATTCCTACTTTTCATTCAAATGTAACTTATATCAGATTTTTCACTGACAGTCTGCATGCACAAGTCTTTTTTTTTAATCCCACCAGGCCACTTTCATATGTGGTCCAAGATCAGATACATATCTGATCAGTCTCAGTGGTAATGCCGCATTTTCTCCGACTTTGCCGTCACAGAAGTGTGACAACCGCCACAATTGTGTGCCAGTGAAAGAGGAATGCGGCAATATCGAATAATGGCTGATGACAATGCACCTGGAACGAAAGTGGAAGAAAGTTTTGTCAGTTCCGACCGTGGAAATTTGTCCAAATGTGAAGCATCCTTATTTACTTCTGTAAACGCTTACTTTCCTCTGCACATGCATGGCTCTTCAGGTCCATGTACCGTTCCCACTTAAGTGTAATGAAGGTCGCATTAAAAATGATAATGATAATGATAATGTGAATGGCCATGCAAAAAAAAACAGATTCAGGTAATAAATTGGGTTTGAGCAATAAGACCTGCGGTTTGAACATAGCCTTTTTCTCGTTGTCATAGTGACAGTGTTTATTTTCTGTTAGGGCTTGTAACCGGTACAGGTCGTGTATGACAGTAAAAACTAGCTAAGTAGGTGTGTAAAGTAAACATGGTGACGAGAAATTCACGAACACACGGGTACAGGGGCTTCCACAGTGCTCTTTATTACAGTGTTCATCAACCTTATAAAGCCCGGTTGGTCTTTTAACTCTATGTTTGTGTTTGGATCCCAGAAGTACACACTGATTGCTGATCTGGTAGCTAAAACTGCAAATGTCTGAGGACGGCTGCTGTCTTATCATACATGAACTAAACAGAAGAAATACAATCTGCATGTCATAAGGAGGTTGGGAATGCATGAGCAGAGCATCTTTATAAAATGTCCCAATCTGCTGGCTCTTGTCTGATGACCTCACTATTAGTGGACAACCAAACTGTTCTTCAAAGGTTATCCCACAATTCTGACTGTAACAGGAACACTGGTGCTGTTTGGTCTGCCTCCACGGATCGTACAGTCCGTTTGGAGCAGTGTAAACCCTCATTCGGACTCTGATGCAGACCAAAGCAGCGAACTGTGGTCCACATTATTTCACAGCAGCTACCAAACATAAACTGAGGGGAAAAGGTTATTTTCCCAAAGTTCTCTTGTATGAGCTGAGTTGTAAAAGACGGGCCTTCATATTGTAGCGTGATATTTAAATAAGTTTCTAACAGCTTTTACTTCTCATTTAAAGAGTTTTTTTTCCATAAAAAACAGTCAGCATCTGATCATAACGTGTTCCAGATGTTGACGCTATCTTGTGGTTTGGCAGATTCCCGAGCGGACCGCGCTGACAGACGGAAGCTCTTCAGACACTACACCGTGGGCTCCTACGACAGCTTCGATGCCTCCAGGTATGACCTCACACCAACAAACTTTCTGCTTATATTGTTTCTAATCTACAAAAATAAACATTTGATTATGTTTACTGTCAGTTTTAGGTCTTTTTGATGTAAATATTCATTTTTATTCATTTTCTTTGGGGGTTAAAATGAAATTCATAACTAAATAAACATACGAATATACTGATCAAGGTTTCCTAAGACAAAAGTCTTTTATTCAGTCTTCAGGTGGAAATCTTTTCTCCTCATCTTGAGAAAAGAGAGAGCGTAAAGCAGATGTAAAAAGCAGCCTCGTCCTTACAGCTGCTGTAAGTGAAAAGTTCTGTCTAATGGTAGCTGACGTCAAATCCCAAGGTCTTCTTTTCTCAAGTTATTCTGCTCCGCGCTCGTCTCCTGCTTTCTGCTGTCACATCCACTACAATATATGCTTTATTAGAAATGAGGATAGATGTATTCTCCTCTGGTCATGAGAGAGAAAGAAATGGTTCATTAATATCGTCTCTACCGTGAACAAATCCTGTCTAACAGACTCGGTTAAACCGGTGAGCTGACTGTCGTTGCAGGATCATGCATATTAATGAGGGCAGGGTTGGGTTTGATCACACCAGGTCATCAGTCATCAGAAAAGCAGCTAGAATTTTAAAGACTACATAGAAATATCCAACACTTTGTTCTATTCTAAGGTTTAACCTATCAGGACATAGCTTGGTTGTCTGATCTGAAAAGCTGTGGCGGGACCTTCAGAGAGCTGCAAAGAGTCCAATATGCCTCTACAACTATGAGAGAGACTGATAACATCATCCAGAAAACAATGACTGCAACTTATTCCTGCTGAATAAGTTGCTCCTTGTAAAATACTGAATCCACCCCATGATCCAGCAGCTTCTACAAGCTGCAGGGTCACGGGGGGGATTCAGTATTTTACAAACTTCACTTTTGGCTTTATTTTTCTCTAATTAAACAAACAACATTAAAAATTCACGAGTTGTTCGTCTCAACACCTGGTGAAGACCAGATGTCTTCTTATTATGTCCTGATATGCAAAACTTTTTTTTTGACATGACTGTATACTGCAGGGATCTCCAACTCCAGTTGTTGAGGGTTAAATGGCTCCACCGGCTGGTTGCCAGGCTCTGTACAGTAACACAATTTTATTCAGGTGTGTTGGAGCAGGGAAACATCTAAAACCTGCCGGACAGTAACCCTCGAGGACTGGAGTTTGAGATCCCTGGTATGCTGTGATGGCCAGATACCAGTTTAAACTCTTTTCACTAACCTGAAACATCAGATGCTTTTATTCAGACATCACACTGAGTCTTCTGTAGCAATTGTTTGGAAACGGGCTGGAAGGTTTATAAATTATTTAAATTCAGTTCTGGGTAGCATGAAGTGGTGGTCAACCAGCTTATTGTAGAGTGTGTGTGGATAACGTGCTCTTGCTTGCTGGCAAATTCATCTTGGTTTTGGTTATTTTAATCATTTAAATCATAAAGTTCCTTCAGGGTTCCTCATGAAGTCTTAAAACAGAGAGGGGAAGCCAAGAATTTTATGGAAAGCAAACCTTTTCATTGGGATCTAAAGGAGTCAAACTGTGCCAGATCAGCCAGCGATCACTTAGCTGAAGGTTTGAAAATCACTTAACTTCCGTTGGTTTGGGTCCGGCTCTGTTAGCTGACCAGATGTTCGGGGTAAATTAAAGCTCATGGGGCCATAAAGCTGTAGATCTTATCTTGGTTTAGTTTCTAAGCAACAACATGTGAGTTGAGCTGTAGCAATAACTTTTTAAAAACACGAAAAGTCATACTTCCAGCAGCAGAAATAAAGCAGGATTAGTCATTAAGGGTCTTAATCCCAACTGCTTTCACCTTCCACGCAGCAGGAAGTTCTAGATTTCCAAGATTTTCCATGTTTCCATCTGCTTGGCCGTGTAGAAGCTGATCTGAAGCAGCAGATAGTTCCAGATGTCAGGAAATGAACCGATCATCGTTCCATCCTTTACCCAATTATGTTGGGAAAAGATGTAGCATGCTGGGAGACATTTCTCAGTCCATCTGGGGGTTTACCTCTAAAATGCATGTTTCCTCTCACCTGCGGTGTCCTCCGCGGTTCTGAGTTGGATCCGAGTATGTTTCCTTTGTATCTGCGGCCCTGCGTATCAGTTTTGCAAACCAGCCCATTTATTATAGATGTACCAAGAACCAAGGAAATGTGATGGAGCTTTTTAATTGGCTGGTCCTAAACTGTAGGACAACCCAACACTTTATATAAAATCTGCTCTCAGTGATGAGCAATGCACATGTCTTCTTCATGACCCTTCTTCCGAGCTCTACAAATTTGAACTTTACTATAATTTTTGTGATGCTTGATGGATGTTTTTCTTCTGTGAAGAAACCTTGGTTGTTTTTAAATGTGATATATGAATGAAGATCATTTTACTAAATTTAAAACATCAAATTAGAAAAGTTTAAGCTACAAACTAAGGCCAGCTTCCCTTTTACATCTGTTTTCAGGTTTATGTGTTGGAAAGATTAAAGAATTAGCAATTTTATCTTAATCATTGTCAGAACTTCTTTCTTAATATTATTATATCATTTTTTGTATGTTAATAATTTCTCTTTGATCAAGATAAGAAAGATAACTCATAAACTGTGAGATGAAACCGACCACAAACAAGACACAGTAGTTCTTTAGTCCATTTTATCAGGTCCATGCAGCAAAGCCTAAAACATGGAAATGTTTGTAGTCATAAGGCAGCGAAGGACAGCGTGACATTTCCTCGTTACTCTGCTGGATCTCCTCTGGCAAGCCTCGGCCAACAAGCTGCAGGTTGTTTTTTTTCCACTAACTGCTTCATCTGGGTCAAGGTGAACCAACTCCAACATCTATCACATCGCAGGGATGAAGACAAGTTGGCTGAAAATGAATCGCAGCACAGACCAAAGGTCCATGGGAAATCTCAGCTGGAAATGAAACTTTTACCTGAAACTAGTCTGACTTGTGACAGTTTCAGTTTTTGCTCTGTGTCATAACTAAAATTTCTTTTCTCTTCCTAAAACATTGAGATATTGCCCTTTTTTTCTTTTTATGGAAGCCGACTCTTCTGGGGCACTCACATCAAATCTTTCTGTGCTTTTTAAAAATTAATATTTGTTTTTAAACTGGCAGTGGGTGCTGTTGAATAGTGCATAAGGGAGCAGAAATTTTCCTGCCCTGTGTGTTTATAGGAGAAGGTGCCACAAAAATTAAGTAAGCTGACAAAATGAGCTGTGAGTAAAACCAAAATATCACAGACAAACCCCACAGAGGAATCCTGAATTAGATATGCACTCCCCGTCCATTTTATCAGGTCCACCTTCTAGTCCCGGGTTGGACCCCTTTGTTCCTCCAGAACTGCCTTCATTCCTGGTGTGATAG
>CM047975.1:3147392-3157394 GCA_026261665.1 Melanotaenia duboulayi | reverse complement strand
GTGTCTGTGTGTGTGTAAAGATATTAACCTTTAATATGCAGGACTAACATGCAACATCCATCATTATGCCTGGAAATGTGCACTCAGTTTTTTTGTGTGACAGAACCACCTTCCAACATAACCTGGATGAACATGCAAATAAGTTTTGAGAGGAACTTTAATTGAAACTTCCACATCAGTAGAATTTGATGCTCTGTGATGACATGCTGCTTTCAGAGATGAGGTTGTGTCGTAAAATTAGTTTTAACCTCCCCAGAGCTCCCATGAGCATCTCTGATATCTCTAACTAAGAGAAGGTGAACCAACTCTGGACTCAGTCTGTTTGTTTGACATGTCCCTATCTTTCAGCGCCCTGCATCCTCTTCCTCAACCCTGCACATCATGAGTTGTTGTGATACGGGTGGCACATTCAGGCAGGTTGATATTTCACCAGGCTCTAAAAATAGCTAGTTTGAGCTGCTGCGTTGGTTTCTATGACGATACTCACCATGTCATAATCCACGTTGCATTCCACAACTGTGCCGTGCCGTTCGATTGGTCCGCGCCGTGGTTACCGTCAAGAGGTTTTTTTAGTTGACGTTCCTGTTTGTCAAGACTCAGAGAGAGAAAGGAGGAGGCAGAGACGGAGAAAGGCACTGACATGCAGGGAAAGAGGGATTTGGCTTTGAAAACAAGATGAATGTTCTAGTCTTTCTGACACACACTGCTTTCACCCCAGGGGAACTGACCCAGCCGAGCTTATCCTGCACTGGGGGTGAACACACACACAAACACACACACACATGCGCCAATGCTCGAGCTGTCATATAAGCTTACATTCTCTTCTGCGCTCTGCATTTCTGCCCTTTCTTATTGTGTCTGTCTTCTTCCCTTTCTCCTCCTCTGCCTCTATCACACTTACGCACACACACACACACGCACACACATACCTACAGTCATGTAAATCCTCCCATGAGATCGTCGTATGAGCTCCCGGACTGTGTCTTCCAGTAAGAAGATGAGTTATAGGAAGTGTCACTTGTCACCACTGGTTTCTCCCAGCCGCAGTATTTTTTAACCTCCCCGAGAGCAAGTGAGGGAGGGTGGGCTGCAGCCGTGTGTGTGGGGGGGGGTGGGGTGGTTGTACAATAGAGGATAGATGCTACTATGATGCTACTGCATTACACGTATCTACAAAATTTGGAATGAACTTGCAGATTTTTGTGTTTTGGTTACTTTTCTTCTTGAAATGTGGCAGCAGCTCATACTTGTTGTCACTTTCTTTTATTTTTATTGACAACACAGAACATGCAACACAGTGTAAAAGTAACAGAACAAACATTGAGGAAAGGTGTACGTGAAGGTGTAGCAACTTATGTGTTGTGTGTGTTGAGTCCTGTTTACTGCTTATCCAGGGAGTTTATATAACGTATGTTTACATCTTTCTGTATGAATAATGTAATACAGAATAGAATAGAGTAAAATAGTCATCATCAGTTCATTTATAAAACACTTTAAGACATCTGAAACAGATAAAAGCAAAAAAAAAAAACAAAAAAAAACACAAGTAACAGTTGGTACAAGCAAAAGTAGTAAAACAGATTGAATCCAAAGCAATAAACTAGAAACAGTAAATAAGAAAGTTTGCTAGGGAGCATAAAGACTGGACTCTGGAGCCATGGAAGAAGRYCATGTAGTCTGATGGGTCCAGGTCTACCCTGGTCCAGAGAGATGGAGCATCAGGGTAAGAAGAGAGGAGGATGAAGGGATTCAGCATCATGTCTAGTGCTGCTGTRCAAGCCTGTGGGGGCMGTYTATGATCTGGGGTTGCTGYAGTTGGTCGGGTCCAGGTTCAGGTCCAGGTTCAGGTCTAGGTTCAGCAACATTATGTGTCCAGAGACTACGAGGTCAGCTGGCTACCTGAATATACTGAATGAGCAGGTTATTCCATCTTCCCTGATGACACGGCCATATTCCAAGATGACGATGCAGGATTCATGGCGTTCAGGTTGTGAAAGAGTGGTTCAGGGAACAGGAGACATCATTTTCACACATGGATTGACCACCACAGAGTCCAGACCTGAATCTTTGGGATGTGCTGGAGAAGGCTTTGTGCAGTGGTCGGACTCTCCAACATCAATACATGTTCCTGGTGAAAAATTAATGCGACCCTGGAAGGAAATAAATGTTGGGATGTTGCAGAACCTTTACGGAACAATGAAACAGAGAATGATGCTGGAACCAGATGTTTCTATGTGGTGAAACCCACTGGGACCAACAGGATGAGGCTGAGCCTAAAGACCGCTGGAATATGAGGATCTTCTCAATCTGACTTCAGCACCTGGTCTATTTATTTATTTATTTAAGTTCATATTCATAAACATTTTTGTCAGATGAAAACAAGCACAAAGTTCTCGACCTGTTGTTTTAGTTTTCTAACATATTTGAACATTTTTAATTAAAACATGAATGTTTGTTCCTGTCCCACATAGAAAACCTTGCTGTGAACCTGATGTGAACATAATACCTTTTGGTATTGATTTGGTAAAACATGTTTCCCCTAGTCCTGCTCCTGCAGACGTCCCGATCCAGGCTTTGACTTGTAAACTGACGTTTTTCTTGAGAAGTATTCTCTAGTTATTCTGAAGACTTTTAAAGTGTTTTCTTTAGACATTTGCTGCTTTTTCATTAACCTTTGAAAACCTAAGGTGTGGACAACAGGTGCTGCTAACATGGCAATTTTTGGGGGGCCTCACCTGAACTGTTTGAACAGTTCTGCTTTACTTTATCAGAGCAGAGATAATGTCAGAGACAGAGGTGTGGACCTGCAGCTGCATCATTCCAAAGAGATGTTCAAATCATCCTGAAAGGGCTTTTTAATTATTTCTTTTAGATCTTAAACTGATATTTAAACATGTTAACAAAGTGTTCCCTTCACTATGACTTAAAAAGTATCCAAATAAACTAATTTGTGTATGTAATTTCTGAGCAGAGGCCTAAAAAATAGGCACAGGGCTGAAAGGATTAAACTTTAGCTAATCCTGCCTCAGCATCGTCTCTATACTTTAAACACAGGAACTGACATTTCATTTCATTACTTTCAAAACACGTGTTATAATAAGAGAAGGTCAGATTGTTATCGTGTTGCATTTAGGTACAAACTGACCACTGTCTCCTTCCCGTTCTCGGTGCTCAGCGGATACGCCCATTGAGGAGTTTACTCCCACGCCGGCCTTCCCCGCCCTGCAGTACCTGGAGTCGGTGGATGAGGGGGGAGTGGCATGGCAAGCGGGGCTCAGGACGGGGGACTTCCTCATCGAGGTAAGACCTGCTGATTTTGTTTGTTTTTAAAGTTTCCTTAACGCCAGCTTTCAGAATGGGTGTCAGTGTTTCAGATGCTGGTTTCATTTTTGTTGTAATGCTGCTGGAACGCTGATCTTCGCTGGTTATCTTCTATGTTTATTTCTGCTTATATTTGTGTGTAAATCTAAATATGTGTGCTGACATGTGTAGTGTTCAGGCTGAAGCAGAAGAAGAAAGTCTGCTTTAGGAGCAGAGACGATGGTGTGGCGTATCCATGGAGACACTCTTGCAAGTTTTTAGTCTTATTTGTTGGGATTAGTTAAACTTACCTTCATGATGGTGATATTTCCTCTACTTCCAGTTCTGCACACTGTGGTGTTATATTACATGAAAGAATCTGATATTGTGGAGTATTTTGAAAAGTGGGAAATTCTCCTATTAAGCCATGTTGCAGTCAAACTCAGCCAGACTCATTTACTTCCAGTTACCATGGTAACTTGGGTTTTTAAAGAAGAAATATGCTTATCTCTCCAGTATTTGCCAGTGCTGGATCACTGTGTTGTATTTGCATGACAACCGGTGCTGGTGTCTCTGCACGGCTGTGAGATGCAACTTTGTCATGAAGCAGTGGGATGCGTGATGTTTGATCAGAGGACATAAACTTCAGGGTTACAGGTTTTCATCTGTTAGCCCTTTTTGGCGAGTTTATCAGGCATCAGTTCAGCACCAGGAGCTGTCCACGGTCCGGTCCTCGAGGGCCGCTGTCCTGCAGCTTTTAGCTGTTTCCCTGCTCCAAAACCAGAGTTCTGGGGAGGATCCATCCCTCCATCAGACCTGTTGCCACTGATCTTCATTCCAGTTCCTGTGTCATGTGTCATACCTCAGGCTTGATTCAGGCCGTGCTTTTTTATTTTTAATTTTACAATGATTTGGTTACACATTTGTTATAAAGCTTGATAAAGCATAAAGCTGCGGAAGTCGGGGTGGAACTGTCTCATGTCGATCAGGACTGCAGGAATGTTGGTTTTTCCTTTGGAAGTTTTGTTTTCAAAGACTTTTTATTTCCCTTCAGGGACAGATTGTGTTCAATAATAGTCTGACAAATGTAATCTGATGAACGCAGTTCTGATTTATGTGCAGCCTGAGATAATGTTGAAGTAGTTTTGATCTCTGGGGTTTTTTCCAGATCTGTTTTTTAAAAGCCGTCTTCAGAGCTGCTGTGTTCGGTATTTTTGATTTGATGCAGAGTTTAAAATAAATCCTGAAAACATCTGCTGAGTACTGCATGAGATGTTCTGAATATTGTTGAATGAATCTACAGTAAGTAAGCTATATGGCTTCACCTGTTATAGATGACATGGCGTCATATTGGTTTGTCCGAGGAAACGCATGTCGTCTATTTTGGGCTTGTCTTTTTCCCTGTTTTTACATGGCTCCATAAGGACTGTGTGTCTGTAAGCAGCAGTGCACAGGGGATTGGTTTATTTTGTGTTTCTGCTAAATGGAGCATCAAATGAGGAGAGCAGTCTGTATCTCTGTCTGCAGCCGCTTCCTTGGTATGATTTTAGTTCATTGTTTTCTTATCTCCTTTTTATTTTATCTGAAATTTTTCCTGACCCCTTTCATCATCTCAAGCTGAAGTCAGCACTGCAGATGCATCGCAGGATTAATCTGTTTATTAAATGCATCAAAGGACCTAAAAAAAGGTTTGACACATTCACAGCTGCACAGCCTCTAGGTAGTTAGCCATCCATAGCTCCCATTCTTTAATGAGCATGAGCGAATTATCTCTGCGCCGGCTGATTCTCATTACTCTAAGTTTTATGTCGGCCATCTTCACACAAGTGCAACTGAAGCAGGAGCATTCATCGATGTTACTACGTCTACAAAAATACAACTTTTCTTTACGGTGACTCTCTGTCCTCATCATCCCACACCTCAGACCAGAGGTGACGACACTTCCCAAGCAGCACCTCACACAGCCGTCTCAGCTGTCAGCAGCCAGTAATGGATTGTTCTGTTATAATTATTATGGGATGTAGTTTATCGCCTGTTCGTCACTTTTAACTGCACAAACAAGTGCAAAGAAAGACAAATGTCCCAGAAACCAGATGCCACACAGACCTCAAAGCCAAATTGACCCTACTTGTTTTTTGTTTGTTTGTTTATTTAAAGAAAGCAAAACAAAAAATATTTGAAAAAATGTATAATATATATATATATATATATATTTTTGTCTGCAGAATTTATCTCCGACGTGTTGGATCGAGGTTGTCATGCAGTTTACATTTTTATTATTAACATTATTCAGTAATGTTCCATCATGCAGAATTGAACTTTTAGAAGTTTGTGAGGATGTTTGTACCACAACCTGAAGATATGTAAAAATAAAAAATGATCATAAAAATGATTTAAAAAAAAAAGGATATAGAAGTTTTAAGGAGTGGTGTATCAGTCAGGATCTGGGTGTGGAGTTACATGAGGGCCACAAAAGAATAAAATATCTCCAAGTAGAATAAATGTTTTTTTTTGTTTTGTTTTTTTATAAAACCTCAGTTAGGTTCATAAGCAAATTTTGTGAAAATGAAATAAGACGAAGCTGACTCCTCATACAATGAAGATTGCTATAAAGAAGCTAGCGGGGAAAATTAACACTAACTGGAAAAACAACACAGGAAATAAATGAAAGTATAAAGCAATAAGACATCATTAGATATAAAGAGAGAAACAAATATGATATAAATATATGTATTAAAAATATAACTTATAAAGATGTTTATTTGGAAATACATAAGTAAACATAAACTGTTTGTTCACTCATGTTTTGTTTAATTATTTTTACACATATTCATGTATTTGTTTTTGTACTTAATTTATCTTCCTCTTTGCTTTTCTTCATCTTGGCTGGGACGGGTGTTTTTTGACACACCTATGATTCCATACATGGAAACATTGCATGTTGGTAAAATCACATTGAGTGGGCCTGTTCTGCTCTAAATAAGCTGTGTAACTGGTTTTCGGTGCTGTACAGTCTCCACCTATGCTGGTGTAAAACCAGGAGACACTCAGTTGAATATTTTTGGGTACAACCTAAATCGTCTCCTTAGTCATTCAGAACCAAGCTGTGATAGAAAGGAGGATCACAAAACCTGAAACCATCTCGGCTGGGACAGTTCTGTAGTGGTCATGACATTGCACGGATGTGGTTGCCATGGAAGCCTGTCAGCTCTGGTACATAATCTCGTTGCAGTCCCAGCAGATGACCAGCAGCATTCAGCTGCTACACAGATTTCCTGGGAAGAGAGCTCTCCCCCATGTTTTGCTGACAGGTGAACTATGCATCCACACATCTGAGAAAGGAGAGTCAGCTGTCATCGTGTTGAAGGACTTCTTATTCAAGAAGTTTCTTCATAGAAATATTTGCTGATTTTCAGATCAGTGGTTGAATGGCAGCTCTCATAAACAGAAGACAAGAATTTGTGAAAGGTTCCTTCATGTTTGACATGTTGTACAGAAACAGAGTGGCAGATTTACGTTCTGTAGAGGTGTGTGTGCTGTTAAACATCTGTTTCTGTACCTGAAAGACAGCACACATGCTCCGTTTGTATCTACTGTAAACCAGCAGAACATACTCATTTGCATGATTTAGGGCTCATCCGTGCATCAGTCTTGCATCCCTCATGCAGCTTGGCACGATGACACTTGCATGCATTTGCAGCAAGATCATTTTTCCTAAATGTGTTTAAATAGTTGCTTGCTGTTGTTCTCATCAATAACCAATTTATGCCTCAAATCAGCACAACTTGTTGACTCAGAGCAAGTGAGACGTGCGAGTGAAGGCGATGCGGAGATGAGCACCAGAACCCGATTCTGAAATTGTAATGCACATTTGCTATGTTGGAAAGCTAAATGTCTAGAAGCCAAAAGGTCAGAGGGCTGTGGTGACGGACTCCTCCTCCTCTCATATACAACTGGTCTCTTTCTACACTACACAAAGCAGAGCTGAGGCCTGTGGCCCCAGGAGGTAGTGGGTCATTGTAACCGGGTGGTGTCCTTTTGAATCGTCTCATCGGTGCTGATGAAGCCACAGGCCATCGCAGGGCACCCCGGCCCATTTTCTCTGCCTTCCTTTCTGCATGTTTTTGCAAAGTGCTCACAGTGTTCAGGACAGAATGCTTTCACAGAGAGTTTTAAAAATGCATCCGTCTTCTTTTATTATATGAATTCACATCTCTCTCTGCCGAGGATTTTTATCTGAAGCATAAAAACTTTCAAATTCTGTTGTAATTTTAAAACTTAACTTCAAGCACAATTACAGACTTATCCTGTTGTCGTACTTGATTTAGATGTTTTTTCCACCTAATCCATTAGATTCCTCTTTATCAAGATAGAAAAAGAACATGTTTAAAACTCCTCTGAATGCAAGAAAAGAAAGAAAACAAGTTTCCACAACCAGCTTGTTCTTGAAAGAAATCCTAGCTAGAGTATCTCAAACACTGACAGTCCTGGGCTTTCCTCTACCTGACAAGGGTGTGTCTAGAAAATTTTGATGAGGCAAAAAGATCCCAAAATATCGCCTCTTCCATAAATGATTATGTCTGAACCACATCAGCCGATCAGCATGAGTTGCATAATGAAAACAAGGTTAAACATCTGTGTGTTCCAGCTTGTGATGGTTTGTTTTCCATCCGTGTGAGTTACAGACGAGGCATGTTGAAGAGGGAAAGTATGTCAGAGGAAGAGTTATTCCCTCCGAACAAACAGATTAAGGACATTTCACCAGCCTGTAGAGCATGACATAAAGATGTTTCAGAGAAAGGAGGAAACACATTGAATACAGGATAACCAGCATCCAACCACCATCTGTACTAGTAAAAGTAAATGCGTCGTACAGTTTGGTTAAATAACATTAACGTTTATCTAACGTAACAATGAAATTAAATGTTATTGTGCCTTCAGCAGCATTCATTAAACTTTACATTATACAAATCTGAGGTCCAGGTCTTTTTAACCTTTTGCTGAGCATAGAGGTGTGTTAGAGAAAACCTATTTAAATCTGCATGTGCACAAATGCTTGTTCTTTGTAGTCATTGTAAATAAGTCTGTACTAATGATGGAAGCTGCCTTTTGACTCTGAGTCACAAGGACAAGAGGGTCTGTGTTCAGCCTTTTCTGTAAATATATGAATTGGTTGATGGTAAAAGTCCAGGTAGAGGCCCCGTAGCCTTATGAAATTTGTTTTCTCTGAGTCAAATTCTTTACACAGCAGAGGGGACTTACGCTTACATCACTTTGTTGTTATATATATTAGGGCAGTCAAAAATAACGTGTTAAAGGTAGTAACTAATTTTTGTAATTAATTGTGTTAATATTTGTATTAGAATAAATGCTTGTGCGCCATGACAAGCCCCATACATCCGTCATGTCTCAGTTATGACGGCAGGACGTGGAGAGGCCAGATGGACCCACACTTTTTCTGCATTCGTTTTTAAACTTATCCAGTGTTTTGCACCAACATGGTTGCGCTAAAGGATCTATGGTTGTCTCTTTGTGCAGCAGCTGCTTCCTCCTCCTCCTCCTCTCATGTTGTTCCATGAATCAGCTGATCAGCTTTTCTCTCTTGTTGAGTTTTTTTATGGATCGGCTGAGAAGGAGGATACTAGCGGTTCATGGTTCACACAGGCACACGTTTACCCCAAAGTCTTGTTGTTTTCAGGACCTTCTCTAACACAGTAGCTGGCTGGTGGTAGACAGGGTTTATACTTTCAGCTATGCAGGGGCGGATCTAGAAAAGTTCTGATGGGGGGCCAACTAAAGTAGTCATCTAATGTAAAAAAGTGCAGAGAAACTGGTAAAACAAACAGCCAGTGATGTGTTTTACCAGCAGGTGTTTACTTTGTGTGAAGCTGCTGTAGGACTTTAATCACGGCTGCACAAACACTCACACTTCAACGATAAAAGGAAAAAGCTGTTTTTATCTACATCATCAGCTTTATCAGAGTTTCTTCATCAGCGTTGGCTGTTTAACTTCACTCGTCTCATCTGCTGGCTTTAGGACAGAAATGATCACCATGGAGACGGTTGGTGAGACGATGATATATGAATTCTGAATTATGATCTAGAACATAGTAGAGATGATTTAGAACCACATATAGAACATTACATGCTGCATTTACTGACCCTTGGACATCAAGAGAAGGTCAGTTAACAGTAAGCATTTGTAGCATCGGCTCGTTCTGTGGCTTGGGCAAATTTTAGGCGTAGTTGTGTATGGTGATTAATCATGATTCATTTGTAAGCTGTGATTAATTATGATCAATGTGAAAGCTGTGATTAATCTGATTAGAAATTTTAATAATTTGACAGCCCTAATTATTATGTTGGCTTAAAAAGATAGAAATAGATCAAATTTAAAGACCTATAAGAAGTGTTCATGGGATTTTACATAATGAGTGTTGAGTAATTAATTAATCCATAGTAATAGTTAAAATTATAAAATCATTATTTTTTCTTACAATAATCATACCAAGAAAATCCATAAACGTGACATCCCTAGCACAAACCAGGAAAGTGGTGGCACTTGTAACTGGCACCTAAAAATAAAGGTCCAGATTTTATCTAGACTTAAACTAGTTATCTAATTTAGTTTAATTTAAAACACTTTTTGGCCCTCAGGAGGAGGAAGATTGTTCAGGGACCAAGCAGCAGTACGATGCTTGA
>CM047975.1:3123409-3140304 GCA_026261665.1 Melanotaenia duboulayi | reverse complement strand
TCCACTACTTCCATATTACAGATTAAATGTGTAATGTTGGTCAGGTTTCTGTTTGTTTGACGTGAGGTCAGTAGAGCAGGGGGAGAATTACTCTGATGCTTCAGCATTCACATTCATCTCCACTTAGCTGTTTGCTCAATACTTCAGTCAATAACTCGGTGACAATCAGGGATATTTCACATGAGCTGCGGTTTGTACACAAACCACCAGTCAGTGCACAAACCCACAGACACACACTCAAATCACATGATATTCAGTCTTAAAATAACACAGAAGCGTTGTTGCCTATAAATAATTTATTTATAGGTACAGCACAGAAAGAGCAGCGTGCCCAGCCCACGGTGCTCAGAGAGCTGCTTTTTATTTTAAACAACCACAACGCAGCCCACTATAAAAACACGACGACCTTCAGAGACGAGACAGAAGGATGAACTTTCCAGAAACGGCTCCTCGTCAAATTAACTCCCCGTTTAACCATCAATGCTACCATCCACACCCCCCAACATAAAGCACTGATAACATTCTCAGCACCACTCCTACCTCCAGTGGTATCACACGGCAACTGTCGCCTAGCAACCAGGAACATGTTGGGTCTCACTGTGTACACAGTGATAATGCAGCTTTTAAGAGTAAAGCTTTGCTCAGACTGAGGAGGAGGAGCGTCTGTGGTGGAACGTGGTCTTGAGGGGAAGATGTCCAGTTTGGAGATGGAGGGGCACGGCTGGTGATGGAGGGGACCACGGGTCAAGTGACAGGCTTTAAGTGATGGGCCAGCATGAACAGAATCCAAAGTCTTTAACTATTTTTTAATCTTAAAAGTGAAATCAAAGTTAAAATACGGTGACAGCAGAGAGGTCTGTGTACATTCAGGCTTTACCTAATTAGTTTCATTTCGTAGACCAGCCTATTTTTTTCTGTTTTTCCAAGCTCTGGCAGCAATCTGACTTTTTTGTCAACAGTAAAAAGATGATGATTTAGTATTTTTTATTTCTCAGATGGCTTGCATTGTTTGCATTTGGAGTGTAAAAATCCATACCAATTCAATAATCCAATAGCATCGATCCAAGGTTAAAAAATATAAGTCAAACATGGATACAGCAGAAGTCTGTGAGACATTCTTCAGAAAGAGCAACTATAATGTCTTAGTTTAGTTTAAAGAGGAAAAACCCAAGCAGAATTTAATCAAATCTATTATATCAGTGGTAATAGGTTCCTAATCTATTTTCCTAAAAGACCACCTTCGTGCTGCTACCGAAAACCCATTTTATGACACTTATTTATCCACTGTGTTTTAAAAAATGAGTGTTTTCAGGCTCCCAAAACAGCAGTTTCATGTATTTCATGCATCCAAAAGGTTCAGAAAAAAACAATACACCTCATCTCTGTCTCGACATGGCCTTAATTCAAACTATCATACTGGCTCTTTACTGTCAAAACTTCATGGACTCCAGGTTGGAAACCACTGCATCATATGATCCACATTAATCTAATTTATATAACCTGTGGTTCTTAAACCAATTAATAATTACCAAGCTAAGGAAAGCAACTAATCTTTTCTTTCATTTAATCCTTCATCCTGAGCTGCACGAGGAGACAGTCGAGAGGAAAACCAGAACCAGGAGGGACCAGAAGGATGGCCATCTGCCTGGACCGCTTGGGGTTGACGAGGATAGGAAAGAGGGGTCAAGAAGCAGCAGAACTCCAATCCAGGGATTTCTGCTGAGAAAAAAGAAGAGAGACACAAAGGAATGGCAATAACAAAGTCAGATATTTCTACATGGAGAGTAAAGACAGCAGAGAGGAGCGCAGTGCATCATGGGACGCCCCCCAGAAGCCTCGACCTATAGTAGCAGGACTAAAAGGATGGATCAGGGTCACCAAACCAGACCTCCTAAAAGATTTATCAGGACGGAAAGTTTGAAGGTGATCTGAAGGTAGAGAGAGGGTCTGATACCTGAAGCTTCTGCTTCCTGAAGCCAGACTGGCAGTGTCGTGGTTGAAAATCAAAACGTTACTCACTGAAATATAATATCTCATCAATATCCCACTCATGATTTATACCCTTACTTTGCAGCTGGGGCTATGTTCCTTTATACCAGAAGATCCCAGCCTCCACCATTTACTGCTACAAAAAGTAAAGAATAAGAATCACTTGAGTTATCAGTGATAGATTAGTTGCTATTTTAAGGTCATTGGGATAAGTTGAGGTAGAAATGTGACACCATAAAGCTGGAATTAAAATCTCAGCATCAGTAAAAGTGGGGAAATATTCGTTGTCAGAAATAAATGGAATGTAGTGATTTAATCTGGGAGAAACAAAGTGTGGATGCGTCACCAGCCGGGGGGGCCGTTGTGTCAGCTGAGTGGGTGTGAGCTCAGGGTGTGACGCCATTCACCGATTGGATGTGTGCCAGTAGAGCAGAGCACTGGTTAACACTACGAAGCATCTACTAGGGTCCTCCTCTCTGCTGCACAAGAGGCTTATCCGCTGTGTGATGTGTGACTGGTGCTTCTNGAGAGGCTTAATTCTGCCGCTGTGTGATGTGTGACTGGTGCTTCTGTTTAGTGGCTTGAACTCTGACACTCAGGCAACAGATGCAACAACAGACGGTAGTTTCAGTCGTTCCGTTGTGTTTGTGGAACGTGAAGCTAGTAGAAGTCAGATGAGTGATCCTGACTGTGTGTGTATACACAAAGGCTGCAGATGAAGCCGGCCATCACTCTCCATGCAGCGTGTCTGTATGTGCTCTTACATATGCTGTCGTCGTCACTTTGATTTTCAGCTACATGATTCATCAGAGTCAAGTCTCTTCTAACGAGGACTCTGAGTCATCAGAAACCCCCCTCCTCCAGAATCCGTCCCATTTCAACCCTTCATTTCTGTCTCTTGTTTTGCTGTCTCTCTGACACACATGAATAGTTCTGTCTGTTTTTTCCTGTATTTAATGAGCCCGCTTTGATGTTTGAGGAGAAAACACACACACTGAATTCAGATCAGCTACATGTTCCAGATACTAATGCCTGCTGCTCCTCTTTATGTGGAGGTGATGGTATGCAAGCAAGTCCATGTACACTCACGGTTACTTTATTAGAGACACCCGCTTGTGTTCACGTTATCCTTATTCTAAAGATGTTTTTCTAGATATGGTTGAGGAACTCGCTTATTTCTGTTTGTTAACTGTGTTTATTACACGTAGCCCACAGCTTCCTGACAGCAGCATCATGATCCCACAGTCCTGACCACGATGCAGAGCTCGGACAGCGGATCAGACTTCGTCCCGAGGGGACTGTTGGTTTGACACGCAGGTTCATGTTGATTAATCATTTCCAGTTCTGCATTGCTCCCCAGCCTCCTGGTGATCATATTCCACATTTAAACAGAGTTTCTGTCAGACATGATTCTATTCTATTCTATTCTATTCTACTCTACAGTCATTTAGCAGACGCTTTTATCCAAAGCGACTTACATATGAGAGCAAGAACAAGCATGAATTCAAACAAGATGGGACGTCATCATTAAGTGGTAGTCAGACCGCTTTGAGTCCAGTTGGACCAGGTGCTGTCATGTAGTTCTAGGGGCTGTGTATATAATTTTTATTTTATTTTTTTATTATTTTATTTTTTTTAAGTCATTCGTTTAAATACAAGATCACAATTTCATCACACAATATCATCTTGGGCATAAGTACACGCAGCTGAGTTGAGGCAAAGATCTGGACAAATCTTTCTACCTCATCCTGAGTAGAAGAGTTAAGCTAAGTGCGGAAATGCTCCTTAAACTGAGTCTTTAGCTTGGTCTTAAAAGCGGATAAGGACTCATAAGCATGATTTCATCTGAAACATCACATTTTTTCAGATCTGGTATCCAAATGAAGCTGGAAGATATTTTTTTCACTCTGTGAGTTTCTTTGCTGCATTTAAAGTTTTGGTTTTCCTGAAAGTAAAATAGAGTTGCTCAATGATTTATGGCTGCTGGTTTATTTCAGCTGGTGAATGATTACACCAAACTTTAATCAGGCAGAGTTTGGGCCTAACCTAACCTCAGATATCCATACGGGTTCTTTTGGAAGCAGTGATTCGATGAACAGGAGCTGCTGCAGCTTCCTGGCCACCTGCTTTCCAGAGACGTTTTCTGGTTGTTCTGGTGTTTCTTCACCTCATTGTTCTCCTGTCTGTGTCTTACTAAATGTTCAGATTCTACATTTCACTACAGATGAAACAGTTTGGTGGCTCTGCATTGACCCAACCCAGCACAGATTTGTGCAGATATCCAGCTGAATAAGCAGCTGTGATGAGAAACGAAGTCGTGTTCATGTATTGATGCATATCATCAAAGCAAACGTGCAGTGGATCGTGGAATACTCAGATATTCAATGCAGTCTCACAGTATAAGTTTAAAACAGTTAAAAACACTTAATCCTTCATTTAACTTTATCTATGAGGATTATTGTCTTCGTCAGTTTTCAGTCACTGACGCTTTCATGAACGCCCTTTCAGTCCAGTTTAGGCCCAGCCAACGTCTCATAACAGCAGACATAGTGAATATATTTCAGTTCCAAAATACTTGGGATGTTGTTTAAAATGTAAATAAAAACAGAATACATGGATTTAATACTTCCATCAACCCCTTTTTATTCCCAGTAGAACATAAACAACATATCAGATGTTGAAATTGAGACATTTTACTAATTTATGGAAAATATGAGCTGATAGTGAATCTGATGGCAGCAACACGTCTGTAAAAAGTTGGAACAAGAGCAACAAAAGGCTGGAAAAGTAACTGGTACAAATTGTTGATTGATGTGAGATTGAGTCTCTTAGATGGAAAGATGAACTGAGGTTCACCAATCTAAGTCAAATCTGAGACACTTTAAAATGTAAATTTGGTTAAAACAAAAAAAATGTAAATAAAATAAATCTACGGTTTTTAATATCATCTAAAGATTCGGAGAAGCAGGAGGAATCTCTGTATGCCAGGGGCAAGACTAAAGGTCAAAACTGGTTGCTGATGATCTTGGGGTCCTCAGGCAGCACTGCATTGAAAACAGACATGATTCTCTACTAGAAATCCACAGAAATCACTTTGTGCACTGAGGAAGACTCAGAAACCATAAACATTCGGTTTATGTTTACATTTTACACAGTGTCCCAACTTTTTAGAATTGTTGTCATTTATTTTTTAAAAAGGGCTTTTTGTTCAGATGAAACTACTGTGACATGAACAGATGTAACACTAAATTTTTGTGCGGTAAAAGATCATTCATGAAATGATTCACACATATAAAAGAGATTATTGTAATTATGTGAAGCAACATAATGCAGTAAGACCCAAAGCCAAACTAACCAACAAAATAACCCATTCTGCAAAAAGGATCACACAGAACCAATGACAAATCATTTCATGAAAACTGAACAGCTCACCACTCATCTTCAATGCAAAATGTACAATTTGAGGATTAATATTGGATGTGGATAATTGCCTAAATCTCACCCAGGAGGTACAAACAAGGTCAGAACAGGGAGCAGCTGCCACCTGTTCCTGGATGAAAATGTTGTGAGCAGCAGCACAAACATGCAGTTTCCCCTCTGTAATAAACACACGTGTTCACGCATCGCTAGCTGTCGTCAGGTTTTGGCTAAATTGTAATATCTGTCTGAATGTACTCTCCTAATGTTGATGGTTGACTTTTAATAATTTCTATAAAACCCTAAAATATGACTTCCAAATCCTAATTTACTTATAAAGCACATTTAAAACAGCAGTGGTTGACCAGAGTGCTGTACATGAAGATTATAGCACAGACAGAAACATTGGCACAAGTCACAATAACGGACATACAACCATGTGTTGACCGCCAAAGAGAACATATTTAAAAGAGCCTGTCTAACATGTAGAGGACACTCCTTCCATTGTTCTGGTGCTTTAACTGGAAAAACCCGATCCCCTCTTCAATCTCGTCCTTGGAACAACCAAAAGCTGCTGATCAGCAGACCCCAGAGACGGTGAGGGAGACTACGGATGAAGCACGTCTGAGAGATGGGGGGGGGGGCAAGGCTGTTTAAAAACATTTAAAAGCAAATAACATCATTTTAAAATCAATTCTGTTACAGAAAGGGAGCCAGAACAGGTGTGATATGTTCTTACCTGTCTGGTTGCGTTAGGAGACGAGCAGCTGAAAGCGAGAAAGCGAAGCTTGGCTGACCCCGAAATACAGCACGCTACAATAACCTACCCGAGAGGTCTGGATAACATGGCCTTTATTTATCTGGAGCTCATCAAATTTAAGGTCACCACCTATTTTTATTCTCAAATTTCTGGCAGTGGATTTTAAATAAGGGGTCAAGGTCCACATGGTGGGCGACTTAGAGAATTATGCTATGAGGCTAATGATGTTTATCATTTCTAAGTCATTCCAGGACTTTTCATGGCTTCTGGGCGAGTTTGATCCAAAAATATGTCTGTTTTAATTAAACATGTTCATTAGGGTTAATACAAACCGCAGTTAGCATTTTAAAAACAGAATACAATGATTAAAAATCCTCTTTAACATTCATTCATTTGAATATTAAGTGTTCAAGCTGGACCAGGTCATGTTTACACTCAGTAACAGACTGAGGACACGGATTGTTGGAGGTTTTTAGGTGAAATTCGTTCCTGACTGATGCAAAGCTCGATTGTTAAACTGTCAGAGGTCTCTGTTGTCATATTTCATCCTTCATGATGTGCCGCATGTTCAGTGGGAGGCAGGTCTGGACTGCAGGCAGGACAGTGTAGAACTTGTTAACTATGAAGCCACTGGGCTGTAGCATGTGCAGGTGTGGCTCTGCATCGTCTCCATCCATCCATCCATCCATCCATCCATCCATCCATCCATCCATTATGTTTCCGCTTATCCGAGTCGGGTCGCAGGAGCAGCTGACTAAGCAGAGAAACCCAGACTTTCCTCTCCCCGGCCACTTCTTCCAGCTCATCCGGGGGATCCCGGGGCATTCCCAAGCCAGCTGGGAGATGTAGTACCTCCAGCACAAATCTCACCAGGGAGGCGTCCAGGAGGCATCCTGACCAGATGCAAGGATGTCCCTGAAAAAAAAAAAGAAACGCTTGGATGACAGCAGATGTTGCTCCAGTCCAGATTTTCCACTTCGCCATCTGTGATGGAGACCTGTGCTTCCATCACCACCTGTTGCTAAACTGGTGCTACGGATATGAACTGAATGATTGGCAGAGTTTATTTTAATGAGTACACAGATTAACTGGTCATCTTTTTATTGAAATATTGTTTAAAGGTGTCCGTTTGCAGAGGGGCGCTGGCCATCCTGCCCGTGTTAATGACAACTTTAATTAGTATTTGTAGATTTTAATAAACATTTTTTTCTATAGTGTGTAAAATGATATGGTAAGCAAAGTAATGGCAGTACGCAGTATTGGATTAGATAATATCGTTTATCTCGACGTCATGCTGCATTAGAATTAAACAATGAAGGGCTCAAGTCGCCCATTTGTCCTTTCACGGTTCCACCTCTCTCCCCGAGTCAGAGCTCTGCCCACCCTTCCTCCCGTAGCGACACCATGGCGACGGACACAGGCGGGAGGCAAGTCGCACCCTATGATTTCGGTGATGCAGAAAACACGAACAGAATCACAGAATTTGACAATAAAAGTTTAATCAGGTGTAAAATGCAGAATAGAGTGAGATTTGCTCATATGAGTGTGTGATCTGCTTTCCCTACTAATCTAAGAGTTTTCACAGTCTGAACAAAAACAGCTGATCAGAGCTGAACGCATCCTGAGCGCCGCAGCTTCCTGTTTGTGTGACGTCATCTTAACCGGCAGGACGTTTGTATAGTGGGACTTGATAGCTGCGAGCTGATAGGAGAAGCTGGAAGGATAGGTCCAGGGGGTGGGGGAGGGGGGGTCCTGTGTGATGGCTGTGGTTGTCTTTGTAACTGCCTGAGTGCAGAGGTCCGTGAGTTTGTGGGTTTTGTGGTTCTGGTGGGTGAGTTGTAGCAGGATGCCATGTGGAAGCTTATTGTGGTTTCTGTGGGTGATTCAGTGTGTCTCCTTGACATTGAAAGACCTGAGCTTCTCAGCAGGTGAAAACCTGGAAGCTGAAATAAAACATTCATAGGGACCTATAAATGTCTACAGATGTGAGAGAGTCTTGTTGTCTGGCTGGTGAAGATGTCTTCATGGTCTTTGTTATGCCTTTACAGAAAAAAAGACATCTGTAGCCCATCATATCTCATCAATTAGCCAAAGAATAACCGGGCTCTCTTTTGTGCCGTATATCACCCAGATAGTTCTCCAGATTCTTTGAATCTTTTGATATCACGGACTGAAGATGACAAAACCTTAAAATCCAGCCAGATTTGAAAATTAGGATGTTATTTTTAAACAACTAAGATCTTAATTCAGTCTAAACAGAAAGCATTTTTTTTCCATTGTTACAGCTCCAGAGTTTTATTAACGTAAACCAGAAAACAAAGTTTGAGATAAAACATCTCCTCCTGACTCAGAAACCATGTTTTCCAGTGTTATCACAATGCAGCCAATCAGGTTGAGTCTGAGCTTGTGATTGGTTGGATTGTGGCACATTTACAGCGAGTTGATCAAGCAGGTTCACCAACAGCGTGTGCACAGACGTGTGGCAGCATGCAGAGGACAGGACAATGAGGAAGATGAAAGGAAGTGAAAGAAATCTGCACGGATGGGAGCAAACATAGAAATTTGGATTTAACTTTTGTTTCTTCAGATTCCGTTCAAATCCTAATTATTCAGCCTTTAAGAACGAGGCACAACAATAACAACGTAGAGTACAGCCTGAAAAAGATCCGACTCAGAATAAACTTTCTCCTTCCCAAAGGGAAATTAGTCCAGGACAACAGTGTAGCTGTGCTGCAACCACAGTACAACTACCACACAAAAACAAAGTGCTGCACACAAAATCAGTATACCACAATAAGTTAAATAAAACAAGGTCAACAGTAAACCACATGAACCACTACATGGCAGTGGCCCGATTAAACAATAAGCACTGCAGGAGTCAACCAGTTAAAACAGGTTGAATGGGCTATTCTACAAAAATAACATAAAACCAAATAAACAACATTAAACAAACACTAACTCCTAAAATCGAATCCTCAAAACTCGAAAAAGGTCCAAAAACATCTCAATGATCATTTAAAGCATCATTTATGCAAAGTCTCTAAGAATACGGGGGAGTTTGTTAGGAATGCTTGTAGCAGTTGCTCTTATATCTGCAAGCCCTGAACCGCCTCCCTGAAGGTAAATCAGCTAACCTTATATTCAGTTTTCGGTGTCTTGACATCTCTGGATGTTGCGGTGAGGGTGCTATGAGACCCGTCCATGTGTCCTGCAGCTTGTTCTGCTGCACAAGAAACGAAGGCTGATCAGACGCTTCCTTGATGACGAAAAAGTTACCGAGACCTTGGCACAGTCCAGTGGTTCTGCTGAGGAGGAGCGAGGGTCTGGCCTCCTGCTCTGACAGGCCGGATTAGCAGCACGAGTCTGCACAGGTCAGATTATGATTGATTTATCAGATTAGCGGCTGTCAGCGGGTTAGGCAGGAATATTCACATCTGACGAGATTGGATTGAGTGATTAGATGCTGGCCGTGTTCAGCTAAATGGTCCGGGTGATGCTTAATGTTGTGGAACTGGTTTAATGGTTATGATAATGATGATGGCTTCTGAATAGGCCCTTCTGCTTGATCTGACAGAACGTGTGTGTGTGTGTGTGTGTGTGTTGTTGATTAAACAGTTTATTTTCAGCCATAAAGCTTCTGGTTCGCTGCTGTTCTTTCTTCTTGTGGTTGATGGACTGTACGGCTGTTTATGGCCTTCAGGCGCTGACTCTCTTTTCCTTTTTTCCCCCTTTTTTTCCCTTTTGCAAGCTGGCCAGAAAAAAAACCCACGGCTCGCTCGCTTACTCACTCAATCTGTCAGTAAACCTCTCACATGTGTAATCCATATGGGTGTCAGTGTTTAATGGCCACATTCACACCGGAGTCATTGACTGTGGAAACACATCAATACCACTAATCGTCTGCATGAAACTGATAACAGGCTCATTGATTAACCTCCCAGGGGAGCAGTAGGCACAGTTAGTTACAGATCCACTGTAGGCTCTGTTATCTATTATTTATTAATTAAATATTACTCGTGTTTAAACACGTTAATTTGCACTTCAGTGTTAAAGTAAATGTTTTATAAACTTAAATAATAAAAAAGGCTATCAGAGGAATCCTGAAATAAATATAAATGCATAGATACGTTTGCATAGTTAAGCTGTTAAGTAAAGGTTATTTGGAAGGATGTGGATCACAAATCATATCTTGATGTTTTTTGGCTAAATGATGTTGCAGGATATATATCTCTGTTTATTTTTTCCTATAAAGGAAAAATAGTGAGACAGAGAAGACCGCTTCACCAGTTCTACACATTTACAGGATGCAATAAAATCTGTTTTATTTTTTCCCAAATTCTGTGTTTTCCATTTTTTTCCCCTTGAATTCTGTTTTACTCTATAACCTCATGTTTTTCAGGCTGTAGTCTCTGTATGTGAACCATCTGCTCAGTCAGCAGAGTTTAGTAGCATGAACATCCATTTTCTCTCTTCTTTTAAAAAATTCTTAGTCTTACTTTGCATTAGTCCCTCCTGCAGTAGTTTTGTAGACATGGATGGATGGATCTTCTCCAGCTGCATCTCAAACACTCACCCGAGTGTTTGAGGTGCGGATTCCGTATTTTTTGGACAACCTTGGTGTTTGATGGTCTCTACGGGCCCACCTCTACTATAAAGACAGAAAGACATAAAGTCCTCTTTCTGGGCCTTTGCAGAACCATACCCTGATGGAGCAAACGTAGTAGTACCACCTGTAACCATCGGGGGCAGTGTTGAGCAATATAGCAGGAGAAGAAGCCACGATGTATTGACTGCACAGATCACAGGCGACTTTTCGTGTTTCATTGTGAGAATGAACAACATCATGATGTCCTCCATCAACGCCATGGGGCGACTGTAGCTCAGGAGGAAGGTTGGGGCCTCGATTCCAGGCTCTCCCTGACTACATGTTAAAGTGTCCTTCACATTGCCTCCCGATGTGCTTATCGGGGTGTATGGGTGAATGTGATATGTTGTGTAAAGCGCTTTGAGTGGTTAAGCTGACACGAAAAGCGCTGTATACGTACAAGTTCATTTGTTATTGTCTGAAACTGACGGAGGTGAACTCTGCATTGGCTAACAACCACTGACATGAGGAAGGCATGAAAGTATGAGAGCAGTGACGTTTGAAATGGGCGTATTTTTACAAACATAAAGGGAGCATAAATAGGCCACTTTACTTTCTGCCAGTTCGGATGGCATCACACAGACAGGAAGCTTCGGCGGTCAGAACATGTTCGGCTCTCATCTTGCTTTTCTTCTTCATTTGGTTCAGAGACTGAAAAACAACAGCTTTATAACTGATTTAATTTCTGTTGTCAGGATCTGTGATTCCATTTGCTTTTTCCACATTGCAGAAGGTCCCACTTGCCTCTCGTCTATGTCCGTCTTCATGTTGCTGCTACAGTGTGAGCCAGGAGGAAAGAGGTGGAACTGTGTGTTATAGTTAAAGAAAGGAAAAATGGGCAACTTGAGGCCTTCTTCGTATAATTCTAATGCAAGATAAACTATTATGTAAAATTAAATCCATGTAGTTTAAAATCTGGAGTTATCGTGCAGCCCTGTTCAGAGCTGTGCTCGTGCATGACCAAAATCCCAGCTCATTTACTGGTCTGTCAAAGTCTGTGTGAGGATGAAGTGCATTAAATGCTGCGTGTGCATTTTTGTAAATGAGGGGAAAAAAATAATGAATTGAACAAAATAGCTCAATCTGCAACCGTCCAAGTGGCTGAACCGTTGTAGAATGGTCCATTCACGTGTAGATCCCACTTCCGTAGCTCACCTATCCATCACAGATTACACACGACCCTTCCTGAGAAGTTTTTGATAATAGAAGCGGAAACGCTTGAGGACACCAAAGATCTAGAGGCGTGTTAAGGATTTAATTCATTTTCCACGGGAATCCAAACTCTCACCAGAGTGCTACCGAACCCAACATATGTAAAATGTAATCTATTTCAATAGAAGATTTCTATGATTTTTGTCTTGCAGCATCTCTCTGATTGAATATATTCACACTAGAAATAAGAGACTGAAATCAAACTGAGTAAAATTGTTGAGGAATTGAGGGCAAATAACATCAGGATTAAAACCGGATTCTCTTTCCTGCTATGTAAGCTGTTTAGTTAGTATAAACAGAAATAAATCTTTGTATTTACAAAAGAAAACATTAAAACATGAACCTTGAAGATAAAGATGCTCTCAGCTTTTCATTGTTGTGAAACACGTCCCTGGTTTTTTCATAAAGAATCATCCTGGCAACGAATCCTAACAGGCTGTGACAGAAGAAGATTCATGAGTTGGTGTGTGTGTGTGTGTGTGTGTGTGTGTGTTCACGTGAGAGTAGGTCTGTGTGTGTCCATCCTTCCAGCAGAGTTACATAATCCCGTAAAAGACAGAGCAGATTATATAAGGCTGCATCTATACGAGAACTTTGTGTGTTGGTGGGAGCAGAAGGTCATCCTGAAACAGCTGCTGGTGGGTTTCTAATTACTAAAACGTTCACCGTCATAACGCCAGAGTTTACTGAACCCGGTCTTTCTACCCGTCCTCCCGTCCACCACTTCACCGTGTCATCATTTCATCTGACCCCGCCTCCTACTTGTCTGGAAGAAGAGAGGCGGGGCGGAGGAGGCCAGAGAGGAGATGAGAGGAGCGGTCCAGCAGGGCTCAGATTCAATTAGACGAGCAGTAATGAGATCAAAAACCGTCCATGAAGGCATGAGTGTGTGTTTGGATGCGTGTTGATTAGCGCAGCCTTGAATCTGATAGGGAGCGCGGGGGTGTGCAGCATTTTGGATGCTGCTTACATTCAGATCTGAACTGTATGCGGCCTGTTTATTACCTCTGTAAGGAAAACCACACAGCAGCCCCCCCGCCCCCAAAAAAGAAAGTTCCAAGTTTGCTCTGATTGTCTTTGAAGTCGTAATGGAGGGCAGCAGCCTGGCTCTCTATCATGAATATTGCAATGATGGAGATTAGCAGCAGCACGTGTAGGGAGCACTAACTTCATCTCATTTGCATTTCTATTGCCAGTTAAATGGAATTTTTTAGCTCTTTGGTTGAAGTTATCTCAGGGCTGATAGACTTTTTTGCACAAAATGAGGAAAAAGTCTTAATCTTATAACCTCTTACTTCGAGAAAGAACCCACCATAAGCTAACTTTCGTTATCAAAGAATGTTAAATAGAGTCGGACACAGTTAAAAGGGTCTATACACAGTGTGATGAGACCTCTTACTGATGAGGATTTGATGGTTGGATCTCTGCATCTTACCTCTTTTCATTAAAAGAACGCTGAGAAACGGGATAAAGATTTGTCACAAGGATTCATCTTTCTACTTTGTCCTGAGCTCTGCAGCGTTGGAAAAACTGCACACCTGACATCAGTTTTTACACTAGAAGAAAACTTCCTCTCTTGGCTTAGAGTAAAAAAGGTGTTTCACCCTTAAAGCTCCTCTCGATCTCCTCGAGCGTTATTGCTTTCACCATCATCGGTGTCTCAGGAATAGTAGTGTGTAGCTCTGGGAGGTAAACTGGGATGGATAGTTACCCTTTGGATGGTCTACGGAGGTTTTCCAGGCATTTATATCTCATCCAAGAGGTTTACAATCCAAACCCAAAATGTAGTGTTTATTCAGAGACTCTGTGTCAGGGAACCTCAATCCTGGTCCTGGAAGGCTGGTGTCCTGCAGGTTTTAATGTGTCCCTGCTGCAGCACACCTGACTCAAATCAATGTGTAATTAGCAGACTTGTGCCGAGCTTGACAGTGATGTTAGCAGTGCATTACTGCAGCTTGTTAACAAGAAAAAAATATATTTCCTTTCATTACTACGCCGAATGAGGAAAAAATTAATAAACATATTGTACAGATCAGATTAGGAAGATCTTTAGGTGTTCGGTTTAGTTGTTTTTATAAAAACTTTACTGTGTTTGTGGTCTTCTGGGCTGAGAAGACTTCTGTCAAAGAGGCTGCGAGCTGTGATGTTTGTGACCTTGACTGAGTGTTAAGTTGTTCAGCGGATAACAGTTCATACAAACCCAGTGTGAGTCTTTCTGAGAGAATGTCAGGCTTTCCTTCCACCATGTTTTCTTTGTTTTCCTGGTTTTGGAGCTTTTGCTTCTTATTCTCTGTGACTTTCTTGAACTCTTTCAGTTTTTTAGATGTTTGTACTGTTTTCTTGAACTTTGTCTCTTGCCTGGTTGTTTGTGTCACAGACTGTCTTCTCAGTTTTGACCCTAGCAAGATAATAAATCTGATATTTGCTGGTTTAGAGGCTTTAAATGAACAAAATATGATTTTTTTTTCCTGTGAGTCCTAACAAACCAATACGCTGTTTCTGCTCATTTTTTCTTCCTGATAAGGATGGTTAGATGACTGCTCTGTTTCATGTGTGTGCAGGTGAACCAGGAGAATGTGGTGAAGGTGGGCCACAGACAGGTGGTCAACATGATCCGCCAGGGAGGCAACCGGCTCCTGATCAAGGTGGTGACAGTGAGTCGGAATCTGGACCCTGATGACACGGCACGCAAAAAAGGTACAAAAACTACGGGTGAACGTTTTTAAAGGAAGTTGCAGTGACGGGAATGAGAACGGGATGAATCCCAACTGACCATAGGAAAGAAGATACAGCAATGATGAGGTTCAGGTGTGAAGCAGCAGAGCTCTACACCCGACGGAGTAAAAAAGTGTGAAAATCTCTCGCTGGTCGCATCATGTTAAAACACCAACGTCTGCAGGAAAGCAACGAACTAGCTGATGATGTGTTACATAAGAAAACCCCTCACAGGAACCAGAAACATGATTTCCTCCACCTTCAGGATGCTTTCTACACACAAACATCAGCCTTATGTCATAATTACAGTCTCACTTTAAAGCCTGAATTTTCTTTTTGTTCTCTATTTTCCTACAAACCTGACCGCCTTCAGCACTAAACTTTATTAATTAGCCGTCTCACCCCAGAATTTATTGGCCCATATGAAAGAATATGGAGGAACAGCTGTCATTTAGGTCCATATTTATCCACAGTTGTGCATAAATAAAACATTTGGGATCCTTGTCAGAGTAAAAAGTGTCATTTCTGATTATTTCTTTGTTATGAATTTATAAACTGACAGCTGGAGTTTACTGTGAAAAGTATGTAATGGCTCGGAAACGTTATCTATGAAGCAGAAAATAAATCTATTCTACAAACTGATCATGCGTCTGAAGTTCATTCAGCTCTGACTTCATAATTATTACTCTTTGAATTCAAAGAATAAAGGAAGTGATAAACTTTAATAAGTCTTCAGGTGTGTGTTATCAGATTCGGGCTGCAGAGGAGGACAGGATGAAAAGTTAACAGTGAAAGGCAGCAATGCACTGAGCTGCTCCTCGACTGCCAAAAAACCAAAAGATGAATAAATGAATCCTGTAAATGACGTGTTTTAGACCCAGTTCAGTTCAATTCAGCTTTATTTGTAAGGCGCCAATTCCCAACAAAATCATCTCAGGTCACTTTACAGAAAAAATCAATCCACATGGGGACGAGTTTAGGTGGTCCTCTGTCCTTCACTGTCCTCCCCCACCGCTGAAACCCTGATCCATGCTTTCATCACCTCCGGACTGGATCGAACTCCAGTACATCCAGAACTCAGCTGCACGCCTTCTTACCCATTCCCGCATCCAAGATCACATCACCCCTGTCCTTAAGAACCTCCACTGGCTTCCCATCCCTCAACACATCCAGTTTAAAGTCCTCCTCCTCACTTTCAGATCCCTCAATAACCAGGCCCCCTCCTACCTTACAGAACTCCTCCACCCCTGTACTCCGTCCCGAAGCCTTCAGTCCTCAGACTCCAACTACCTTCATCCTCCTCTTAGGACCAAGCCCAGAGACAGAACCATTGCATCTTCTTCTCTCTGGAGCTCTACACAGATCTACACACATTCACATCCCCACTCAAAACTCGTCTTTTTAAAGTGTTTTAATGTTTAATACTTGACAATTACTTGATGTTTATTCTGCTGCAGTTGTTTATGGTTTGAATGTTTCGTCTACACACAACCTGTATTTTGAGATGTAAAGCTGCTGCTCTTCTAAAACCTAAAACCTTCTAAAAACATATTTTTACAAGCTGATGAAACAGTCCCCCAGAGCCCTCTCCAAACACTGACAGGCTGTTTCTCAATACAGTTAAAAAAAAACACAAGAAAAAAATGAACGCCAGGCCAGATAATCAACAAGCTTAAGAAAGTAAAGAAGGAATACCACAACAAGAAAAAAGTCTTGGACAAAAGTGGAGCTGGACATGGTGTTGCATGTCCATCTGTCCAGCTACACCCGAGCGAGTACCACCTCCGCTCAGATTTATTAACATCCCAACATGAAATCCTCTCAGCCGTCAGAAAAAAGTGTTTATTCTGGGAAATCTTAGGTTATATTGAAGGCTGACCACCTAACTGTAAACTGGAGATGTTTGCATGTTACTTCCTCCCACTTTGTTTCTGGTTAAACTGGTAAATGCGGACCGGTTTACCAGAACGGAGCCAGAACCAGAACCAGAACCGTGTCTGTGTGAAAGAATTATTGCAGACCTCCTCTCTGGTGATACTTGAGCGTTTTACCTGGAACTGTGTGGACACGCACCTCTCTGGAAGAACTTCCATCTCTACGAAAAACTTATAAAAAACAACAAAAAAAAGAATCTGTATGGATCTGTACGGTTCTGTA
>CM047975.1:3111042-3122946 GCA_026261665.1 Melanotaenia duboulayi | reverse complement strand
CCGGATCTGTACGGATCTGAATGGATTTGTATGGATCTGTACGGATCTGTACGGATCGGTATGGATCTGTACGGATCTGTATGGATCTGTACGGATCTGTATGGACGTAGCCTCTGTTAACTTGTTTGGTTAAAATAACTTTATAAGGGTGGGACGAGCAGTCGCATGAACTCCCTCCACCAATCGTGGGGCTCCAGCATGAAACGTGACCTCTAACAAAACTGCTCTATAAATAAAGATGAGCACACCAACGTATATCTGACACAGAATGAAATCGGGCTGTTAAACAGTGTGTAAATAAGGTGAGGGGTTTTATTTAAATCCTACCCTGATTTTCCTGCTGGTTTAGTTAACTGGCGTAAATAAAAGTGAGCAGTCAGATGTGAATGTTTCTTCTCTCTGCCTCTGCACTTCTGCCTCTTAGTTTCCTGCTGAAAAACACTTGCTTTTGGTCTTCTGCAGCTCCTCCACCCCCTAAGAGAGCCCCTACCACGGCCCTGTCCATGCGCTCCAAGTCCATGACCTCTGAGCTGGAGGAACTCGGTAAGAGCATCTCGGTTTGCTTCTCATGTGAACCGGTACAGTTATTATCTAACCTTATTTTGTTCTTCTTATTCTCGTTGATCTCGTTAATCTCTCAGTGGATAAAGGTAAGCAGTTCATGCTGCATAACCTTTTTGCCTGACTGCAACATGCACTGGCTGGCAGTGGCTGAATGAGGCTTTTGCTCTTCATTTTGCTTTAGTTTGACTTTAATGAAAAGAGAAAAGTGCTTCTCCTGCCCTCCTCATCTCTTACCCTCCTTTGCCATCATGCATGAAGGAGTCTTGCTTCCAGATCCTGAAACCCATGAGCTGCTGTTGCTCTGCTGTCGCTGCTGCAAGGAGCTAATTACTACACAGATATTTTATTAGTGTCCCTAGTTTTTGTTTAGATGTTGTTTTTATATCTGTGTGTGTGTTGAGCACCACTTCAGAGGATTCCCTTTGCTCTGCAATAAAAACGCTGTGTCATCCAAACACCTTCTGACAGACCTGATAGTCAGCGATTCTGAGACGACGAGATCAGAGGAAGACACAAGAGAGGGAAGGGAAGGAGTAGAGCTGAAGGGAGGATCAGGAGGAGGACGCATATGAAAGACACATCTGATATAGCAAGTTTAGTTTAGTTAGTAACTGGGAGTCAGTTAACATGTATTATGTCATGATAAGAGAAATATTTTTTAGGTGTTCAGATTTTAAGGCTTGATGAAAAAGTGTTGACATTACTCCGTCCTGACGGGTAAATTCACCTCCGTTCTGCTGAGTTTCATCCTCTGGATCCTGGACCGAACCAACTGAGCTGTGAAGATCCATTTTTACGTCCTGCTTGTTTATTGATGGCAGGAGGAGGAAGCCTGAGAGCTGCTGGGCTGGGAATAAAGATGGAAAAGAACATTTTCCACTCTTCTGTCCCATTTTTTAGTTTAAAGCTGATTCGTTTAAACATATCAGATCACATTCTTTAGTGTGCAGGTAAACAATGTTTTCCATCAGACTGGAAATTTATACTCATGAGCAGCTTTATCAGGCCCACCTTCTAGTACCAGATTAGACCCATTTTTTCCTCCACATCCTTTATTCCTGGTGTGACAGATGGAAGCGGGTGGTAGAAACCTTCCTCAGAGATTTTCTCCATATTAACATAACGGCAGCACACAGTTGCTGCAGATTTGGAAGAAGCCATCCTCGTGGTTAAACCAGGCCACGTTGGTACTAAGACGCCAAGTGTGCCAAGAACATATACCCCACCATGACACCAGCAGCAGCCTGAAGCGTTGATCCAAGGCAGGATGGATCCATGTTTTCATGATGTTTCCAGCAGATTCTGAGTCTAGCATCTGAATGTGGAGCTGAAATGGAGACTCATCAGACCAGCAACGTTTCTCCATCTTCTATTGTCCAGTGTTGGTGAGTGTGTGTGAATTTTAGCCTCAGTTTCCTGTTCTTAGCTGGCAGGAGGCACCCGGTGTGTCTTCTGCTGCTGTAGCCCATCTGCTTCCAGGCTGGACGTGTTGTGTGTTCAGAGATGCTGTTCTGCAGACTTTGGTTGGAACCAGTGATTATTAGACTTGCTTTTCTATCGTCTCCATCCAGTCTGCCCATTCTCAGACCAACAACCATGCCACGTTCAAAGTCACTTAAATCCCCTTTGCTCCTCATTCTGATGCTCAGTTTGAACTTCAGCAGGTCGTCCTCACCATGACTACATGACTAGAAGCTGCCATGTGGTTGAACAGGTGGACCTAATAAAATAAGTGTAGCTGAATTTTTTCATGTTAATTTGTTCAGGGTTTTGTTTTGTTTTTTCTTTCTAATTTTAATTTGTTCATCTTCATGTTGCTGGAGAATCTTTGTCATGGACGTTGAAGACACAACGGTGGATGTTTGCATCTTCACATTCACACCTGCACACGCAGGACTCGAATGCTGCAGATCTCTGAATGAACAGCAGCAGGGATGGAGCCGGTTTTCCTTAAATATTTACTCTCATATTAGTTTTTAATCAATCAATCAATAATTAGTTTCTCAATGGATGAAAAAATAAAAATGCCTGTCAAGTGGGGAAGCTTTATCTCCTGGAAGTCAAATGTAGAGCTTTAAAACCTGGTGCTTTAAATGAGGGTTTCTGGATCAGTCTGAGACTGCAGACCTGCACTGAGGCTGAATAAAATCATCCTCCTGGATTCAAAGTTAATCCCGTTTGAGCTGGGCCAAGCCCCACCTTTGAAAATCACGTAATAACTTTTTAGGGAAGGACCGTTCATCCTTCACCAGGTCGATGTTATAATTAGGGATTTTTATTCTTATTTCAGTAAAATAAAAGTACCAACCACATTATGTCCTCAGTGGTTATAAGAGAAAACATAGTTATTAATCATGGATATAATGAGAAATTAGAAGAAAGAGCATGTTTTCTGAACACACTCGGTAACTAACAATCAGTTTTGTGTGTTGTGTCAAAGGTGTACACATGCCAGGCAGCGGAAATCTGACTGCAGGCCCCAAACCAAAGTCCTGATCCAGCGCTCGTTTCCGTAAACAGCTGCTCAGACAAATAAGTGCAAACATCAATATATAAAGCACAGATGGTCCAGTTCTAAGGAGCTTAACGTGAATATTTAGTCTTAACAGCTTTAATCTTCATCCGTCTGAACCCTCTTAGAAAAACTTTCAGTCTTTTCTTTAAGTAGTCTTCAGGAATAGTTCTCCAGGCTTCTTGAAGGACTCTTTGGATATTTCTGCCTTTTGTTCCGTTTTCTGTCCAGATGATCCCACACTGCTTCAAGATGATCTCCACAGAAAACTTCAAAATGTAACTGCAAAATGTTAACAGAAATTCTGGTTCCTTGGAGGTAAATAAAGGAAGGAGAACTGGGTCAGGACTCTTGCAGACTAATGTATAGCAGTAGCTACGTTTACATGGACAAAAATGTCCTCTGTCCAACTGAAATCGATCTGATCAGAGGTTCCAGCTGACATGTTTACCCTGGACAAAGCGATCTGATCAGTTGTGTGCACATGCTGGACAGATTTAATGACTGTAACGGCTTTGACATGCACAGTGCTGCTAGGTGGGAAGAAGAAGTGTTTTCCTCATTTTGTTATACTTAATCTTTTGACCGTTGAAAAACTCTTTTAGTTTCTAACAAAAGCATCGTATCCGCCCCAGTCCTGATCTGTTTGGCTGCCGCCAGGTTTCAAGCCTTCCCTGAAACTCACGTAACCCCCACGCAGTTCAAGCATGCGCAGAAACAACATCCGCCACAGAAACAGTCAGATGAGTGTAGATGTAGTTATTTTTTCCTGCTCATCCGATCGGGAGATCTTGAACCACCCCTCTCAATCGGATTGAAAATTCTTTCCGATCGAGGCCGATGAGCTGACATGTTTACATGATGCATTTTTATTCTGATTGGATGTTTGATCTGATCAAAAGTGCTCCATTTAAACGTAGCATGTGAGTCTGTGTGCATCACTTTTTTCCTTTTTGGATGGAAACTATGGGACGCTCCAGGACAAATAAATTAATCACAACACACAGACTGTATAGTTGGTTTTGTTTGTTTGTTCTGTTTGTTTTTTTTTTTTGCAAATCTTAAAAGTGAGTTTAGATCCAGGTGAGCTTTTATTCCTCTGGTAGAAGGATTGAGTCTGCTTATATGCTCTGTAGACTCAGAAATCTTTTTCTGTCACCTCTTAAGCCACTCTAAGGAAAAAGAAAGGTGGTAAGTTTCTGTGATTCATGTCCCCCCTCCCTCCCTCATACCCCACCTCTCTGTGATGAACTAACTCTGCTGTTTTAGTTACTGTTTTTATTTTTGTAAAGAATTGGATTTGTCTGACTGGCTCCTTCAGACAAACCACATGATGCTGCACTCTTGGTTTGCATCAGCAACTGCATGATTCCCAACACACCGAACGTTTGTCGTATGCGTGTTGTTGCTGCATGTTTTCATGTCATAGTAATGTCAAACAGAAAAATCACAGGTTATCGTTTCTTCATCCCCGTGTCAAAGGTTAGAAATTGCATGGCACAAAATGACTGATGGAAAAGGAGCAGTTCACCTAAAAGGAGCGCAGCTTCCTTCGGTCCCAGAACCTGAACTGGCTTCTTTATTCTGCTTTATATTCATGTAAACAAACAGCAGTCACTTTGCATGCTGCAAGAGTGAATAAAGAAAAGGCTTATTTATGCCTGTCTGATTGCAGTAGCCAAAATCTGCTAGAGGACTAAATATAATACGTGATTACATTATATATTCTACCTGAAAATCCTCACATCATAGTCCTTCGTTAATTCACATTTAAAAGATTTTTAACTAAAGAACATGCTACCTGATTTTAACTCATGAAGAAAAAATTTAGAACGTTTCATTATTTAACTCCAAAACTGAAACTTAATGTAAATAACCCTGTAAATGACTATTTCATTCTCAAAAGAAATCATTTCCAGTAATTTATCTTCACAGCATCTCACATCTTAATGGTTTATATTATAATTAATATGTTCGTTTATTCATTGTCAGTCATTATACATGAACAGTGTGCTATATGCATCTTCAGACTGAGTTTATGATCTATAACCACCCCCCCGTCCAGAAACTGAGGTCGCCTACTTTTTCAGTTTTAACAGTTTATGTAAAATTATTGATCTACAACAACAAAACACCATTAATTTTGATTTATTCACAGTAAAAAAAAAAAATTTCAACACTGATAACGTCTCTTTCTGCTTTTTTTAATAGTTATTTCACCTCTGAAATAAAAGCATTCACATCATCTGCAAACATTATGATTTCAGTAGCAAAATTTGAATGTGTATAAACAGTACATAAAAATAACTTGGCCCGAATATCAAACCCTGAAGAGCACCACATAATAATCTCCTAAGCTGTGATACTGTATTATTAAATCCCCACCCCCCTACTGCAAAAACCTAGTTTTTCACCTTGTTGACGTGTCTGAACGGAGATTTTCTGTGTTGCAAGATGTGTCAAAACTGATGACTGATGGTGTATAAACACTGAAGGAACCCATCCAGGTGAGACTTTACAGCCAGTGTTTATGCTCTGTAAGGAACTAATAGAACAGTTAGTAAAAAACACTCATTGAGGGAAAATTAGCGGCCCTGAGAATGAGTTTAACCCTTAAAACTCCAAGCTTTTCTGCTATTTTTGGTCTGCCTGTTGCATAGTAGCATAGTTTTAAGGGTTAAAACTGTTTGTTTTTTTTAATTATTAGTTTATATGGGGTTAATATTTATTTGAGTTTAACTTTAAATAACATCTTAACCAATATTCTCTAAGTTTCTGAAGAAGCAGAGGATGATGAATTGGTCTGAGATCGATAGAGTAATGTCTCGTCAGCTGTGGTTGGTAAACGTTACGCAAACAGCTCGTGTTGTGTTGTTGCATGTAAGCCATAAAACATTTGCTGTAAATCACTGTTGTTTTCTCGTCAATGTTTTCCCTCCTTTTTTTTCCTGTATCACTGCAGGTTTGTGTGTGTGTGTGTCTGTGTGTGTTTTTGTGAGGAGGAGGAGGTTTATTCCAGGAAATGTTTCACTCACAGAGAGGTTTCCTAGGCAACGGTGCTGCATGTTGTGCGATATGCTGTAACCTCAGTCCAGCTGGGAGGCACATTGGACAGAAAGAAAAACCGTGCATCTTTCTGCTGTTTTTTGTCTGTCTTATTGTAGTTCAGGTCATTGATGGTCCTTTCCTCCCCTCTCCTCTCCTCTGTGTGTAGATGCGCAGAAGAAGAGGATTGTTTTCCAAGTCACTCTAAGTAATCACTCCCTTAATGCATGGAAGCTTTCTACATCCTACACAGGGGCAGCCAGGGAGGCGACAGTGAGGGGAAAAACCAGGGCTAGCATGTAGCTTCCTTGAGAAAAAGAAATCACAGGAAGTTCAGATCTGCCAAATTTGCCGTTGACACCTTTCCACATTGCAAGCGAAGAAAGAAATATGAATAAATAAATAATCAGAAAGAAAACGGCAAACTTGACGGACTCCACATTCATTGCTCATTTTACATTAAATGAGGAAGCAACCCTGAGACTTGGATGATGCTTCTGAGTCGGCTGTTCTGTTTTTTTACATTATAAAAAACAGCTACAAAGCTTGCACGGCTTCCAAGGCTGGACATAACTCATCAAAGTCCTCATGCCTCCCACCCTTCCTGCTCTTAAAAGAATTTAGTTTCAACGTTTCCTGTTTTATTTCCATGTGCAGTTCAGTTGAGGGCAGGGTTGCTGTGAATGACTGGCTTGCGTTTGACCCATCAGGACCTCACTGCAGCTTTGCAAGTTTAATCCTGCCCCCTCATGACGATACTCACGGGTTACGGCTCGGTTTGTCTTGCAGATAAAGTTGATGAGATGACGCATGCCCAGAAGGCCTCGCCTGTGGATACGAAGATCGCCACGATCAAACCTCGCCCATCCAGTCGCTGCTTGGTGACGCCCACGGATATGAATGTAAGGGTACACACACGAGCACATGCAATGGGTCTGCAGTCACGTTTGAGATTTGAGGGAATTATTATTGATAGTCAAAATGTTTAGTTTTTTTCACATTATAATAATATGAATAACATTTATTCCCTTTCCATTGTGAAAGTTTTTTGTACAGTTAAAAACCATAAAAATATAGAAATATGAAAGCTATATATATACACACATATATATATATATATATATGTGTGTGTGTGTGTGTGTGTGTGTGTGTGTGTGTGTGTGTGTGTGTCTCTCTGGGTTGGCCCTGTGTGGACTGGCAACCTGTCCAGGGTGTACCTGCCTCTCGCCTGCTAATTGCCAGGATAGGCTTCAGCTTCCATGCAACCCTGAATTGGACTANGGATAGGCTCCAGCTTCCATGCAACCCTGAATTGGACTAAACAGCGTAGATAATGGATGAAATGCATTTCTTTCCAAAAAGTGTTTTATGTGGCATATTTGAACCAAATAAAGTTGGTTACAGTTATCAGAAGGGAAATAGAAAGTGTGTATGTCTTAGTATATCATGAACAACATTGTGATTTTCAGTCCATGTATCACGACCGCCAGGGAGTAGCAGTGGTTCCGCCCACTGTGCCGGGAGCCTTCCTGGGGTTACCTGAAAAAGGCACCATAAAGAAGCAGAAGTCTATAGGTAAGAGTTTCTGTGTCAGTCAAGTCATAAACTGCATGTCCAGTACTTTATGGCTTTAGCTTGTCATAATATTATGAACGCTCAGAGGACTTGCTCTGTATGCTCTTGCAATATTTGCTGCTAATTATAGAGAAATTAGAAGTATCCAGTCAGCAAAGTGTGCTTTCAGGCGATAATATTGGAGGTCATTAAGCATATGCTGAGACTTCACTCTTACTGCAGAACCAGATGAACGCCATGCAGGCTAGTATTACTCACAGCTCTCTTGATTTGCAGTGCTATCAAGAATGGGGGTAATGGAAACACACAGCAGCATGTTCAACCCTGCACCCCTCCTATAATTTACAATAACTGTACAAATGAAAGAAACAACTTTACCTACAGGCTTGTTAAATCATCCACAAATGACATTGGAAAGCTGAACAGTCATCTTCTAACTTAGATTCACAGAGAACTGGTTTTACATCTAAATGTCGGTACATCTCAAAAAATGAAATGGATGTATATTCATATGAGACATTTTGGCCCTTGCCTTCAGATAATAATACTAAACCTCTTTTCAGTGTACACAGCTGCATAATGGCTTCACAACTCACAAACAGATTTACACTGAGCGCTTTGAATATTAATGTCTTTTCTTGTCCTAATTTCCATTTTCAAGATTTCATTTCAGGTAATTGCTCAACTTAATTTGCCAGAAAAATCCCAGATTTCTGCTGCAAACCGCTGCATCAATTTGGCTGCTCAGAAATTTCAGCCTTTAATAAAGGCCAAAAAAGAACTGAAATCAGGAGCACACGCAGTGTGGGACTTGGAGGAAATAAAAAGAAGGGATGTTTCCCTCGGGTCCTCACATAATTTTTCTCTCTGCTCCATTTCCCCAAGGTACAGAGGATGAGAAACAGGGATTCCTCACACCTCCCCTGCTCAAGTTCTCCCGCAGCCTCTCGATGCCTGACACCTCAGAGGACATCCCTCCTCCCCCAGCCATCTCACCCCCTTCACCACCTGCCTACAACTCAGCTGCTGGCCCAACATCCAAGAGCTACGGTACCACACGGCCTGGCTTCACCCAGAACTCTCCTAATGCAGTGACCACCATTAGCCAAACTAGAGACGTTGGAACATTAAGACGCGGCTATTTCCGCCAGAGCTCGGAACAGTTTGAGAGCACACGCACCCGAGGGCGCACGCCAGTCCCCGAGAACCCTTACTCTGAGGTGGGCAATAAGACGCTCTATGTACCGGCAAAACCAGCTAGAAGGAAGGGAATGCTGGTAAAGCAGCCAAATGTGGAGGACAGTCCCGAGAAGTCATGTCACATGCCATCAAGCCCTTCAGGCCCAGTTTCTATGCCTACTACACCTGTAGAACGGACATGCTCCTCCATTCCCATACCCACCATCATCGTTAAGGAGCCTTCCACCAGCAGCAGTGGCAAAAGCAGCCAGGGTAGCAGTATGGAGATTGAACCCACCACCCCTGAGCATCCACCTCTCACACCCACGGTTGGTGGGAGTGGAGGTTTACGTCCAGAGGACCCCCTCTCTCTTAGCAACCCCTTTGCAGCAGCTATTGCTGGGGCAGTCCGGGACCGCGAGAAGAGGCTAGAGGCCAAAAAGAACTCCATTGCCTTCCAGTCAATAGACATTGGGGATGATGAACTGAGCGGTCCCACCCCAACCCCTCGTCTTCGGCAGTCTAAGTCCATTGATGAAGGCATGTTTAGTAGTGATGAACGTCTTCGAAGGATACTGGCCCCACCTTCGGCAGTACAGCTCGGACCGCCAGTTGGTGGCGGTAGTGGCAATATGACAGATTTCAACACTCCCGAGCCGACAGTGGTTCGGGAGCCTCTAAACACCAGAACAGGCCAGTGTCCTAATCTGGACAGTCCTGTTAGTCTCCCAGCAACTCCTCCTAAGAGCCACTACAAGACCAATGGGACCTACCTCCATCCTGTCACTGGCAAACCCTTGGACCCTAACTCTCCTCTTGCCTTGGCACTGGCTGCACGTGACCGGGCCATGAAGGAGCAACAGAACCATCCTCAAACAAATCCTTCTCAGGTTCAGCAAACTCTGAAACACGAAGCCCAGTCCCTTCCTCTTCAGCAGAGCCACAAACCAGACCTTAACCAGCCGCTGTTCATTGACACCAAACTACGTTCTGGTATTGAGACGAGTTTCGCTGCAATCTCCTCAGCGACCATGGGGCGGCCAGGCCGAGGCGGCCTTCGGAGGCAGATGACCGAGCAGAAGTATGAGTCTGATGGTGCGCGGGAAGAGCGGCAGCATCAAGCAGTCGAAGAGAGGAAAAGCGCCCCGGTAGACGGGGTCAACACGTCACATCCAAAGTCAGCTGGGCTCCTGATGGTCCACACAAGCACAGAAGCAACAGGCAACAAGGCAAACAGCCAGGAGGTGGAAGTGCAAGACAGCAACCGACCTTCTGAACTAAAGGACCCCAATCAACCTGACCCTCCCAATGCTTCGACCCTGTCCTCCAATCCTCAGTCAGCTGCATTACGGAAGAGGAGTGTTCCTCTGGGCGAATCCTTGGATGAACCAGTAAAACTGTCCTTCCGCATCCCCCCTCCCCCTCTGGCTTCAGTCGACATCGATGAGGAATTTGAGTTCTCAGAGCCCCTTCCCCCACCGCTGGAGTTTGCAAACAGTATTGATATTCCTGATGATCAGGCCAGTGCCTATGCAGAGATGATCCAGCAACAGAGACGGAACGGAGGACCTCCTCTACCCCCCTATCACCCACATGCCCCACCTCCGGTCATCGATCTGCACAAACGTGTGGCAAACAATATGCCTCCCTCATATCCTCCTGCTCCACCTGACCCAGAGTCTGGAGTGGGTGACTCGGGTATCGAAGAGGTAGACAGCCGCAGCAGTGGGGATCCTCAGCACATGGAGACCACCAGCACCGTTTCCAGCATCTCCACCCTTTCGTCAGAGGGGGGCTTCTGTGACAGTGCTCTGGAGAGCCTCTACGCCACCGCAGACGGGCACGCCTTCCTGGTGGACCGTCCGCCTGTTCCACCCAAACCCAAAGGCAAATCTGTTATCAACAGAACATCACTTTATCGTGACGCCCTCATCGAAGAGCCCCCAGAGTCCTATGGGTCGCCCCCCCAGGCCCCGCCCCCTCCCCCCTCATCTTCTGAACCTCCAAGGACTCCTTCTCAAAGAACATCCAAACTATGGGGTGATCAGCCCCCCGATCTACGCAGCCCCCCATCCACACCGGACACGAAGAACACCGTGATCACTGAGCTGAGCTCCATCCTGCAGCACATGAATCGTGACCGACCATCGAAGCCAGGAGAGAGCCTTGACTCCCCCACAGGGACCAGGGGGGGCTTCGGAACCAGGTATCGGAAGTTGGATTATTTTGGATGATATGTGGATGTGTCATGTACCTCATCTTTTCTAGTCCCAGAAGTGCTTCATTTTTATGATTATTAGTTTTTATGTCAGATTTTTATTCAGTGTGATTTGAACAAATCCAAACCCCTCTTAGTGTACAGTTGTTTAATTTTTGCAGTTAATATTTACATTGAGCATGGTCTGTTTATTCAACTGTTATCACTAATTATTTCAGTGGTTTTTTGACATTGCATCTATAATTACATGCATAGTGGATGTGTGACTGGACTGACTGATTCATTGAGAAGAGATGTGCAAGGGTTCCATATGCTTTGAAATACCAGTGGTGGATTTGTTGTAGATTTAATTCTTCCAATATTCACAGAAAATCATTCATTCATTGAGACATGTCATATAGATATTCTGCATTGTGTTTTCACACTAGTTTTTTTTAAATATCAGCCATAAAGAAACCTCCAAGTTGCTCTCAAGAAAGACTGTAAGTTTATTTTTTAGATAGACATATGTTTGGTCTTTTGTTGACATGTATCCATATACAGTTATGAGGAAACGCGAGCACACCCTCTTTATCTCACAAGGTTCAATCTTTTGGGACATCTTAGAATTAAACAACCGATGACATATTACTTCAGGCTATTATTTACATACATGACAAAAACTGAAGTTCAACCTTAGTACTGCTATAGAAATTAAGAGGGTAAATACTTCATACCAACTATGCAGCATGGTGGTGGAGGGAGGGTGATCTGGGTTTATTCTGAAGCTACAGAACCTGACACCTTGCAGCAGAGGTGGGAGATTGTGCCA
>CM047975.1:3096039-3107890 GCA_026261665.1 Melanotaenia duboulayi | reverse complement strand
GGTTGAGGCTGGAAACATCGTGTCTGATGCTGCCTGGGATTAAAATCTTAAGCTTCTACACAAAAGTTTACATAAAAAAAATAGTCTGACCAAAAATAACCAAACAACCTTGAGTTTCAAGGGTTGATGAAGCTGATGAGTCCAAATATTTATTTTATTTCATACCGTTCCTGCTCTCTCGGGTTGCAGATGTACGGAATCTGTGCAGCTGAAGCTCATTAGAAGTTTGTGTTACCTGAACGTTTGCCGCTCATCCAGGTTCTGAGAATGTTTTCATTCACTCCCACACATCATCGTCTGAAGGAACGTTTCCTGGTTTCGGCCTCAGATCAGATGCTTGTCGTTTGTCAGATCAAACAATCAGAGGAATTCTGGGCTGTGATGTGACTGTAGATCAGCAGCCTGCTGCTTGGAGTGAGTGTTTTTAAACCCTCCTCTCTTGGACGTCACCAGGGTCTCTGAATATCAAACTCTGTGCTCAGCGCAGGATTTCGTGTTGCTCTCACTACTTTGTCTTGGGGAGGGGGTTGCCAGGCAGCAGGAGACGAGGTTGTAGGCAGATAGGGGGGAGTGCCATGTCATGTGAAGATGGGCCTGCAGAGGGTGAGACGCTCCTGCCTCTGTGACCGTTAAACAGATGGCAACACTGATCATGGCCTAGATTCACACCTGCTCGCTCTCTCTCTCTCTCTTTCTCTCTCTCTCTCTCTCTCTCTCTCTCTCTCTCTCTATCTCTTTCTCCATCACTCTCCCTCCTTATTTCCTCATCTCTTAGTTGGAATCAGCTGCAGTAACATCCAATTTTCTCCTCTAGATATTTGTGAAGAGGGCTTTTTTTTTATCTTTGTCTCTTAGACTCCCAGATTAAATGTGCGTTGGTTGTGCCTGTGGACGGCACGGTTGCCCGGCAACCAGCTGATGAGAGCAGCCTTGAGGCCTGCAGTGATGTCAGTCCGAGTCAGGGGAGGGGTGTGAGTTTGCACAAGTGTGTGAGAGATGAAGCGGGAGGATGGCAGGCCAAACCCTCAGCAGAGTTCAGCATCATCTCACGCAGGTCACGTGCTGCGCTTCTTTAGTAGGCCACCGTTATGTAACCCGAGCCAGCGCGTGTGTGTTGATGCTTCTATAAATACAGTGGATGTATGCCAGTGTGTGCGACCTCGTATGCGTGAGACGAGTGTGCTGAAACAAGCAGGGAGTCATGTGATGTGCAGGCACTGAAGGCGAGGTCTCCCACCGAAGATATCTGTAACGCTGCATCACGTTCCTCTGATGGAGATGAGAGATGGTCACTGAGAGAGACACACACTCATGCTACTAACGTGTGTGTATGCTGTAGTTGCACAACCTCAACTCCAAAAGTCTGTTTAAAATGATGTAAATAAAAACAAAATGCATTGATTTACAAATCTCATGAATCCATATTTTATTCCCAGTAGAAGATAAGCAGTATATCAGATGATGAAACTGAGACGTTTCACCATGAGATGAAAATATGAGCTGATAGTGAATCAGATGCAGCAACACGTCTGGAAAACGCTGGAACAGGAGCAACAAAAGGCTGGAAAAGGAACTGGTACAAGTCAGAATCAACTGAAGGAACATTTGAAGATCCACCATCTACAGTGTATACTATCATCAGAAAATACAGAGAATCGGGAGGAATCTCTGTATGCATGGGGCAAATTTACATTAAAAAAAAATCAGATGTACTTTATTGATCCTGGACTGGAAAATTCCACATTTTTACAGCCAGTTTGTCTCAGATTGGTGAAGCTCTGTCCAGCTTTCTATCTGAGAAACTCTTCTCCTTTTATACCAGTCATGTTACTGACCTGTTGCCAGATAACCTGGTTAGTTGTCCAATGCTCCTCCAGGTGTTTCTGACTTGTACCAGGTACTTTTCCAGCCTTTTGTTGCTCCTGTTCCAACTTTTTCCAGACGTGTTGCTGCATCAGATTCACTATCAGCTCATATTTTCATCACATGGTGAAACGTCTCCTCTGACATGTCGTTTATGTTTTTTGGAGTTTTTAAAATGTGAGTAATTTAATTTTGTTCTAAAACTGTCGGAGTTCAGCTCGGGTCTCCGGACTTCTTATTGAGAGTGTGACATAGAGCAGGTTGAAAGGGATCATTTACAGCCTCTTAGAGATGAGGTCAGCCTCGTGCACCAGTAAAACTAAAACTGATGAATAACTGAGGAAAAGTTTATAATCTGGGTCTGTAAAAAGAGCCATTCAGACATGGAGTAACATATGTTTGTCCTTTTAATCTTCATTTAAGATTAGCGCTGCAGATTATTTTTATGAAACATGACCTATTTGGGTATTTTTCATATTAATAAACATAAATCCATGACAACAATTTGCAGTAAAAGCATTAAAAGATGTTTTTTTGAGATCACAGGCCGTGGTGAGTTCACCTTCACTCCTGGGGTCAGAAAAATGAGCTGATCCTGGACCAGCTGTTAGAGAACAACAGATAAGAGTCATACGTGCACGGCGTTCTGGTGACCCTCTTTAGCTATGTGTGACATTTTGTAGCTACAAGAAATGATAATAAGGTCAGAGAAACTAAACGAGGTGCTGTGCTAATTAGTCTTCATAGCTAATTACATGCTTTTTAAAAGCAGGGTGGTGGTGGGAGCGGAGCTTTCTGGGCTGCAGGTGAAGTGTGGTCGAGTGCATCATGTTTGCATGTTGTTAATGTGTGTTGCTGCAATGCTGTGCACCATCTAACGTTGTCCTCCTGTCTCCGTCTCATCCATCCGACACGTCCTGGAAAAGCTGCTGCTGAGCTGTAAGTTTTCCCACCACGCAGCGGGCCTGAGTGAAGGCAGCTCTTTCACTGTGGCCCAGTTCCACTTTGGCAGCAGGACCCTTCACTTCCCCTCAGGCTGTTCCATATGTCACAAGCAGGAAAGAGCGATATCTAGGCTAAATGCAGCTCCTTGCAATTGGTGGAAAAAGTCCATTTTGAGAGTGTGGGGGTTACGTTTGGCCTGTTTTCTGCCCCTTGGTTAAGTTTTTTCTGTACGAACACAAGCTGTGGGTTGACAATGCTCTCTGTTTGTCAGGAGACGGCTTGAAAGGGAACAAAATCCTCAGGGGGAGAGGAATTAATGTGTGATCATCCTGCATGGTTTGAAGTGAGTGTGTGTGTGTGTTCTGCCGCTCCACATATCAGCGCAGCATCACATGCATCTGTCTGCAGCAGCAGGTAGAGGAGGTGTGCTTGGTAATTACTGCACTGAATTTAAAAATAATTAAGTTAAATAAAAATAATTTATGTCAGAAAGAAGATACAGATATGAAAAAAATGAGATTTCAAGTGCTTTATAATATGTTCTCTTAAAGGATAGTTAAATAAATGTAAACATCGTCACAATATATTTCACCTCTTTGTACTAAAACAAAGGGAAGAATTCAGACTTATTTTCTATTCATGGGTCATTTTTTTACTTTTCTGGCCCAGTTGAGACCAAATTGACCCTGAACTAAAATGAGTTTGACACGTCTGTAATAAAGGAAGATGTCATGCAGCAGTGAGCCTCCCTGATGTGTTTAATGGCTTCTGGACAGCAGAGGACTCCGCGGCATCGGGGAAGAACAAACAATCGGAAGGACACAGTTGTTGTTGGTTTTAGTTGTTTCCAGGGACTCGGTAACAGATGACCTGAGACGGCTCTCTTTTTTCAGCTCGAATCAGCTGTAAGTTCTCCTCTGAACTTCCTGACCTGAAAAGGTCAAACAAATGAGAATTTTACAAGAAAGGAAGCTGATCTGATCAGATTGTTTCATTTTAGGAGATTATCTGCATGTGCATGAGCCTGATTTCCTCTCCCTTCATCCAGGACTGACTGTACACACTCTGAATTTATCGTCTGCATGTAAAGACTGAAGAAGAAGGACGTGTTCATGCAAACTTAAACTAAACGTTTCATGCTGTGTCTCATTTCTGGAATTCAGATCAGGACAAAAAATTCTGAATGCATAAACACAGAGTTTAATTCAGCACCAATGATCCTTCGGCCGGTTTTTAAAACAGAAAACTTTTGTTTTCAGTATCAGTGTCCAGAAGTCCTGATCTAGTCCACATTTCTTCACATCCGACTTTGTTGAAGACTTTTAAAAAGGTATGAATGAATGGTTATCCAGCTTTTCCCTCCTTTCCAGTCCAGGTACAAAATCAGAGAAACTTTACTGGCTCTGAATCGTTCAGGCAGAAACAAAGCTCCTAACCAGAGTTGTGTCAGCATAACACACAACTTAGCAGGATCTTTAGCCTCTTTATTACTAGCCGCCTGTCACTTTAGTTTTATCTGTGAAAACCAGCTAAATTCAGACAGTAAGACAGACAGAAAACAGGATTTCAGCAGCAACAAGGGGATTCCCAAACAGCTGGAAACCTGGCATATCTCATCATGGTGGCAGAAACTGGACGCATGGAGGATCTCCGGTCTCTAAACGTTCTTCCCTTTTGAAGGATTTGGAGGAAATTTCACTAGTCAGAATATTTAAGTTTAATTTTAACCCCAAACTGTCAATGTGTAAATCTTTTACATCAAGGCTTCAAGAGAAAAGTATGTTCAGTTGGTTTTAGGCCCAGTCCTCTGCAAGCTCTTAGTTAGCAGAAGCATAGTGTCCCTTTGTAATTTGGAGGTTGTGAGTTTGTCATCATCTCCAGACAACCACCAGCACCTGGACTGAGAGGATGGAAGAGCTCTGCACCTAAATCTGTAAAAGACTAGACGTTTTCTTTGGATCTTTTCCCACAAACAGTTCTAATAAGCCCTGAATCCCCTTGTTAGCTGCTCATAACCACCATCAATTCTTTCACTGTCCAGTCCACTTCATATGCTTGTGATCCCCATTTTACATCATCACATTTATATAAATGAACTCACCAGATTATTTCATCCATACCTGCAAGTCTGTGTGTTTATTTATGTTTATCTTAGAGTAACAGTGACAATAAAGATCTGTTCAGGCCCCTGAAATGGTTCTTTGTAATGAAAGGCACAAGAAGGAAGATGCATGAACAATTTTAGGTGGTTTACATACATACAGTTGTTAAAAGCTAATCTTCTTCTTCAGCTGTTTCAATGAACTATAACGTGATTGTTCTTAAACTAAAACTTTTTTTTAACTGGCAGAAATAATTTAATGACACAAGAGAGTTTAATTATAAGTACGAGAAAGTCCACAGCAGTCGGTGTGAAAATGAAGCTGCAAACATCCGAAACAAACATCAGCTGCTGCGGCTTGGCTGGAAAAGTTTGCATGTGGCGCCACCTTCTGTTAATCTGCAGCATTACATCATCTTTTTAAGACTTTATCTTTGTTCATTCATTCCTCCTAATGGTGGTTTGACCTCTCACTAAGAGTTTGACCCAGTTGCATCATGGGAAGTTGTGAACCTTGCTGATCATCTTGATCTGTTTGAAAACATTACCTTTGTATGTTTTCAGACTTCTGAGCTGTCGTGAACTCATCACTCTTTTCTAAAGTCTGACAAACCTTTCAGGTCAAATTACACTGCAGGTGATTGAATCAGTTTACCAGTAAGAACCAGCGGGTTTAATGAAAGGGTTGTTCTCTTGTTCATCGGGGGGGGGACTCGGGTTCAGAGACCTGAGAATGATGTGAAAAGGGTGAAAAAAAAGTTGAGATGGAGTGAAGAGGAAGAGTGGATGAAGATGAGAGAGAATGGATGAGTCGGGGCAGATGAATGGATGAGTATGGATGAATTTGCACATGAATGGATGGAAGAATGGATTAATAGATGAGGGAAGGAAGAAGGGATAGAATGGACGGACGGATGGATGGATGGACTGATGAACAGATGGATGGATGGACGGACGGATAGATGGATGAGGGAGGGAAGAATCTGAGCCTCGGCGGTTTTTGACTTAATGTGTTGACAGTAATGATGTTGCTGTGGAATAAATCTCACCTGTGATTTTTGCTTGTTTGTGTGTGTGTGTGTGTGTGTAGGTGTGTGTGTGTGTGTGTGTGTGTGTGTCACCAGCAGCTCAGTGACCATGACTAACCTGTAGTCTCCTCTCTACCCCCCTCCCAGGGCTCCCGCAGATGACTCAGGAATGCGTAACAATGCTGCAGCCGCCGCTGCCCTCACCTCCACTCCCCCCAGCAGCCTCCCATCCCACACCCACCCCTGCAGCCCACCAGACTCCACCTCCTCCCTCACTCCCTGCTCCTCACTGCCCCCATCTGTGTCACCCACGCTCACAGATGTCTTCGGCCTGCCCACCCCGCCCATGGGCAGCGGCGGCGGCTACAGCCTGAGCTCGTCGTGCGGGGGCAGCGGCAGCTCGCGCTCCCCATCCCCGCTCACACTGATGCAGGCGGTGGCAGCCTCGGGGAAGCCCTTTGTCTCCAAGCCCATGGAGCTGTGGAACAAGCACGATGTGGCGGACTGGCTGGAGAGCCTGAACCTGGGGGAGCACAAGGATGCCTTCCTGGACAATGAGATCGAGGGCGCCCACCTTCCATCCCTGCAGAAGGAGGACCTGATAGACCTCGGCGTGACCAGAGTGGGCCACCGTATGAACATCGAGAGGGCCCTCAAGCTGCTGCAGGACAGATAAGGCCCGAGGAGGCCGGGGGGATGGCGTGGATCAGGGCTGAAGAGAGGGGGGCGTTTAAGATCACTTTTACCGATCTCTTCATCGGACATAATCTCAAGTCGTGGGTAGAAGTTTTGTCCAAGCTGACGCTGCCTCTTGCTGTTTTTGTCCTCTCTCATCCTCCGCTGTCGCCCTCATCTCAGCGCTCCGGTTTGTCCGCCCTCGTCCTCCTTCCCTCCGTCCCGAGGGGATGTGTGGAGGAGCTGCAGAAGGGAAATGCTGCTATGTCCGATCAGAGGAGGACAGGACCGTGGACTGTCCAGAAGACTCTGGAACTAACTCGTCTGGAGGTTTTTCGAGCTCTCCCATCTGCTTTGGAATACTGAAGACTTTCCCTGCACCCGGAGTGGGTGCATGAAAACCAGCTGAGCTGGTCGTTGCTCCTTTTCTATCTTTGCTAGAGTTTGTTCAGAGAATATTTCTTCACTAGAGTCCTACCGGAGTTATATTTCTGGGTGCATCTGAGGTTGTAGAGAAAAATAGACTCCTGTTTTGTTTTTTTTGTTTTTTTTTTCTTTGGCTTTTCACCTGTTTGTGTCTGAATCAGAGCATCTGCTGACGTGTTGAAACTAAAGCTAAACCATATCCTGTGTCCACGCACACACGGTTTCTGCACAGTGCCACACGATTCGTGATCACACACTTTCTTCACACACACACATACTGTTGGCCTTCGTCTCCTAAGAAAGAGCTAAATGAACGGAGAGGTGGTCATCAGAGCTACCGATCGACACCCGTCCAGGTCGGGATGTGAGGAAAACCGAGAGGACACAAGGTGCGAGATGGACATCGGACCGGAAGAATTGAAGCGTTCTCCTTTCGGTTCTGATTGACCCAAAAATCACCTCAACCCGTTCACAGCTTAGACAAAGTTACTTCTCTGCTTCTGTCGAACTTTCCGCCTCACAATAAGCAGGTCAGCACGTGCAGATGGTGATGAAGTGTGACGGGATGCGTTTAGAGGAAACATTTTGGGAAACACAGATTTGCTTTCTTGCTTCGTGCAGCGTGAAACTTCCATCTTCTTCTTCTGCAGCTGTTTGATATGAACCAAAACATCCAGTTTTATCTTCCTTAATCCTCCAACTCTCCATCTAAGCCGACCACAATCTCTCCATCCTTACAGAACTCCATTTCCCATAAGCCCTCACAGAAAAACTAAAACTCAGGACCACATTTCATGGTTTCACAAACACTGACGCGCGTGTTCATTTCATCCTCAGGTCACATTCTCATCCTTCATAACTGTCCGATTCCCTCCTGTAAGGCAAGGCAGGTTCATTTCTACAACTCATTACATGTACAAGTCAACGTTCTTTAGATAAAACACTAAAAGCATCCAGTAGAAACAGAACAAGTTAAATAGAGAAACATACTGTGAGTTACATATTATACAGACATGAAGGGGAAGCAGAGTTCCCAGTGAAGTTGAACTCATTCGCACATTGTTTTCTTTCTGGTGACTACGTGTTTTTATAATCCTGTCATCTTCTGACACATTCAGACAAGGTGAAACATCTGTCCACATCTGTGCTGTGACTTCAGATACAAAATATGTCTCAAACATCTCCTAAAAGTTGCAACACTTGACACATGAAAATTAGTTCAATCTGGCAGCAAAAACCAGATTCGTTCATTTCTGCGTGTGAAGCTGGTGCCTGCAGACGGTTAGCCAAGCTTAGGTGGGTATAGCACAGTTGTGAATGGACAGTGGCTGTGAGTGGACAAAATTCTTCTGTGAGTGGCCTCAGGTGTGTACAAGTGTACCGTCGTCGTCTATGGTCCTTTTGAGGTGCTACTCGTCCCAAACGGAGCTCCAGCTCCTGTCGAGAAAAGCTGCAGTTTTAAAGCTTCACACAGAGTTGTTTGTCCATTCAGGGACACCGTAGTAAAAATGGTGGCAGCTGCCATGTATTAGAAATCTATAGAAACACAGTTTTTAATAATAAATTTATATAAAATCTTTTTATTATTGCTTTTTTTTGTTAAACATTGCAGCTTTAATTAACATGTTGCCACCAACCATTTAAAGAATAAACTGGTTCCAGAGGACAGAACCAGCACGAGTAAAAACTGTGTTCATTTCACAAATTAATCTCTTTGCTTTAACTTGTTAAGTTTGACAGCCCTACTAAAAAAACTAATTCATTTGATAAATGTTATTTGTTATTTGTTTTTTGTTATTTTGTTGCTGCTTTTTTTTTTCATTGATCTGGCAACCCCAAGTTTAGGAAATGTTGCTTTAAATGAGAACATAAACTTATTGTGTACCTAAATCAAAGTAAGCTAACAGCCTCCTTTCATCATTTATATTAATGACAGAAGAAACCAGTCATATAGAGTTATTTATTTTATTAAACACTGAGTCACAGATGAGACCCACGACAGATGTGTCACAACGAAGCTTCAGTTTCACCATCCTTATGTGGAGGAAATGAAGGACGACTGGTACCAAATAACAAATATTCCTGATTTAGGAACCACACAGTTTCTGAGACCATTTTATCACCTTATGATAAAACTTTGCTCAAAACCCTGTTGTACACAATCTGGTATTTGTCTAGTGCCCCTTGGTGGACACCTTATACACTGCAACAATTCTGAGTTATCACATGGTAAAAAAATGGCATATATATATATACATATATATATATATATGTATATATAAAAAACTTTAGAGGGTTACGTATCACAGACAAAACTACAGCTATTGTTTACTTCCTAACTTTGTTGATATCTTCATGTTCATCTCTTCCATCCTGTAAATCCTGATGTTCTCCAGTCAACATCAATTTATTCACAACATTTAAAACAACCAGAGTTCTGTCCCATAATGCAATGCTGCAGAAACTGCAGTAGGACTTTAAAGAAATCATCTGTACTGTAACTGTAAGGAAGTGTGTGTGTGTGTTTCCCAAAATGTTGAACTGGTATAAACTGGCAGCAGCGCTTTAATGGACTAGAAACCAGCTGTGAGTTCTGTTGGATACTTTGAACACAACTTCTTATTAAGGAACTAGATCTTAAAGCACCTAAAACAACATTTTTACCAGGGAAATGGCTTTATTTAATCAAAATGACTATTTGTGCACTGCTCTTTGCTAAATTAAAGAAAAATTAACCCAGAATGCAGAATGAAGCATTTTGTGGGCTGGAAAAAAAAAGTCCAGTTCCAGAGGAAAACTGGAGACTCCACAGAGCAAAGATCAGGACTTTACTTAGAAATAAACTCATCAGCAAGTTGATTATTTGTCCTGCAGCTTCATCCAGATGAGATGAAATCTGGCTGAGCTGTTTGACTTGTAGAACTTAGTGTTGAGTTTTAGGTCTGAGTCTGGACCCGATGTCAGCCCTGTGTGAGACTAGAAAGGGATGAAAGCGGCTCTGAGCTGCTGCAGATGGTGTTTCAGTGTTTCAGAAGCTCAAAGTCTGAGGTTAAAACATGTATATAAGAGTGATTTAACAGGATAGAAGTCTATTTGAGTCCATGTATAGCTCTATGAAGATGTTTAGAGGGGAAAAAAGAAATTCTATGAGAGTTGATTTATAGTTGTCGTAGCTGACCTGATGACCAAAGTGTTGGTCCACCCACCCCCACCCACCCCCCATCCTGCAGAGGATGCCTCGAACATCTCTGCTCCCTTCCTCCGCCGCTGCAGCTCAGTCTTAGTGGATTCTCTGCTTTGTGCTCGATGGCGACCCGACGTGGTTTAGACCAAAGCCGGTCCGGTCTGGTTTCATCACACACTCTGCAGCTTCATGTAGACGCAACTTTCTGAGGAGACAAACACACACCAAGCTCTGTGTTCTGTGAACATTAGCCGTGCGGAGGCGTGCACAGGACGATGCTGCTATGATCCTGTTTTCAAACTCACAGCGGCGTGTCGGAGGGTAGAAAAGCACAGTATTTTTAAAGATTTGTATAGAGTTCTATGACATTTTATAGAGGTTATCTGAACAAAAACTGTTCACACTGATGCTTGGATTGCCAAAAAAATAAGATAAAAATAAAGAAATACTATATACGTAGATTAAACCGTGGATTATTATCATTATTATTATTAGATTATGGGTTATGTAAGAAGCAATATTTATTCTGAATGAATCTCCTTGGTTTGTTTTCTTTTCCATTTTGAAGTTACATATCATGATGCAGCCACTCATCAGTGTTTTCATGAAGTGTTGCCTCACTTTCTACTGCAGTAGATTTAAGATATTTTGGCCAATCAAGTGACCACGAAGCCAGGTATTTTCCAACAAACGCCATCTGCCTGATTAACCTCTCATGTCAAACCCCTGAGTTTAGACTGTGTGTATAAAATGAGCAAAATGTACATTTTAAAGACTTTATCTGCAGGCCATCTTGGTAGGAAACTATATGAAAACTATATATGTGTATACAGAAATCCACCCAACAGATTAGCGGTGGCCGGGGGGGTCCCCGCGAGCCCACCGAGCAGTTTTCTGTGTGGAAATGTAGAGCTGAATAGATGTAGTAGGAATCTTTAAAGCGCCACCCACTGACCCACTCTCACTCTCCTCCCCCCTTTTAAAGCACTTCTCCCACCTCATCACCGTCCAGCTGTTTCTTTCTTTTCTCTTTCTTTCTTCTTTCTTTCTTTATTGATTGATTTATTTTTTTCATGAATAGATTTGATTCTTTAAGTCTTCATAGAGGCTAAGATGTTTTCAGTAATTTGTGCAAAGACTTGTGTTCATGTTTTCTATGTTGCTGTAATTTTGTGCTAATAAATCATCTTAGAGTCAACTAATTACTGAAATGAAATGAGAGAAATTTCCTGTAACAGCACTCTTCCTCCTCCCCTGCCCCCCCGCCCCTCAATTCCTCAAAACTTCCTGTATGGCAACCAAATTTCACTGTAAGAAATAAATATAATATTGCACTAGTGTTGTATCCCTTTCTGTCCTTACAGGTTCGTCAGCAGCTGGATGATGTAGGTGGAAACGTGTCATCATCCGGAGCCGCTTTAAAAACTTAACTTATAAAGGTTTTCTCTGTAACTTCATATTGAGAACAAAGATTATCCTCCAGGAATAATGATGGAGATGGAGTCCGTTCATACAACTCTCATTTCCAGAAGAGCTGGGAAAAATGTCTTAGATGCTGTAAAATTTTAAATACAAACCTTTACTGTACAACCTCAATACTAAATAATAATAATAATAATAAATTTTATT
>CM047975.1:3061461-3073825 GCA_026261665.1 Melanotaenia duboulayi | reverse complement strand
TGGTAAAGGCCTAGGAGCCTCTTCATCTGGTTTCTCTGAGAGAAATCCAGAGTTAATATGTAGGGTTTCTTTTATTTATTTTTTACCCAGCAGAGGGTTATATTTATACGTTATATTGTTATATTAGTGACCAAATACAGAAAATAAATAAAACTGTAAAAGGAGTGATCATGTGATTTTACACATTTTATATTTATAGTGTTGGGAAAATAATTATTTCTCTGATAATTGTACAAAGAAAATCTAATGATGACGTCTCTATAACATCCAGGTGTTACAGATGTGTCGCACCATCACACCATCTTCTGAACCTACGTCCTCTGATCAGACGTGTTGAAAGTCCCGCTAGCTAACAACATCTCTGATGTCCCGACGTGGAGACGCCACTGAGGAACAGCTGGAGTTAGACGAACGTCCGAGACATGACCGGCAGCTGTTTCTAAGAAACCAACATGTCCACCGTCCAAGTTTTAACACGGCTTCACTCTGAGCTTCAGGGCTGAATTTACTCCTTCGGTTGACAGTGCAGTAACTGCAGCGTTCACCCAGCTGGAAAGTGTTAGATTAAAATCCACTTTTCTCAGTGCAGCGGATCCTGGCAGCAAACAAACTCTACACGACTGAAACACCCCCCTTTCACATGAAGAAAAGGCTGAAGAAACACAGTGGAATCAGGATGTATCATCCACCTCTCTAGCTTTACCCTCCCGGAATAAAGAGGAATTTTACTGGAATGTGAGGAAACATGGAGGACTGCAGCTCAATTACAAAGGACAAGTTAGAACATCACCTTTCTGCGAAGCATGCTTCTCCGTCTTTCCAGCGTACTCAAACCCAACAGCTGACTGGAATGAGAGGAAGAAAACATGTGATCTCTAACGGTTCAGAGACGTTATGCTGGCTAACAGAAGGTTTCTGTTAGCCAGCATAAACCTGAGACAATGTGTTGAACACTGAAGATAAACTGAAATCTTGTTTAATGTCAACTGGAACAAAACTGCTCTGAAACATGTTTTCAGCAACAGCTGCTGCCACCCAAACAAAACCCTGCATGTTAAACACTAAACCAGAGACTGTGTTCCAGGGATCTGCAGCCAGAGAAAAACCGACAAGGATCTGTTCTTTGGGAATAAAACTGTGTTGTTAAAGTGCTGCAGACTTTCTTTCTCTCTCAGATATGAACCCCTGAATCTGTGCTTGTGGTAAACTGTCAGCCAGAGGAAATACCTGGTCCACGCGGTCGGCCTGCACTCCAAACTTCCCTCCAAACCCCTTGGACGTGTCCGTCTGGGAGCAGTGCTTTGACAGCTTGCTCTGGTAGTCGTGACCCACAGCAGACTGAAGGCAAAGGGACAAGTTTTTATACAACCCTGTTCTGCTCAAAAACCAAAACAACCAAACCAGTGTGAGAAGAAACAGGCTCTAATAGCGGTTAGAAATGTTTTGTATTACGTGGCTTTCGCCCCAGCCAGCATGTTTATATGGAGCTCATAAGGGTTACGTTTGGGCTGCTGACAAGGGTCCTGGGTGGGTTTGTCCACGCTGGCCTCACCAGTGTCTGCCCATTTGGGCCTCAAATGGGTTCTGACTGGGTTCCAAATAGGGCCCATTTCCATGTTACCCAGCTTCAGCCCAAACTCACTCAACCCACATTTATACTTTATAGGGCTCATTTAGCCAGCCCACATGGGCTCCCCAATGTGGGGCCCATTTTATAAAAAAAAGTTGGGCCCTATTTAACTTCCAATTAACCTTGCTAGGTCCCTTATGAGGCTCATACAGCAGGCCCACGTGGGCTTTGCATATGAGACACACGTTACTGAAACTAGTTCAATCCCAGGCCCACTCAGGACCCACATAGTCCCTATTTAACCCCTGTCCATACGGACATGCTGGCTGGGACAATGCCCATCCCAGACTACAGCTGGAAACTCAGCCAGCAGTTTGAGGGTATGTGATTGGTGACAGATGCAGTTTGGGGTGAACAGTGCTCGCTCATCACATTCATGGTGAAATGACCTCGCAGCGCTGAGAGAGAAAGGTGTGGAGGGACCGAGCGGCCTGCAGGAAAGATCGAGCGTGAAACAGCAACAACTGCCTGTTGTCACTCTGCTGCAGAGACTCGGGAGCTTCTACGCCTAAAAAAGATTTTTTAAGCTCTAAGATGAATGACACGGATGTGTTTTGGTTCTGTGGTTCAGCTGTTCAGTGAAAATATTAAGGTGTTTGGTGCGTTAGGACACAGGCCAGACTGAGGTGTATTTTGGTTTGGTGTCGCTCTCTCAGCTGTGATGATGTGTAAAAACGATGCAGAGCAGAAGTGCAGCAAGAAACTGCAACTTTTCCACCAAAGCTTTGGTCCCTGCGTTCTCCTACCTTATCCATGCGGTCCTGCTGCACTCCAAATTTTCCTCCATATCCATGCGAGGCTTTGGGCATGTTCTCCAGCTCCTTCTGCTTCAGGCTGGTGTGCTCCGTGGACACCGTCTCCCGCAGCTGATGGATGCTGCAACAAAGACGAACACAGTTAGGAGGCACAGCGAGAAGATTTGCTGTATCTGACACATGAAAAATGATCTCCATCCTCACTCGATGTGCTCCTGATGTCCTGATCCGGCCACCGTTTTGGCCCCCCAGCGCTGCTCTTTCTCTGACACGTCATTCTACAATTTGGGGGGCAGAAGGTTAAAATGGATTAAAGAGTGAGGAAGGGAAGGAGAGAAGAAACATGAAGGGACATCTGACATCTACCTCAAAGTCAGGGTCGGTCTCCCAGTCGTCTCCTCCTTCATCTACATCCACCTTTACGTTCTGTCCTGCTGCTGCCTTCCACATCTTTAATGAGCCAAACCCACACACGCTGGAATAAAGAATAACTGTTGGATAACAGCTCATTTCCTAAAGAAGTTCAAATTCTGATAAACCTTCAAACACAGTAGTTGTATCTATGTTTTTGTATGATAAATGTGATAAATAAATAAAGCTGTTATGATGGATCATTGTGGATTTACCAGATAGAGCCTCTGAATAAACACACTTAGAGGCTGGGTTGCAAACCTCCTGGACGGGATAGAAATGCCTGGAAAACTTCCATAGATCACCTAAAGCAGGGGTACCAAAGTCCAGGCCTCAAGATCTACTATCGAGCAACTTTTAGATGCAACCCTTCCAACACAACTGAATGGCTCGTTACCAGGCGTCTGCAGAGCTGAATGACGTGGATAAGGGAACTGAGACATTTGATTCAGGTGTACTGGAGAAGGGTTGCATTGAAAAGCTCCAGGATTGTCGATCTCGAGGACTGGACTTGGGCTCCCCTGACCTAAAGGGTAAGCTATCCGTCACAGTTTACCCCACAGAGCTACACACTACCGTTCAGGATGGATAGATGGATAAATAGATACTTTCACTGATACCAAAGATGGGAAATTAGGGGTTGCAGTTCTTGAGATTATAAGCGATAACGCTCGGGATTGCTTTGTCTAACAGCGTTGAAGTAGCTGTGTGTATTAACAGGATCCAGCTCCAATCAACACACACATGAATGTTTATCTTCACTTGTGCTGCAGGACTCACTTCTCTTTGACAGAAACACATTAGCACTCTGCAAAGTGGCAGCATGGTTCCCACCTGCAGCAGGCTGAGCTGACAAACAGCCGCATCAAAAATAAATCTCAGCAACGTTGAGAGTGGTGCTCATCAGAAACGGGTCTTTCACAAGTCCTGATCAGCGGCTGCCTGTAGGTGGACTTTACATTCAGACCAGCGAGTTTGAAACTTTTCCCACAGAGGTCCAGTTTTATTAAATGTGAAAATTTCTAAAGTAGGAATGTGCCTATCAACCCTTCGATGTCTGTCAGTAAAAATATTGGATTTAATACTTTTAAATGTCGAGATACCAGTGAGTGCATACAAAACATGACATTTGTTTTCACTTCTGAGAGTTTCAGGCAATAAAAGTAAATGCAAAAACCAACCAATGTTTTTGTCTTGGTGGTCACATGATCGTGGCAGCCTATCGGATGTCAGGACAATGACGAAGTATTTTAATATTTAACTGGTGTTAATATGTTCTGTTTGATTTTTCATCAAAGCCAATACTTTTACTTTTTCCCCCTAAAGGATCACGTGATTTAAAATCTTTATTGAAAGGCAACATGAAATGTGAATAAAACTCAGGAACATAAATACCTGCTAAAATATATGAAAATATGCAGCACTTTAATGGAAACAGCTTTAAATGTTTGGTCTGAGATGAAAAGAGAAAACATAACGTTTCATTAATCCAAGTTTTTATGTAGAGGTTGAAACTCAGTTGAAACAAATGCTGTCTCTGTACCAGAACCAACTCCCGACTCAGCACCACGTGGGCAATCCCCATCTGGACCCAGTGAGTCTGCAGGAGAACTGGGTCCATCCACTCGGCTCAGGAGACGTCTCCAGACCAGGAAGCAGTAACCTGGCAAATCTCAACTCTGACAACCACACCCATCTGCTGGTCACATCTAATCCCTCAAAAGACTGTCTTGTTTTATCCAGACACGAGCAGGAAAGTGGGTGAATAAAAATAAAATGTAGATAACCGGGAAGAGTTGCCACGGTGGAGGAATCAGATTATAAAAAAAAAAAAAAAACTTTCCGTGTGGTGTAGCCTTGACCACTGTGTGTCCATGTCAGCATTTTGGTCTCCGTTAAAGTAAACCAGGTCACACATGTCAGCGTTAACGTGTCCGAACGTGTAAATATGTTTTCTATTTTAAATAAAAAATAATTAAAACTGGTGTGTTCACACTGCACGCTAACAGTACAGGACCACAGAGGTCTGCGTGTCGCGTTTTATCCCAGGTTCCCTCATCAAACAGGTTCTGGAAATTAGACAAACGCCTTGTTTGTGTTTGTCTCCGCTCTTCCAGCAATTAAAAAGTACAAATGAACGAGTTTCGATGAAAACTGTGTCAGCTGTGTGTGCCAGCCTGGCTGTGGCATTTCCTGTTCCAGTTTCCAGTCAGCTAGCTAGCAGGCTAAAGCTAACGTGCCTTCTGGAATGATTACCTGGCAGCGCTCGTGCCTGCTCGGACATTTTAACATCCGAGCGCTGAACACTCACCGTCTGCCACAAAGAAGCCTCCGACCGGTTGAACTGTCAAATCTGCCCCGGGGGACGTGGTCCGGTCACTGCAGCGGCTTGGTGAGAAAGCTGTACTGGACCTGCAGCCTGTCTCTCTCTCTTCTATCTCCGCGGCTCTTCCGGCTCTCCCAGTATTCCCATCCTCTGCCAGCTATGGCGTCACGAGTGGGCGGGGCGTCAATGTTTAATTATTTTCTATGGCAGCTGTATGGAGCGCCAATAAGTACAAATATCGCTACGTACTTGGGACTAACCCCGTGTTCACACCAACCACCGCATTTCGTGTCCGCGCATAGATTTGTACGCGCGAATACCGGCTTTCAACTCGCTTGATTTGAGCGGATTTTCCGCGCGAATAGGGCGTTTTCCGCCTCTCCGCTCGAGTTCAAATATTTGAACTCGAGCGGAGAGGCGGAAAACGCCCTATTCGCGCGGAAAATGTGCTTCATTCCAGCGGAAAATCTGCTTCATTCGCGCGGAAAATGTGCTTCATTCCAGCGGAAAATCTGCTTCATTCGCGCGGAAAATGTGCTTCATTCCAGCGGAAAATCTGCTTCATTCGCGCGGAAAATGTGCTTCATTCCAGCGGAAAATCTGCTTCATTCGCGCGGAAAATGTGCTTCATTCCAGCGGAAAATCTGCTTCATTCGCGCGGAAAATCCGCTCGATTCAGGCGTTCCGCGCCGCAATTCCGCTGGAATCGCGCCGCGCCAAGCAAACTCGCGTTTTTCCGCGGCTGTACATTGACTTTACATTGAGTTTGTACGTGCGTACAATTTCTTCCGGAGTCCGGTGTGAACACGGGGTTACAATCTACTATCTAAAAGTCCCAAAGTTAAGATGGCCCCATAATTTTATTCCAGTTATAATAATAATAATAAAAACAAGAATCTCAACCAAGAGACATGTCTGAATGCAGTTATGCTGACTGTGTCGTATACTTCATATGTTGATGTGTAGCATGCTTCTTGGTCAAAAAATGGCCTTAAAAAAAGGTAAATAAACCTGTAAGGCACAGCAATATGGCCAATAATGCTGCAATATGTTGATTTGGTTTTTATCGTGATACACAATATTTACGTTAAACTATACAATATAAAAAATGTAAACTCAGTTTACACTAAATATTTGTTAGAATTTGATTGCCTACTTACTTACTTACTTACATCTGGGGATCCAATCAGATTTTAGGGGTGGCCCCTCTTGCCCCACCCTGACACTGATGAAAAGCATATCTACTTCAAAATTCTGACAATTTTCTCATTAATGTTTCTGATTTAGTCTCTTAAGATTATAAAAGGATCTTACAATTCTGTTTGGTTTTAAAATTCTGATTTATTGTCTTGAAATTTCTATATATCATTTCAGGATTTGAGATAGTGGCTCGTAATTCTATGAAAACGCACCGATTTCACTTGGGAAGAAAAAATTGATTCAGTTTTATTCTGAACTTTCGCAGTATTTAAAACAATGGAAAATGGTTTCTGAATGAACGAGACATGGATGAGTAGGAGGCATCTGTGGCTGGTTAGTTGTCATCCCTCAAATAAAACCTCAACAGAAACTGCAGAGCAGGCGGGAAACAACACTTTAGTCTTTTAAACTGCAGTGGAAAATAAGTTTCAGTATTTATTGAAAGTAAGCAATAAATAATACTGTGATAAAAATAGTTTATAAGTACTCAGACTGTACATCATTGTTACAAGATCAGAAGCTTCAACAGGAAGAGCAGAAATAAAAACAGCAACACGATTTGTGCAGAAATGACTAAACCACAAAAACAAAACATTTCTACTAGACGCTTCAGCTAGACGAAGGGAAAAACTTTGGTTCCTCCTGAAGCTGGAACCTGTGTTGTGAGAGCAGACGGGACAAATGTAGACGGAGGCGTGGCCACATTCAGAGAACAGAGAGGAGCTTTAGCTCTGAAACTAGAACCGACGAGACGAAGTGGATGAGCAACAATAAATAAGAATAGATGGGAAAGGAGTTAAGAAAGAATAAGGCTTGATATGAAATCTTCATACAAAGTGTTTTTATAAAAGGTGTGTGGGTGGATCACACCGCCTTAGAGGTTATCAGTGACTGCAGCGGGGATCTGCTGAGGCCTCGGTGAAGTTGGTCCATCGAAGGAGTTCTCACACATTGGACTCGGTACGTCTAAAGTCCTCGTGTACAAGCGAGTCCTCCAGAGGTGAGGAAGGTTTGATTTTCTTAAAGGGATATGTGAGTGTCAAACGGGGATATGGAGTAGTTTTCACATGCAAGGTCAACCACAGAGAACCTGGAAGTCGGATTTCTCTTGCATCCGGAAGTAGCCCTCTGCTGCTGTTATATGGCTTTAATTCTTTAGGTTTATTTTGGTATAAAAGATATGAAAAATATAGAAGGAAAACTCTTCGTTTCACATGATATCTGTCATCATGGTCACCCGGATGAGTCACAGTGTCAAGCAGTTTGTGAAACTGAGTCTGGAAACTCCAGCAATATGTCCGATATTCACACGTCTGTTGACCTAAGAGCTCCATTTACACAAAATCACCAGGAAGAAGCTACAAAAACTACAACAGGTAAACAGATGGAGGGGAGGAAGTGGGCAAAAGTTATGAATTAAGTTATATCAAAGTCAGCATAAATTCAATGATTAGAGAAAGAAAACATACATCTGGTCAATAAAATCAGGATTATAAAAAACATTAGATAAAATGTCTGTTGGTAGAAACTCCAGACAAACAAACATTCAGCTTCAAACTGTGGAGAATCTTTTTTATAAAAGTAGGTTGATTAAGAGGGATAGAGGCAAAATAAGGTTACATAGAAGTCCTAAAATCAATTAAATGTCCCATTGGTTGACATAAATATCATAAAAATGTAGATCAAGCTAGAAAGTCTCCGCTGGGGATACTGAGATTGGTGAGTGAGCGTCCTTGCAAGTCATTTCAGTTCATCATCCTGGTCTTAAATGCAGGGAACTCTCCTTCATCCTCTGACCAGCGGTTACCTATAGAAATAATGAGGATAAACTGAGAAGGGAAGACAGAAAGAGAGAGAGAGAGATCACCAGACACAGGAGGGGAAGCAGGACAGAAGCCAGGATTGGGTGGATAGATGGACAGATGGAAGGGGAGGAACAGAAAAAGAGAGGCGTAAAACGTGCGTTATTAAAGCAGAAACCTGCAGAGGAAAGCAGCTTTGTGCTGTGAGCGTCTCCGGTTTGATAGTGCTGATCTTACCGTTGTGTTAACAAGAGTAGGTCCTGACTGTGGCCGTGTCCAGCCTCTGTATAGACTGACCTCCTGTGTATCCGAGTGGCAGAAATCACATGCAGAGACATGCCGTTAGTCACAGCATCATCAACTAACTGCACAGCAGCAAAGCCATTCAGGAGGAATTAACAGCAGGAGGACTAAACAGCCAATCAGAGAGCCTCTTACTGGAGAAAGCAGCAGCATACGCACATACACGCATCCACACACTCTTCCATCTGCTTACCGTCCATCGGACTCCTCTTTGGCTGCGTGGAGGGAGACGCCGCGCTGCTCGTCACCCGGAAGTTCGGGGGCAGCGTGTCCGACGCACCCAGAGACATCCCCCGCACGTCTTTGGGCCGGAACTTCTTTCTCCACGAGGGCGCACGCCGGAAGTTCTTATCATCATCCTGGAAGAGAGGAAGACGAGGATGAAGAGCTCTAACACGTTTCTCAGTCAGTTTGAGCAGCTGCGTAGACGTGAGTCTGTTTCTAACCTCCTCCATCCTCCGGTCCGTGCCGATGGCCAGCAGACTGTTGTATTCTCGCTCCAGAGCTGCTCGGGCCTGCAGACGATGAGAAACACATACAGCAAATAAAATAAGAATACATGCGCAGGTTAAAGACATATAATTAAATAAAAAGAACAAAATACACATGAATATAAGAGTAAATAAAAAACAAACTAGAAAAAGAGTAACAGAATAAAATAAGTGCATAAAATTAACAAAAAAATAAATAAATGTTAAAATAGGGTCATATAATGAAAAATAAAAATAAAATAAAAATACATAATAAAATAAAAATGTTAATAATAAAAATTTATGTATAAATAATTTAAATGTAAACAGGGTTAGGGCGTGTACCTGTGTGTGTGTGTACCTATGCGTGTGTGTACCTGTGTGTGAGTTTACCTTTGTGTGGGTTTACCTGTGCCTGTGTGTACCTATGTGTGCGTGTACCTGTGTTTGTGTGGGTGTACCTGTGTGTGTGTGTACCTGTACGTGTGTGTACCTGTGTTTGTGAGAGTGTACCTGTGCGTGTGTGTACCTGTGYGTGTGTGTACCTGTGCGTGTGTGTACCTGTGTGTGTGTGTGTACCTGTGCGTGTGTGTACCTGTGTGTGTGTGTGTGTACCTGTGCGTGTGTGTACCTGTGTGTGTGTGTACCTGTGTTTGTGTGGGTGTACCTGTGTGTGTGTGTGTACCTGTACGTGTGTGTACCTGTGTTTGTGTGAGTGTACCTGTGTGTGTACCTGTGCGTGTGTGTGTGTACCTGTGCGTGTGTGTACCTGTGTGTGTGTGTGTGTACCTGTGTGTTCTGAGTGGGGATCTGCAGCAGCAGGGCCAGGGTGTTGTGATCGAAGGTTTCGTCCAGGGAGAGCAGCGCTCCGTGAACTCCGCTCTCATAAAGGTTGTTGCTGTACTCTTTAAGCCCGATGGCCTGAACCCAGCTGATCACACGCTCGTTACTCCACACCAGCACGTCTGGAACGAGAGCAACGTCATTAAAAATAAATAAAAATAAATAAAGGTGATGACAGGGTCCAGCTGATTTGTGCTGTTTACCTTTCAGCTCCAGCTGAGCCTCCTCTCTCCTCCTCTCCAACTCCTTCCGGTCGTAGTTGAGTCTCCTCAGACACATCACGCCACACTGAAAACTGTTCCTAGAGAAAACAAACAAACCCTTTTCTGTTTACATGTACGGAGCTACCACAGGGACATTAGTTCTGTAACTTCTCCATATTTGAGACTCTAACAAGTACAGGTATAAAATAAATCTTCATGAACAGATTAATTCTGCAAGTGAGAAAATACAAGTCAGTTTTACAAGTAGGAAACATTTAATAAAGTCTGGATGTGCAGCATGCTGTAGGGTTGGGAGCATTTGTGAGACTCATTAAGCCTAATTAATCCCTCAGTGTTGTTTTACCTGTGGAAACTGTCCACCATCTTCAGCTGGCCTCTGAGGTCTTTCTTGGTGAGGTGGTCGAGCATGCGCGCGTCCACCAGCGACTCCATGAAGTAGGAGCGGTACTGCGGCAAACCCAGGCTGGGCAGCCACTCGTTACCCACCCACTCGTGGTTCATGTCTCCGTACGCCAGCGTCTACGGGCCGAGAAGAGAACCTGTTCACTCTAAACTCCACCAGGATGCCACATCACATGCAAAGGAGTTCCCACCATATTTAACATCAGAATTTAACACCTAAGAAGTCATTTTGTACAGAAGCCTTTAACACGATCATAATACTATCTATAATAGTCTATAATACTGTCTGTAATACTGTCTATAATAGTCTATAATACTSTCTGTAATACTATCTATAATAGTCTATAATACTGTCTGTAATACTGTCTATAATAGTCTATAATACTGTCTGTAATACTATCTATAATAGTCTATAATACTATCTGTGTTTTTATCAAAGTCGCTCGGTTTTTGCCTTTTTTAAAATATTCTTGCGTCTGTGTGGATGTTTTAGAAACAGCATTTTAAGGAATTAGTTAAAATTCATCATCTTCATTTGTTTTTATTGATTCTCTTATTTTAAGGACAATTTACAAAAATAATCCAAATTTCAGACAGATTCTCCTCATTTCGATTCTATTTATTTATCTATTTCTATTGTTTAGTTCCATGGTTTTTACAAATGATTTTACATTTTTATTATTGATTTTATGATTTTATTGCTGGTTCATGTTTTTACTAGTTACACATTTTAGTGTATAATAGTATTGTTGTTATGCTTGTGTGGTTCAGTCTTAGTTGTACTTGTTAACTTTATTTTTTGCCATCACTCTGTGGCTGCAGCTGGGACTAAAGCCCAAAACAAGTTTCTACTAGTGGGACAATAAAGCTGATCTTGAATTTATAACTTGATTTGCTGCATCATGCAAACAGATGTCTTGACTTTTTAAACTTAAAGCAAACATTTTGAACTGAGTTTGTTACCTGTGAAATTCCAATAAAGTCAATGTAAAACTGATAAATATAAATCTGAAAATATAAAAACAGCAAAAAAAAAAAGAAAGAAAAAAAAAGCAGATAAATAAGAACGATCATTGATCATTAAATGTTTTCATTTTAAAATTGAGATTTTATATTTAGAATTTCCCTACAGATAAGTTATTTTGAAAAGGGAAAACTTATTTCAAAAGGAGTTTTTCTCGTTTTCTAATTATTTGCATCTTTTAAATTCAAACGTGGGGGCGTGGCCATCTGACAGGAAGCAGCAGCATCGGTTAAAGGATCGTTGTGCCACCAAACATCCTCACAGCAGCGCTGGAGTTTTCCAGATGTTCCAGACGTTTGACAGGGACAGGACATACATTCCTGTGTCCACTCAGAGGAGACATACACATCATGACTCGTTTTTCTTGAGTCAGTGCTAAAAACCTGGATGAGCTCATTGGCCACCTGAAAACCACCACTTGCTGTCTTGACGCCATGCCAACTGCGTTTTTTAAGAATGTCTTAGGATGCATGGCCTCAGATATTTTATCTCAGATATCTCTGCTTTCAGGCGTCTTCCCTCAGACACTAAAAACAGCCGTCATCAAGCCACTACTGAAACATAAAAACTTAGACTCGTGCAGCTACAGGCCGATATCAAACCTCCCCTTTCTTAGTCAGACTATAGAAAAAGCTGCTTTCAGCGGCTACACAACTTCCTGACACTTAACGACTGCTCTGATGACGACCAGTCAGGTTTTCGGCCTCATCACAGCACCGAGATGCTCTAGTTAAGGTCTTTAATGACATCTGCCCAAGCACAGATAGAAGAAACATTTCAGTCCAGGTTCTACTAGATCTACCAGAACATCTCACTTTCTGGCACCACAATTAACTGGTCTAAGTCCTGTTTAAAAGACAGGGACTACCTTGTGTCTATAGGTAACTATAAATCTGAGTGAACCAAAATAACCTGTGGAATTCAACCAAGGCTCCATCCTGGGGCCCCTCATTAAGACCAGGAAAGTAGATCCT
>CM047975.1:3019182-3047920 GCA_026261665.1 Melanotaenia duboulayi | reverse complement strand
CGGTTGCATCCATTTAATTTGGACACCTCTGGTTATTTACTGGTAAATAACCAGTAAATTTTGTGGCTGGATTATAATCCTCCTAGACAGCAAATAACTAGAAAACTTCCGTATGTCACCTACAGGGTAGGCCATCCATCACAACCTACCTACAGATTTACACTCTGCTGTCCCTGAGACACTGATGAAGATGGAAGCGATGACGCTCGCCGGAGATCTAGTGGAGCTTTAAGGGTTTAAAAAACCTAACGAAAAACTTCCTAAGAACTGATGACAGTCCTAAATCTAACCTCATTATGTTCTTATAATTATTTATTAAAAAGCTAAATAAAAACACTTAGAATTGTTGCTGGGCAACGATTAAAATCTTTAATTGTGATTGTTGTGTACTTTAATATTAAACCTTGAAAGACCAACCCAAGAAAAAAACAGGAGAAAAATAAACTTTTTAATCTGAAGTTTTTATTTGGCCCTTTAACAAAATGTAAAATAATTTTAATTATCTTTGCAAACTGTTTCACTGTTTAATATGTCAAAATTATTGTAGTGCATTATTATTATTATTGTGTCCACCAGGGGGCAGGAGACAAGTATCAGATTGGTACACCTGACTGTTGGACAAAGTTTTTATCATAGTGATGATAATGTCTCAGAATCCAGACGTGTATGTGATACATTATAGGCTTTAAATGTACTGCTATATATACGGCAATATCTTGGTTTACAAACACTTTAAACTATATGCTGCTTTTTAACAGCAGTTAAAATATTTCCTGTAAATCCCAACTTATGATCACACCAGTATAATGAGAATACTTTCACGTCTAAAATACTGGATCAGCTGGAGAACTGCTGTCGACTTCCCTCAGGTTAGTTGTTGTTTGATGCACACAAACCAAGTAAAACTGGAGTTACGACAGTTTAAATTTGATAGGACAAGAATGTTTACTGTATTCTGTAAAAGTGGAATCGAATGATGAGTATTACATTAGTTTTACAATAAAGTACGCTAACATGAGAAAATGACGATCAGATCAGAGGTGGAATCATGCTGAAAAGAGGTGATTTTAAATAAATGATGATGCTACAGATGAAAACATAACACCCCTCTTTAGATCAGTGGTTCGACTGTGTATTTAAATCCAGTGAGGACTGGACTTTAAAAAATGCATTAATGTGCAATAAAAGAATTAATTAATGTATTAATTACACGTTAACTTGTCCAGCCCTGATAACAACAATACTTTAAAAGCTGCGTGATATTAGAAAAACACCAAATGGTGTTGAATATTATAATGATTAAAGTTTTGTAAACAAACAGTAATATGTTGGCCTTATCTCAGGTGTGTTGGAGGGTAACTTCCATGTCTGAAATTAACTTTTTGACTCACCAGCCAAGTTGGCCGGTAGATGAAAAAATCTACCAACATATTTTTTACTGAACAAATTATTAAATTATTTCACACACACATACCTCTAGACACGTTATTTCTATAATACGACGTTATGTTGTATCCAAACTGTGTTGCCGCCTACAGTCGGCGCGTGAGAAGCGAGCTGAACCGGGCCGTGAAGCAGACAGAAGGCGCTGCTACAGCCAAACCTTCACGTTTTACTGAACTTTGAGGTTGGGGCTGTAAGCTGCCGATTTATCCTCCAGCTCACCAGCTTTCTTTAGGCCCTCCTGCTAAAGATCTCCACATAATTACCTGCTTCATTAGCCTGAGCTAAACGGTGAACAGAACTGAAACAGTGCAGCGCATTTTCGTGTCACATGCGAGTGTTGTCAGTGCATGTTGGTGTACGTGTGCGTCGTTCATACATGCAGACGGCATTAATAAAAACATGCCTCAGCGATCTGAATATTCTGCATGTTGATTTCACGATGATAAGTGATCATGATAATATGAAGCTCCCTGACTGAGTTACTTGGAGTGAAGAGATCAGTTTCAGTCATGGATGCAACATGTGAAGGAACAGCTGATCATTCATGTGATCGCAGAATACAAAACTTGTTTGTTTCCCCTGAAAAAACACTGAACCCACCTCGGTTTTCCTTTAACAACTGACAACTGTGTAAACGAGAAGCCGGGGTGTGAATGAATGAATAAATTGTTTTTAACCCAGCTCTAGTTCAGTGAGGCGCTTAGATGCACTCTGGATTCCAGAGTGTTCTGGATAAAAGGGAGCAGGATGTCACCTATTTAACTTGAATAAATATCAAGATTCCAGATCAGCGCCAGAGCTGACCCAGATCAGAGCCAGATCAGAGATGAGCCAGATCAGAGCCAGAGCTGAGCCAGATCAGAGATGAGCCAGATCAGAGATGAGTCAGATCAGAGATGAGTCAGATCAGAGCCAGAGCTGAGCCAGATCAGAGATGAGTCAGATCAGAGACGAGTCAGATCAGAGCCAGAGCTGAGTCAGATTAGAGATGAGCCAGATCAGAGCTGAGCTGAATGAAGTCCTCTTTAGCTAACTTTTTAAGAAGAAAAGCAGGACATTTATTTTAAATTACAGTTGAGGAGACACATTTTTAATAAGGTGTTTATTTGGCTTAAAAGACACATAAAATAGTTTGTATAGAAACTAACTTTAGTCTAACGGTGTGACAAAGGGAATAGAAAGTTAATTTAGTTTTTATTTGAGTTTATTAGAGCTTATATTTAAAATGGTCACCAAAACTGAGCTTTTACTCTAATTAATATGGGACTTTGTGTGATTTTTATTCAAGAACTACTAATGCTCTGGACAGGCCTCAGATGGAAATAATCAGTTTTAGCTAAATAGTTTTACTTAACAGTAGTTTCATTATCATTACCCACAATATCTCCATCAAATGAAACAACACTAAATGAATCTATCAGAATGCGGAAGAAAACGATTTGATTTTAAACCACATTTGATGGCAATTTTTCACTTCTTAAAGGTTTTTAAAATCTAACTACTTTGTCCAAAAAAAGAAGCAAAAGATAGTTTGTTAAGCATGTTTGGACAAATGAGCCATTGTTGAATACTGAAGAGGATAATAGTATGTAAAATTAAATAAATATGTAAGCGGCCTGATGGATGTCATGTGAAACACTCTTGATCTATCACTGAACATTGATGCTGTCAGCTTTGTTTTTAAATTAATCATCAAGTAGTACAATTTTAAATTTCAATTAAACATTTTCAATAAATAAATAAATAAGAAGGAAAAAAAGAAAGACATTGAAACCTTCAAGAATTCTGAAATCTATTAGCTGGAGGGATGTGATGGAAAGATGGGGATATGAGAGGATGTGATCAAGTTAAACAGGCTTCTGGAAAGCAAGTTGCTAGTTTACCTTCCTGCGGTGCTTGCGCAGGTCACTAGGCTGAAGCGTGGCAAAAAAGGAGAGAGGAGAACAGCAGTTAGTGAAATGCACAACAGATCAGCGGTCGAACCAAAGCCATGCACAAACACACACACGAGCAGGAAATCAGAATATTTACAGAAACTCATTTTTAATCTACGATTCAGATGAGCAGTTATGTAGAAAATAAAGTCAGTAGAAGCAGCAGCACACCCCCGACTGGGAGACACAACAAAACCAGGTTGTAGGCAGGGTCAGGATGAGGTAGGATGGGTGCAGCCCGACTCAGAAAAACTGAAAGAGCCAAGCAGATGAAGGATTTCAAGTTACCGCTTACAAAAATATGAGTTTGTTCAGACATTAGTGGAGTGAATGTGTTTGATGTTTTATTGGCCAGTCAGCAAAGGAAAGAGAGAAGAGTTGCACCTGAATTTATGTACTGTAGTAGTATTATTTTCCCCTGGGCGATGAAAAATGGGAAGGCTTTTTTTCTTCTCCACATTCCTCACAGACCTGGTGTTAGCAGAGCAAATAAACCACCCGCGTGCCACATTTCTCTGCCCCCAGGAGGAAAATACCTAATCACTCATTTCCTTCACTCGACTCGCACAAACAGGCCGAGCCAAGGAAGAGATTACTGAGCTATAAAAGGGAAACAGGAAGAGGAAATTGAGGAGCAGGCCAAAAATTCTTATAATCACCAAAAATGTCCCGTTTAATGCATTTTCTTCTGATTTGGGAGTTGGAAGGTTTCCGCTCGTTTCACTGATGCTGATTATTTGATGTAAATACTTTGAGGACTGAATAAGTCAGTTATTAAAACTAACATCTTGTTATTTTGGTATCATCTACCAAAGAAAAATACAAAAAACTGCTGAATTTCTACCTTTTTCCTTTAAACAACAGCAAGGACTAACCAACTGCTGAAACTTGAACAAATCTGTGCAATCTCATCTCAAATTCCGGGATGGCTTGTAAACAGTTATCAGGAAGAGCAGTGATGGGACAGTTCTCCAGAACCAAAGCACGCACCCATACCTTAAGTTTTCATTTTAGAGCATACACAGTATGGCTGCAAGGCTGAAAGCCGGGATCTGAAAGGCTGAACCTGACAGGTTGGTGTATGTGTTGGAGTACAAGAGTCTATTCGCTCTTGTTTAACAACATTAACACAGCATAGCAGAGGAATTCTAACAAGCCCAAAGACACAACATTAGCAAACAGGCTACCAGAGCTTTACCAGCCTGTGGTATTTCTGTGGCTGACAACAAACCACAGTGACTCCACAAGCGAAGTGTGCTCTTTAGTTTCTAAAGCAAATCATTTGCTACTTTAATGTGGACAAATATTTCTTCTATCTGACTGTAATCAGATTAATCTGTAATCTGATCAGAGATTCCAGCTGACTTGTTATCATGGATCATGGCTGGATCGAGAGATCCGATCAGATGTGTGTTTACATGATGGGAAGGCTTAACCTCTTCCTCACAAGTGCCTCCTGTACAGGGCGCTGAGTATTTGTGCAACAAAACCAATGTTTGCAGACACCAGGAAGCAGCAATGCTAACATGTAGCATGCAAACATGACGGAGAGAAACTCGGCTTAAAAGACTCCACCAAGCATCGGCACCCAAACCAAACATGGATCAAACCCCAAGCAGTTTGAACCCAGAACATCTGTCCACTTTAGAGCTTCTGCTAATTTCTCCACTTCAAGCAAACCACACAAACAAGGAGTCACATGAAAGCAGAGACTGCTGGTTACAAAGACGTCTGTCTCATCACTGTGGGACAGAAACTCTGGAGCTAGAACCAGAGATCAGGTCTTACTGTTGCTGTTTTGTGGTAGAAAGTTTCATAATCTCTGTAAATGTGTTTTGTACGGTGGCCGGGAAGTGCAAGACAATATTACATTGAGTGAAACACTTTTGCAAAGACAGATGTTTCACCAAAACCTGTGATCCATCAGAATCTGTGACCACAGGGGGGCGATAGTGTACATTTCTCTGCATGTACGTCTTAGAACACGAGCCAAGTCTTGAACACTGTTATTAAAAACCATTTCTGATAGCTACCAGAATGTGTTACTTTACTGTACCTGCATTTAAATGAACTCAGAAAAGTGTTTTCAAGACACTGCTCGTCTTCTAAGGCGTACGTGCAGAGGGCTCAAAGATTCTGATGGGTCACAGATTTGGTGAAACACCTATCTTTGTAATTGTGTTTCAGTAAACTTGTAAAAGTATTTCACGTAAATGTAAAGTTTCTTTGTCATTGGTAAAGACGTTTGTGGATTGGACTATTGTTTAGTAAATGTAAACGTGCTTTCTATGATGTCAAAGCGTTTCACTCGATGTAATATTGTTTTGAACTTCCCGGCCACCGTAGTTTTGCTACGACTCTGCTTTTATTTGAAAGGAATCGCGAAGGTACGAGTTGTTTAGAGAAGGATGACAGGGTTTACAGTGAAGTGTGCACTCTCCCTGCAATATACAAGCTTTGGGTTTCCTCCTCTCTGTAACGTTTTTGGTGTTTCTGTGGTGAATTTGGGCGTTATCCTTTTATTACCTGGACTGTGGTCAATAGACGTGTTGATCATGAACAATGTCTCCACGCTGGTACCTGAGAAAGGTCCTCCTGAACAAACCAGAGCTAAGACATGTGACAGGTGACTATCCGATGATTAAAAGGTTATTTTTAGCCTGAATAGTGTTTTTTGTTAGGAAATTCTGACACTCCTGTAAATCTCACACATCTCAGCTTTCTGTTGAGCCCAAGATTATACCTACAGCCCTTGTAATCGTAAAGATATATTTAAATTTATTTTAGAAATGCCATTTTAGACTGGAGGCATAAAAATAGACAAAGCTAATATGATCGTAACGTATCCTGGAGGAATATGAGTAATAAAACCATTTTGTACATTGCAGGCAACTTTTGCTCTACTTAAGCGTGAAAACTCATCTTTTCAAGCCTTTAGACTATCGAGATGTTCAATAACCACCTTTTCAAACCATAAATAACTGCGACAAGGTTTAAACCACCCCTCTATCAGAGCCTGAAGTGTTTACATGACTTATTTTTATTCTGACTAGATGTTCGATCGGATCAAAAGTGCTCCATGTGAAGACAGCTATAGCTTCTGTGCAACATGTCAAAGCAGTAAAAGCATTTGTCCTCGGCTGCGGAGATGTTCTGCTTTATTCATCGTCCCTTATACTGCCCTGAACCTGCCCCGACGGCATCGTTCCACTGTCGCACCCAGCTCACATAAGGTTTTTTATCTTGCTGCATCCTGTAAAACCGCCCTGCTAGGCGGTCATTTCATCATCTACTGACAGCTTGCTATAAAACACTGTCCTGCTGAATGAAAGGAAAATCTGACCTCATAACACCACCTGATGAGCATGATGTTTGAACCGGTTACAGATAATTAACACCAGATATGGTTTTATTTCCTGTGTGTATCTGAAGCCAATGAAAGGATGTGAAAGGAAAGGAAGTGACAGACTGCACCCACCCCAGGGGGGGTTGAAGGGTTCTGTGGGGTGATCTGCAGGTACCTGGAAGTAAGGTGAATAGCTACAGGCCTGAGGGGGGGGACTGAAGCCAGTGGCACCATATGGCAGATATGTGACTGTCTGCTGGGAGAGGGAGCTCTGGATGATGTAGGGGTCATAGCAATACTATAATGTGCAGGGGGGCAGTTACACATACACATGGTTACTGACATTTACATGCAAACATTAGTGACACATTGATCAATACACATGACCAGCATGAACACAAACATTATCTTAGAGGTGAAAACTCGATTTTAGCCTTGGAATCAATATAAATGAAAATGCCAGGGAAACAACAAAGTAAAGGAAGATTTACCAAGGTCATGACACCCATCCGATCCAGTTCTCTGTTGGGGCTGCGGGGAATCCGCCTGGGGGTGGATTGGCCCGAGCCGGGCGGTGAGCTGCCCAATGAGGAGCCGGCGCACAGTGATGGGGGGATGGAGCTCATAGAGCGGAATCGTGCTCCCAGACCGTCGCCGCTGCCAACCCTGCATTCGATCTCTTCTGCCCGGATCGCTGTGTTCTCCTTCTCCTCCTGGATCATCCTGAAAGGTCAGAGGAATGAATACATAAAGATGTATTCATTGTACATGTCGCAGAGTTTTGCAACTAATGGAAATGAATGGACATTAAGTAGTAGTATTTGTTTACTTTGTTGCTATACTATTTTGTTGGGTTTAATTTAGCATAGTTAAAGTGTTGTGATCTTATGCACAAAAATTATTATGACAGCTGGTCGTACCTGATTTCATTGTTGATGGCGTCCAGTTGCTCCTGCAGCATTAAGGCAAGGGTCTGAGCGTCGGCCTGGCCAGCAGGGGACAGCAGGTCCACAGAGCTGAAAATGGTCTCCCGGTCCTCCTCCAGGTCTGAGACGTCCATGTCGCTCTCAAAGGCATGGGCCACATTAGCCAGAACGTTAGCCTGCTGCATGCGCTCCCACTCCTGCTCATTCAAAGTCTGAACCTGGATTTACGTACGCAGGTATAAAACAGACGCGATGTTTAGCAACGCAGATACTGAAGGATTTTATAGGGAGATAAAAGAGGTTGCAGGCAGCAGGCAAGGGAGAGAATGTGAGGGAAGCAGGTAAATGTTTAGATACTTGAGTTGATATTGATGCAGCAGACAGACTGACTTACATGTCGCTGATGTCCATTATGGAAGCAAACAGAAAAAAGCAAAAAAAAAGAAACCCATCAGAGAAAGCTCAAACATTCAACAGGCAGAGGAAAGAGAAAGACATGTAACACATGCTGCGAGGAAGACAACGCAAAACCAGAGCAGTAAAGATGAAGCCAGTTAAAGCATGGTAAATCAATTTAACTGATACGTGTCAGACTCGGGCTCAGATTTTACACGACTACAGAGCGTAACAGCTGATAAAAACCACCAGGAGACACTCTGACGACTCACCTTGGATGGCTCGTCCCGGAGCGCCGCCACGCGTCCTGTCTGAGGCCGCCTCAGGACGAGAGCGCTGCTGTAATGATCCGAGTCGCTGTCCATCATGGAGGAAGCCGACACCGGATACCTGAAATCTGGGGTGCTGCCCAGCTGAGAGCGCCTGGAAAAAGACAACCACAGCAATCAGAGAAGATGAAGACAAGTCAGACAGAAACTCTGAAGGCTAGCAGCTTGTTTACTCACCCATGCAGTAAGGAGTTGCTCCGACTCCGATCCTGCTCGTTCTCGGCCCTCATGGTCTCTATTTGTATCAGGAGCTGCTCCTAAAAGAAATGATGCATATGGGCATCTAAGTTATTTAGTTTGGTTGGTAAAAACTTAAAACCACAAATTTCCTCCCAAATACTAGCGGAGATGAGCCTTTAACCTTCATGCGCTGTATGGAATTCTGTGTGGTTGTGAGCTGCATTATTTTGGCTGTGACTGTTCCCTAAAATTACCATGAAATTTGGGAGGGAAGGTGTTTTCAAATGAAGACATACAAGAGTTTCATCCATATCTGCTGTATTTCCACATGTTTTTATTATATCAAACCTGAGACTTGTACCATAGACTTCCATTATAACCACATTGTTTGACCCCCTGCTTTAAATCAAAGTGAAAGAAGATTTTGTGTAATTTTCCACTGCAGGGATTAATGTTTTGTAAAAAATAAGGTCAACAACAAAAGTGACACATTTTAGCCCTTCCCCTTCTGACATCTTTGGCCAAGAAATGGCCTCGTTTTCCATCAGGATTTCAGTGTCTGTGATTTGATGGAAAACGATGCCATTTCTTGGCCATGGGAGGATAAAATCTGGTTTTTCTTCATCCTTTGCATTTATTTCATAGGTACGGAAGTACCAAATCTCATGTTTTCTTCAAAAGTTTCATTCAAATTTAAAAAGAACCCTTTCAAGGAAAAGAACGTAATTGTTAAAAAAACTTTGATCTTTCATTTTACTAACGCAGTTTCAAGTTCAAACTACACATCTATGAATTATAGTATATTTAAAAGAAAAAAAAGAAAGAGCCAATAGTGATCTATGATCAAAACTGGCATCTGGTTTAAATTATTATAAATGATTTATTGAAAAGAACTACTACAACACTGCAACAGCTGATAAATAAAAGTATTTCCAAAGGATCCAAACAATTCTTTCTTTAACAGGAGAAGGGTTAAAAAATATTGATCTTGAAACTACTACAGTTTCTCTTTCCCTCTGAGGTAAATAAAGTAATTTTCATTTCATCAAAGTTTAAAATATATTCCTTCTGGTTCGTGTCCCAGCGTAAACTTTTAAATTCCTGTTTTCAGGGCAGAGGGTTGAGCACCTGCTTACCTTCTCATGGTGAGACTCCTCAATCAGTTTCTTAGTGTGATCCAGTTCCCTTATCAAGGCATTCTGTAGAGAAACAGGAAGTAGAACCACGGTAAACAAACAGCAAGCCCTGTTCTTTCTTCACCACACTGAACGTGATGCTAGGAACTCTGTTGATCACCTTATCCTCCAGAGCCGACATCCTCTCTTTGAGGTGAAGCTGCAGCCTCTCGTTGGACTCCGACAGGAGCTTGTCCACAGTCTCTGACAGACGTCGGTTGTGCTCCTCATTCATCTTCTCTCGCTGCCGAGCCTACAGAAACAGAAGCAAATCCTTTCATCCAACTGTGACTCATCGGATGGCTGCTGTGAAGCTGTGAACGGCAGGAAGCGGTCATTCGCACCCTGAGCAGCTCCTGGTTTTTCTCCTCCAGCTGGGCCTCTAGTTGCCTTAGTCTCTCCTCCACGTTGCCATGGCGCTCCTCTGCCTGGAAACGAAGAACATTGATCCAGTGAGACCATAGAACTGCTTAAATCTTCTCGTGCTTTTTCATCCATCCTGGAGAAGAATCTTGTTGAGAAAAATAGTTGGAGTAACCTCGGTCATGTTTGTGGAGACCAAGTTCAAACCCTTCAAATACACCACCACACATACAGGACTGAACAACGTTATTTATTTATTTATATGCTAAGAAAATAGGAAACAGGTGAAGAAATTTACTGAAATACATGCAAACAAATATAAATACAGTACAAGAGCCGGAACCAGGGTTGGTCCAGTTCTAAAGAGGTTTAAAATAAACCCAGACCTGTTGAGGTCCGGGTTCTGGGGAGGATCCATCCCTCCACCAGACCTTTTGAGATACGGGTTCTGGGGAGGATCCATCTCTCTACCACACTTGTTGAGGTCCGGGTTCTGGGGAGGATCCATCTCTCTACCACACTTGTTGAGGTCCGGGTTCTAGGGAGGATCCATCCCACCGCCACACCTGTTGAGGTCTGGGGTCTGGGGAGGATCCATCTCTCTACCACACTTGTTGAGGTCCGGGTTCTAGGGAGGATCCATCCCACCGCCACACCTGTTGAGGTCTGGGGTCTGGGGAGGATCCATCTCTCTACCACACTTGTTGAGGTCCGGGTTCTAGGGAGGATCCATCCCACCGCCACACCTGTTGAGGTCTGGGGTCTGGGGAGGATCCATCTCTCTACCACACTTGTTGAGGTCCGGGTTCTAGGGAGGATCCATCCCACCGCCACACCTGTTGAGGTCTGGGGTCTGGGGAGGATCCATCTCTCTACCACACTTGTTGAGGTCCGGGTTCTAGGGAGGATCCATCCCACCGCCACACCTGTTGAGGTCTGGGGTCTGGGGAGGATCCATCTCTCTACCACACTTGTTGAGGTCCGGGTTCTAGGGAGGATCCATCCCACCGCCACACCTGTTGAGGTCTGGGGTCTGGGGAGGATCCATCTCTCTACCACACTTGTTGAGGTCCGGGTTCTAGGGAGGATCCATCCCTCCGCCACACCTGTTGAGGTCTGGGTTCTGGGGAGGATCCATCCCTCCACCACACCTGTTGAGGTACGGATTCTGGTACAGACCTGTTCCCACTGATCTTCAGTCCAGTTCTTGGGTCATGTGACCTACTTCAGCCTTTTCCCTGTGTTTACCTTCCTTAAGAATGGCTTCCTGACAGCCATGTTTCCATGGAGACCATTTCTGATGAGGCTTCAACCAACAGTGGATGGATAAACTGAAGGTCCAGGTGCATTTCTCAAGACCTGCTTCAGGTCTTTGCTGGATTTGTTCCCATTTCTTCAGGACCTTGGGTCCTGTTAATCTGCTGTAGATATTTTTTAGTCCTGACTCTTCTTTGTCTTGTCCAATTCAGATCAGGACTAGATTTCCACCCAGTTTCCCAGGCGGTCTAACAGGGTGTTCTGAGGTCTCGTTGAGATAAGCCAGGTTTCCAGCTACCAGCTCTTTGGGAATCATCTTGCTGAAATCATGTTTTCTGTCTGTCAGACTGTCTGATCTTTACTTGTTTTCACAGATGAAACATAATAAATGAGAACAAATGATGTATCTTTGTGACAATGAGCCTAAAGATCCAGTTTAAAACTGATTATTTGCTGTCTGTTATGTGTCAGCACAACAGCGGTTCATCATGTGAGTTAGGAGCCTTTTTTCTGCCTGAAATATTAATTGGTCAGAGTTCCTCTAAAATGGCTGGATTTGAGAACTAGACTGAAAATGAGCGGAAATTAAAAAAAGAAATTAAAGCCCAAAGAGAAACTTGGAAAGACCTTCAGAAAGCTGAAGAACTACTGATGAAGACCACTTCAGAAGATTACAACAAAGTCTGAAATATAAAGAAACGAGGGCTGGGTTGGGCACAGGACACACAGGTATTATTTATATATATGTATGTATACACAAGGCAGGATGAGCCACAAACAACAGTGACTGATTCCCGTGATGCAGATTCACCACAGAAACTAGCATCAAAGATGTTTATCCAGCATTTTTCCAACAATTAGGAACACTGACCAATAAAACTGGTTAACAGCTGATATTACTGTTTACTAGCAATAGGCTGACTGACTTTTTCCTACAGTGAAACTTGTCTTAGTTTTCCAGAAGCTCTATAGGCCGGGCCTCCACACGCCTCAGTTGGTACTTCCTGTTTGCATTAGACACCAAGGTGAAGGTTTTCTGTGTTCAAGAGGGGGGGGGGGCAGCATGACGCAGCAACAGAACATAAAAGCACAAACACACCTGCATACAGCAGCCAAAGCATATTCAGTCTGACCTGCACTAAACCAGGAATGTGCTGCTTTGTTTTAAATGTTTGCTATCCTCAGAACATGTTGTCCTTTGTACTGAGAATGTAAACACGGCCAGTACTTTGCATTGATCTGGTTAAACTCAGTTAAAGGACGAACCTGAACTTCCTAGAATCCAGGAGGATGTGTTGAGTAATGTAAAGAAAACTGGTCTTTGTCGCACAGAACACACTAAGGGTTTGACATGGAGGTGGTGGAGGAAGCATGAGCACCAAACAAACAGCAAGACAAAGAAATGAGAGGACGAGGCGTCCACTTGAGGGGAGTGAGGACACGATTAAAACCATGTGGCTGAAGAGAACAGATACTACAGCTAGTTTCTGGTGATGAGCTGCGAATCGTCTGAGAAGACGAGAAGAGAAAACAAGGTTTCCATTAAAGACGTCTGCAGGAAAAAGCTCAAATCGCTCATTCAAGAAATCTTTTAACGAAACTTTCATTAGTAAAAGAAATATTACAACTTTGTTTTTGTGGGGACAGAAACAAAATGCAGATCTGAACAAATTGATTTGGAATTCATTAATAATGAAGAATAAGACGCTGATTTTGGAGGTTTGTCCAACAGTAAAAACAACAACTAAAAAACTGATCAATTATTTTTCACTATGACCATTCTGTATGGTTCACAAACTAAACACTATTTATTTTTCATAAAACACTGGATGGTTTTACATAAATTACTCTTTATCACTGCAGCCCAGGTTAAACATAATCTTCTTACTTTTATCATTTCATTTACTTATGTGTTTATCTGTATTTGTATCTATATTATATATAGATATAAATATCTATACTTTAATCTAATTGTTCTTTCAAAATTACTTTTTGTTACTTTATTTTATATTTTATTCTACATTTCATTTTAAATTGAATTTATTTGTGTTGACTTTATATTTAATTCATTTATTCATTTGAAGTCAAATGAAATTTCTGATGGTTTTTATATCTGACTTCTGAGCCAGTTTCTATGAAAATTTCCAAAAATACTTCCGTTTCAGCACATTTATTTATCGTCCTACATTTTATTTCCGTGCTCATTTCACTCCGGGCCTATAGAGTTTCAACCTCACTCACTTGCAACAAACTCATAAAACACAATAAATTATAAATGATGTCTCAAAGTCATGATGTGAAGCAAAAATAGCTGCAGAATGACATCGTGACTTTAATGATGATGATGATGATGAATATTATGTGCAGCCATAACTTGTACATTGTATAAAGTCTTTAATAAATACATTTTATCATAAAAACGTTTATGGAGGGTAAAATAAAAAATACAGAAGAAGCTTCAGCAGCTTATCGACTACTATAATGACTTCTGTTACGAATAGCAGCTTCACGTTCAAGGTGGAGGAGCATGAGGTGAGGCACTCGCTGTGGGCCATCAACTCGAGGAAGGATGCTGGAGCCTTAGGATATCCGCTTAGGATTAAGATATCTTTAAGAGTAATAAAATCACTCAGAGATTGCTGGTGTCATTTTACTGCTGCTACATAAAAAAAGCATTTAGTATGTGTGTATAATACAGCAGCTGCACGACTTCCCAGAAGGACCTGCGAAAGGTTGTCAACACTGCCTGAAAACTCACTGGCTGCCCTCTGCCCACACTGGAGGAACTCCACAGTACCAGAGGCCTCAGAAGGGCTCAGAGCATCCTCAGTGATGCATCCCACCCTGGACACAATCTTTCTGAGCTGCTGCTATAAAGCAGACAATTCCGAAGCCTCAAAACGAGGACAAACAGGCTTAAAAACAGCTTTCATCCTACTGCAATAAGTGCTAGTAATGCTGCTGAGACATAATACACATACTGTACTAGTGCACGTGTATGTGTGTGTGCATGTATTTAGTTATGTATATATATCTATGTGCATGTGTGTGTATGTCTGTAGATGTGTGCATGCGTAAAGATCTATCTATCCATCAAAGATTCTTAATATTTTACAAAACTTGTTTAGGTTATTTATTTTAATATTTACTTAATTATATATATTGTTTTTAAACAAATAAATAAAAAAAGAATCCATAATATCGAAAGCAAGAAACTAAAGAAACACAAATTAAAGATGCATCACAGACCACTTTCTCGCTGATCACCTCTCAAGCAGAAGAGCACCATGAGCCAGATTCAACTCTTATAAGGTGCAGAGTTTTTATGACAAGCTGAGCAGCAGAAAGTGTCCAAGACAAAGACTCAAACTATAAATGGATAAAAACAGGAGCCACGTTGCTATAAATAGCTCTCTGTGGGTATCTGGAGTAAAAGAAACAATGGCTTCCTCCACAGCTTCCGCAGGGAGCTCATGTCTGCAGCAAAGCTGGGAAACTATAATAAACCTGGTTGGCTTATGTGTGTTATTACAGATGTTTAGTTAGAATCAGAGTTCAAGATGATGAGAAGTTAAGTCAGTTAATATGGGGTTAATAAGGGAGGAAGACGGGGCAGAGGACAGGCAGGCGTACCTTCGTGAGGGCGGCGACCCTCTGGGCCAACTCGGCCTCCACCTCGGGCAGAGTCTCAGCCTTGCGGATGGTCTGTTGCAGCTTCTGCTCGGCCAGCTCCAGTTTCTCCTGGAGTTGCCGGTTTTTCTCCTCAGTCTACAATAAACAAAGCAACACATTCATCAGCAAACGTGTATATGACTCATCTGTCCTACACCAGTGTTTACATTCAGCGCCACAAGGTGAAAAGAGCGACTAGAATTTAGACAAAAGGGCAGGAAGAGAAAGAGATAGAGAAAGGGAGATGGGAGAAGGGACGGGTGAGGATGGGGTGGGCAGGAAGTGAAGGAGAGCGCATTCAAAAAGACACAAAAACAGAAAAAACACATAAAAAAGAAGAGAAAGACGTCTCCATCTCTAGTGCGCGCATGAAAAGAAACAAGCTAGTGTCTTCGAGGCTTTTCATTGAGGCCTGCTGTGCTGGCCAGTCTGAACACAGCGAGAATTCCTTGGCAGAAATCTGGAGGCGCTTTCTGCTGACAGACATCTCTGAGACTCAAACACAAACTGGACACATGCCTCGGAGTCAGCATGGACTGCATGGACGTATGCTAACGCTATGGTGAGATGTAAACAACCTCACACACCTGAATGACGCTCAAAGGAAAAGTTTGTCCAGCAGCATGGGACCTACTTGTCTGAAAAGGGACTCCTTGTTGGCCACTTCATTCTCCAGCTTATCGTTCAGGTCATGGACGGAGGTCGCCTCCCGCTGAGCTGCGAGGTAACGCTTCTCAAGGGTAGTGATCCTCTCCTCCATATCTTCCTTCTGAGCCATCGACTACACACAAACATTTACATGAGCTCGTATTTGACCCAAACTGGAAATTAAAGTGTAAACTAGTACATTTATGTAGTCACAGTCCTCTCACCTCTCTGAGGTCTCTCTGAAGCCGTGTGTTCATGTCTTCAGACTTGATTAGGTCCTTCCGGGCCGTGTCCAGGTCCTCCTCCAGCTCACTGATGCGTGACACCATGGCCGCCATGCGCTCCTTCATCTGGCCTAAATCAGCTGTTTGGCGGTCCACGACCTCCTGGAGCTCACCAACCTTCCCGAACTCATCCTCCTGACTCAGCGAATCATCTGACAACCGCTGCTGGCACATCATAACACATGTTAAAAAAAAACATTTAGACACCTTCATAATGAACAACTACAGGCCCAACGAAAGTCTCAATCTTCAAGATAAATATTAAAAAGCTGTTTGTCAACAGCTTGTCAAGTTGTTGCATCATCACAATTGTTTTAATGGCTTTGAGTCAGGATTTCAGTCACACCACAGCACTGAAACTGCCTCTTCAAAGTCTTAAATGACATCCATCTAAAGACAGATGTCGGCAGAAGTTCGGTTTTGCTTCTGTTAGATCTCAGAACACCCTGTTAGACCGCCTGGGAAACTGGGTGGAAATCTAGTCCTGATCTGAACTGGTTTGAATCCTACTTGAAAGACAGAAACTACTTCGTATCAGTTTACCTACCGGCAAATCTACCAAACCAAGATGATTTGGTGTTCCCCAAGGCTCCATGTTGGGGCTCCTATTGTTTAGCATCTTCATGCTGCCACTAGCAAATATCTGATCATTATTATGTTGACGACACTCAGGTCTATATTATTATCTCACGAGGGGACCCTGGTCCCAGGCAAAGCTTCAGTTTTTCATGTGCAATCTTACATGATTTCCCTGAGACAACAAATGTATTTCCAGTAATATACTGATGTATATTCTGCATGTTTGCTAAGTATTACAGTTTTCCTAAGTGAAGGTTTCAAAATGGATTCAGCCTCGGAGCTGTTGCAGCAGCTGGATCACGCCACGCACACAAGCGGCAGCAGAATATATACACTATTATAATCAATTATGTTCTGTTGTTATTTCGATGCAGAATCATCTGGAACGTCCGAAACGATGCATCGTAGAAACGATTTAATTCAACACCCCTATATAAAATGCCCCTTTACACAGTATATACTTTGTCCTTTACCATGTGAAATAATCATGTTTTATCATCTTGTAGAGCTGAGACCAGCTCATCAATTATCGTTCATCCCAACACATTTCAAACATCTTCCACCACATTTTAACACATAAAAACCTGATCAGTTCAAGGTGGGGAGGTTCTTTCATATACATTTACGCCCCCTGAGCTTTGTTCAGTGGATAACACTTTTTAGCCCTTTTCAGTTTTCACTTTTGCATTTCTGAAAATGTTTCACCTGGAGTCGAGACTTTCTGTCTCAGTTTCATTCATCTGCATAAATAAAGGTGAAATTAAAAAATCTAATCCTCGTTTTGTATAAGCATTTATCCCAAATCTGAACAGAACCCATTCTTTTCACAATCATATGAAAGGACAAAAAAACCCAGGAACATGCAGAGATCACGGACCTCAGAAGAAAGTCCCATAAAACACATAAAACCCAGAGCCCACAAACCATTTTACTTCCCATGCGGGTTGCATTTTTAGGTCAGAGTATGGATAATTCTGGCCTAATTAAAAATCACAACACAAATTTCAGTTAAACAGAACATAAGTTCTCCTCATAGTTGCGATCAGACTGGATCTGAATCGCTGGATTCACTCAGGACCTGCTGCTCCTCGAGCATCAGGATCAGCTGACTCATCATTTTAAACAGAGACGCTGCAGAACAAGATGTCTGCACTGGGCTCAGCCGTGTTAAACTTCACAGTAAATGTGTTCAGTCGGTGTTTGTAAAAGATAAAACCATTATTAAGTCTCAACTGAAGGATGAAGGGAGAGAAAATGCAACACATAATATGTACTACAAATAATTCCTTTGAATTTTTCTATGATCTAATTAGATTTCCAACAGTAAAATGTCTTTCCAGTAAAAATGTCCCAAGTTTTACAAAATATTGTGTTGTCTAATAGTTATGACTGCAACATCAGAAACTTCTCACTTCTGCATCTCTAAAATGTTCCATTTCCATAAAAAAACAAATATTGGGAGTGTAATTAGCTGAACAAACCGTATTTTTGCCTACTCGTCTCTCCCAGCCATGCCGTTTAAGCACGCTCACCTTGCCGTTGGTGCTGGGAGTGTTTTCAGAGTTGTGGTTGACCTCGCTGGTTCCGTCGGCCAGTCCTCTCTTCTGACTGTTCTGCTCCCTGAGGTAAGCCAGCTGCAGGAAACAACACAGTTAACACCTCATGAGTCATATGATCATCACAACCATCAGTTACACATATGATTTTTTAAAAAAAAAACAAAACACATATGATTCACCTCTTTTTAAACAGTTAAGTACAGCGAGTGTGTGCATCTTTGTGTGAGACACGCAAAGAAAGATTACAAACTGTTAAAAGGTCCAAACTTTGATTTTGATACTTAATATGGCCACAAGCTCACAAATTCACACGTTCTATGAAACGGTTAATTAAAATAATAGAAAACAGCATAAAACTGCCTTTGATAAAAAAAATCCCTAATAAAACCAGAAGGTGGCCAATGGTTGACTTTGTGCGTGTGTGTGCTGGTGTGTGTGTGTGGTCTCGGACAAAAGACGACTCCAGCATGAAGAGCAGCAGAAAGAAGCTCGGAGGAAATCTAGGACACATCTCTGGGCCTTTAGTCAATCTTAATCCCATTCATCACAGACGAGGCCTTCCTCCGTTTGCATGCATGTGCACGAGTTCTGAATGTGAATCTTCTTCTGGGGTTCGGCTTGAACGGACACCATGCAAGCAGAAACTCGGTGCTTGAAAGTCAGTTTCATGACATCAGGAGTATCGACACAAATAAAACAACTCTGTGTGATAAAAAGCAAAACTCCAAATAAACCTCTAATAGTGGAGCATCTGGAACACTTTGTGTTAAATGAAGTTTCTGATTGGACGGCACTTTTAAATCTCGTATTTGTTCCAATGATAATAAAGACATTCTATTCTTTTCTATTAGACATAAAAACTATCAAAGGAACTCTAAAGGCTGCTTATCCTTCCTGACGTACGTAAATAGCGACATCCGTTTCAAACGTCACGTGGCCGCCCTCACACTTCATGGTTAATAAGTCTGTTCCTCCACTAGAGGGCGGTACTAAATTCAGAGTTCCCTCCCGCGAGCCAGCGTCCGTTTCAGACACTGTAATGGATCGTTATGAAGCTGTTTCCCAACACGCCATAAACGTTCTCATATCCTTTCCTCAAACCCTTGGGCAGTTTCTACAGTTGTCCTCGTTTTTATTTGGCTCCTTTCTTTTTCCCCTTTCCTGTTCTTCTTCTCTGGTTGTTTCTTTCCCTGGTTGCATGTCAGCTGTCCTGCTCAGCTCTGCCCCCACGATTTTCTGCTCCCTGAAAACGGACCAAATTATGCGCATAACGAACAAAGAAGACGGATGAAGCTGTCCTTCCATTTTTGATCCTGATTTTCTTATTGTGTTTTTGTATATCGTATTTTTGCACCACACAGTTCATTTAGCTTTATTTTATTAAATTTCTTCTCTTATTTTGATGCTGCTGCAAAGCTGCAATTTTCCAGTCTGGGATCAATAAAGTATGTCTGATTCTGATAAGTTTAAAATATATATATTAGAGTAATTTAATTTAAAAATAGTTTGTTTTTACACAAGAACTTTCTTTAACAATTTAATTTTATGGTTGCAGCGCATTCTGAACTTATTTTATCCATCAAACCTGGCGGGTGAAGATCTTTTATTTGGAATCTGTTTATATTGACTTGCAGAGCCAATCAGATGTCACAATGTGCTAATTAAATTAATTGATGACATAATGCAGCTCAGGAACATAAAATTATATTAAAATAAATACATATGTTTTTATATCAATTTAATTAACCTAAATGACTTAAAACTACGTTTAATTATCAGTGTAATTGTTTATGAATTTAATTCCAACTTTTATTAACTACTGGCGTATTTAAGACAATAATTACATATTTTGTTTTTTAATTTTTTGTATTTACAATATAACTTAATTACACATTTAAGCAATTAGTGATAAACGTCAATCTAATGTGTTGAATGTGTTTGTTTATAATTTTCTTAAGTTTAATTATTCAATGCTGTATTTAATGCATCTAATTGAGGCACTTTTCAGCCTCCATAGTTTTGGGCCTCCTGTTAACGTTTTTTTTTTTTACTGGTATTATAAAACCTTTATTTAACCAAGAAAGAAAACTCATGTGGTTTATAATTAATAACAAGATTTAAAATCTTTTTCTGGCCAAGATCAGCAGCAACTAGCATACATGTAGACATAAAAAGGGATCTCTATGGAACAACATAAGTTAAAATTACACCATGGTGATAAATGTCTAAATGGAAACAGAACTGGTCAAAAACAACAATTATACCCAGACGTATTTGCTTCCAGTTAATTTAAAACTTGTATGAATTAATTTAATGAGAGGATTTCCTTGAAATCCAGCTGATTGTTAGCAGCGTGGGAGTGTTTTCTTTACAAGTTTAGTTCAGACATTGTGGACAGATAACAGGAGAAGATCATTAGAATGAAGACGGTAAGTTCTAGTACTTCTGGGCTGATATAAATCCATTGATAAACTGGGAGAAGACCAGGCATAAATAGATTTATAAATGAAGCACAAAGTAACAGTAACAGTGGATCCAAACATGCATGTTTGGAAGCTGCAGGAAGAATCTGAGTTTTCGTGTATGTTGTGTTTTCTTACTTCTTTGTGTGAAATGGTGAGTTGTTCCTCCAATGCGCTGCATCGCTCCAAAGCAACACGAAGTCGCTCTCTTACCTTTAATGAAAAAAACAAAAGACATATAAACATACATCCAGAACATCGATCCAGTAAGCGTCAGCTGTCATGAAGCTTCAGCTAACCATGTTCACACTTTCTGGTTTCGCCCAGTTCTGAAGTCCTTTTGAGAAGAAGTCGTTAAATCATTAGAGAATGAAACTGGGAGGAAAACTGAATCTAATGTTTGACTGGTTTGGTTTGACTCGTCGTTCTCTTCAATGGAAGCTTTTATTGTTAACTTCGCTGCTTTGCTGCAATACTTTAATGTAATTATGGGACAAATGTTGTTACAATGCATAACAATCTGAGTATCTCTGCAACAAAAACGCCAGTGATACTATATAAAAACCTTCGTTTCAGTGCAGTACCAGACACGCAGCTGGAAATAATTTTATTTCACCTAAAGCCAAAACTAATTCAATCAAAGACAGTTTTTTTATAGAAGAATGTCGGAGTGGAATCGTTTATAATATTATAACAGTAAATGACACTGAGTTTAAAAAACATTACGACAGCATTTATTAAAACATGGAATGTAGTAACTAAATATATAAATGTGTGTGTCTGTATGAGAATATGTGTATAGGAGTAAATATACTGTATATGTCTACATATATTCTGTTTATATTAATTTAGACAAGTCTTTCATGTGTTATATGCACGAATATTTGTAGATTTGTGTGCATGTGCAAGCATTATATATTATAAAGAATAGTGCATGGACTTTGTATGTAGGGATGCAATAAAATCCTGTGTAAACGTACTGAATGTACATGTTCATATATTTTGAATGTACTTAAAAAAAGACCCCAGGAAGACTAGCTGCATTTAAATCATTGTGAAGCAATGATGGGCAGAAAAAGTTGAGCTCAGACAGACCTTCATTTACACGTCATAAACCCACAGGGCGGGGCCACAAGCTCCTGACCCGGGGTTGTTCGGCACTGAGCAGCGATGACTCCGCCCACAAGTCAGAGGCAAATTGCTAATGAGCTACTGGTCTTAGAAACACTATGAGGATCCAGAAAGAAGTGAAGCCCAAGAGAGTCTATGATAGGAAGAGTGAATCCATTCTATTCTATTTTACTCTATTCTACAGTCATTTAGCAGACGCTTTTATCCAAAACGACCAACACTCAAAGACAGAACTGTACCTTCTCATCGAGGGCTTTGTGGTGTTCAAAAAGTGACTTAAGAGCTTTGAGGACCTCCACTTCACTGGAGACACCGGCTGGAGACTGAGCCTGCCTCTTCACCACGGTCATCCTCAGACTCCGCTCGTGGCGAGACACCAGGCACTCCAAGTGCTCCAGCAGCAGCTGGACACACAACAGAAAACATTATCAGGCTGGATGTGGTGCAACCTGAGACAGATGTTTCATGACAGGTTGACATATTTCGATAATTAAGCAGGTTTCCAAACAAACAGGTTCTGACAAAGCTTTGGATTAAGAGACAAACTCATCTGTCAACCCGTGTTATGACAACCGTCTCTACTCCAAACAGAAGCACACAGGAATTCTTCGTGTATTTAATGTGTGATTGTGTGCGATGCATTTTACTAACCCGTGTGTTGTTCCTCTCCGCCTTCAGCTCTGCAATCTCCTCCTCTTTCTCCAGAAGCTGCTCCCGGCACATGTTCACCTCCTTTGTTAGTGCAGCAAACTCCTGAAATAGACAAGGACAGCAACATGTGCTTGTTACTTCCTTGCTGTCTGTGAAGGGGAAGCAGGGTGGCTGTAGGGAGGAAACAAGCTCAGCTTTCTAACATTATAAGATCCTGAGGCTGATGGATGATCTATAACACATCACTTGGATTTAATGTAAATTTTAATGTCTTATCATTTGCATTTGATCCTCTTGTTTAATCTCTCTATTCTTGTCCTCTCCTCAACGCATTAGTTAGTTTTGCGATATGAAATAATTTATGTATCCCAGAGGAAAACTACAATTTTCAGGGCAAAGCTTTCGACAGCTGGCTCGCATATGACTTTCCTCTGTGTGGTTACAGTCAACGCAACGATACCACAACAAATAACTCACATTTCCAACGTCGCCTTGCTGTTACTGACAAGGTTGTGTTTACATCTGAAACAGCGGGCCTGGAGATGTTCAGGAGTTACTGAAACCTCTTTACACCACATCAAAGAGCAGCACAGTTTATCCTGAGAAATGCAGCCGAACTCAGCCTTACACTACCCTCACATCTCTGCCACAAAATAAATCCACTTGTGTATTGGAGCACACAGAGATGCACATACTGCTTTTAGGAATTACATGCATGATTGAACCATTAAAGAATGTGCCATCCTGATTTTTGCCCTGTAGCACATGCATGGTGAGTGCTGAGGCCTTCTTGCTATGTTTCTGAGAGGAGGAGGGTGGGGGAGGGGGACAGAGAGCTGCTGGAACTGATCGTTCTTTTCAGCCACTGCTGCAGATATTCTCCCTTTCCTCCCGTACAGCCTCTGAACTCTTCCAGCTCTTGGCAAAGAGTAGGCTACACTAAAAGAGTACGAGAGATGTCACAATTGGCTACAAGGAAGATCTTCAGTCTCCGCTACCCAATGAGAGACTGGAAGAGGAAGGCCCCGGGGTAATTACAGAGTTGCTTACTTCCTACATTCCTGAGCGGACCCTGCACTTATTGCTTTACAGAAAGAGAAGAAAGTAGAGCCTACGAATTCTTGGATTTTAATTTATCAGGATAAAATAAAATCACTGATGAACACAAACACATTACACTGCTGACATTAACCCAACTAATGCAGAAGCAGTGCATGAAAAACTACATCCATTCTCACTGCTTCCAGAGGAATTAAGTAGCAGCCAGCTGATCAATGCACCGATTCATTGATCATCATCAGTGTGAGCTTCTCTGTCTCTACTGCAGCATTCAGGTGTGTCAACACAATGTGGAGTGGGAGTTTTAAGGGCTACTAATAATAGAGCCTATTTATACACCACATAAAAAATGTTTACCATGTCCAGTTTGGTGTCTTTATTCCCAGCATGACTTTACAAATGTCATCTGATATTTATCTTCTTACTTTAACCTGCTTCATTAACACACTGGGAGAGAAAACTCATCTAATTAGAAATGAAAAAATCCAGCGAGTAGGATCAGATGATTCAGCAGCTTTTTCATGATTAAATGACAAAAAGTGAAAATATGACTGATAAAAAAACAAAACCAAAGCTTAACACCTGCTCATGCCCTCCCGCTCGGACACAGTAACGATCATATCTAATCACGCTGCCATGATTACAGACCTCCTAAGACTCAGGAAGCACAGTCCGGTTTTTTAGAAGAAGTTAGCATTTCCATAGAAAGTAAATCCTTTGATGCAAACAACAGACACAAAAACAACAATGAAACCAAACACAACAAGAACCATTTAGAAATGCATCTGAAAACAGCTCAGGAGGATTGTAAACACTGGATCAATCCCTAAAAACACTGTAAACATTTTATTCAGGAGGGTAGCTTGAAACTTGATGATAAATTTGTGCACAGCAGGCTAAACTGGTGCATGGCTCAGTGGGTGTAGATGAGTCCGTGGTGGCTGGAAGGACTGATCTGCTCTGTAAGCCGTAAAACTGAGGAGTGGATTAAAGGGAGGGAGGGGGAACATGAATATGTGTGCCAACGTATTAAAGGAACAGCGTAGTCAAACAGAGAGGAACACAAAAAGCTTTTCAGGGATAAATGCACTGCAGCACTGAGACTAATATGTAATAACAGGGGGAACAAAAATGTGACCATGTGACTGCTGTAATTCAATGACGTCTCGAGAAAATAATTATCGTTTTAGTCATGGCATTTTCATTACCTTTAATTTCTCATGAAGTTGTCTACAGCTCAGGAGAAAGCTTCACATTTGGATCAAGTAGTCGAACAGAAATGGAAGAATCTGAATTAACTCAAGCCTGATGAAGCTCACAGCGCTTTGGGAGGATGCTAAAACGATCATTTTAGACCTAAATTAAACTTCTTGTCATTATTATCAACAGAAACCACCAAAAACTAACTTGAAAGCATTAATTTATTGCCCACTGAATATTAGATTACCATCTGTGGATATAAAAAAAAGCTTCCCATCAAGGCAACTGTTGCACAGGCTTGGGATAAGCTCTTCCTCCCAACACCACGTCGGCGGCGGTCTGTGCAGCGTTTGGAAGTGAGATCGGAACCAACAGGCCTCTACTTCCTACATAATGACTTTAGCCGTTCTTAAAAGCTTAAAGCGTGTGCTGAAATCGGACACTGTGCGGAGAGCATCTGTTCTCCCTACAGGAGGACTCGCTATCAAAAACTAATTAGACACCACAATGGCCCTTATTCAGAGCGGCTAAGTCTGCTGCCCGTTGCTGACCGACAGTCAGAGAAACTTAATCCAAAGGAGCAGAGAGAATGCTCATTTAATTATCTCTAAAACTGGAGTGGCAGATTCATGTGGAACTGGGACAGAAATCATAGAAACAACCTTCATGAAACAGATTCTTGCAGTATTCTGTGAGCTGCCAGGCTTAAAAAGCCTAATTCAGAGAAAGATAGTGAATAAACATGAAGTAGTTCCTGTAATTCTTCAGTGTTTTCACCAGCTATAATTGGACCAAAGCACTAACAAACCTCATTTATATCAAAATTACCCTCCATAGTGTTGCACCAGCATTGCTCTAACACAGGGGTGCCCAAGTCCGGTCCTCGAGATCTACCATCCTGCAACTTTTAGATGCAGCCCTTCTCCAACGCAGCTAAATCAAATGTCATCTGCATGTCATTCAGCTCTGCAGAGGCCTGATAACGAGCCAGTCTTTTGATGCAGGCGTGTTGGAGATGGGTTGCATCTAAAAGTTGCAGGATGGTAGATCTCGAGGACCGGACTTGGGCAGCCCTGCTCTAACACTAGTAACTTCAAACCCCTTTGAGTGTTTCAGGCTTAAATGAAAGATTTTAGTACTTTGTCAGTGGATAAACTGCAGGACTACAAACACAAGCTGCTGCAATAATAACATGAGATGAGATATATTTACTCAGTCAAATCAGCATCAATGAGCCCGTTTATATTCCCGCCAAAAATCTGCCTGATTTCTGAAGTCATCAGATAATCCAAGACAGCTAAATCTAACGTCCTTTAACAGATGACAGCCATTATCTGATTAACACGCAGATTTCTCCCCAATACTCTAATATCTTCATGCATGTAGACCTGTATATCTGATTTATTTAGTTGTTTTACATCTGTGCAAGTACAGAGAGCTGCACCAGCCTCACCCCAAATCAGCTTCTCTTGCTCAGATAATGCAACGCTCAGACTTTTAATATGGCATGAGTAATGAACTAAAGACTCTTTCGCGCTGCATTTCTTTGTAAGCCTTGGGATGCATGCGGTAGTGGATGAAAAAGTCTGGGAACCACTGAAAAACATTTACATTAGCAGCTTACAATTCATGCTCCCTTACACGCTCCCTTTCAAACACTGTCATACGTCGCCGTCCTCATACTTCCATGCGTGTTTTGCGTTGCCATGGTTAAGTTAGCGCCTCCACTAGCGGGCGGAGCTGAGTTCAGAGTTCACCTCCGCGAGCCGACGTCAGTTTCAGACACCGTTTGGCAGCAGTAAAGCGTCACTATCAAGTTGTTTCCAAACACCCAACACGCCCTAAACACTCACGTTATCCTTTCTTCCAAAGCTCGTACAATTTCCACAGTTTTGCTCGTCTTTACTCTTTTTCTGCTTTTTTGTTTCCTTCCTGATCCTCTTCTTCTTCTCTGGTTTGTTTCTTTTTCTGTTCATGGTGGTATTGCTCCGTCTTCTGCATCAAGCGACAGAAAAAAATTTTTTTTTTCTTTTTAACGCTGCCTTCAGTCTGATATAAACGCTACAGCTTTCACACCACAAGCGAAAGCTAACGCCAAATGACTCATCATTTGGAACAAAAAGCACATCGTTATTAATCATTTGTTATATAATCATCACCAAAACCTTTTCACAAGATCATTTCTCAGCCTTCATGTTAAATCATGAAGTTTACATTAACCTATAACATACAGGAAGTTCAACAGTATTTCACAACAAAAGCTGGCTAACCCCCCACCATCCGACCTATGCAGTTCTTTTAGCTGTAACTAGGGATGCCCCAATTACTTGATTTCACAATCAGTCTCGGCATTAAACTGCACGATTAACTGATCATAAAGATCTTTAGTATCATCCCTTTACACAAGATTGTCTAAACCACATCAGTAGACCAACACAACTTGCAAAAGTAATGAAAACTAAACAAAGTTAAAGGTGTGTTACAGCTTGTGTTGCTTTGTTTTTCTTCCTTGTTAGAAAGTATGACAAAGGAAAAGTTATTCCCTCCAAACAAACAGATTAAATCCTCCTGGTGGGATTTCTTTGCTTCTAGAAAAACTGAGCAAGGTGCCGTCACGGAGGACGACTCCCACCCCGAAAAGCAGGACATAAAACAGGAACTCTGTCCCATATGTTTCACCTCCTGCAGGATAACCAGCAGCTCTGTAGCACAAAGTGAAGGGAAATGTTCAGTAACTGGGTTACTTGATATAATGTTTATCTAACGTAACATTTAAATGAAATGTTATTGTGTTATTTGCATTTTTGTAATTGTGAATTGTGTGCAGATTTACAGCTCAATGTGTCGAGTTTAACAGTGTTCACTGAGCTTTACATTACTGACCAACGTGGCTGACTCGGCATGAGGTCGATGCCTTTTTTAGCCATCATGGTCTGTAGAAGAATCCACATCTAATCCAGAAGTGTGGTCTTGTTTCTTTATTTCCCCTGCTCCAGGATTATTTGTTTCCAACAACAACTTGAAGTCAAACCCAGCAAGATGTTGTTTCTCTACTGAGGTTAAAAAGAAATATTCTAAAGATTGTTTTATAATGTAGTTTCCAGAAAGTCCAGGCAGATGTTTGTTGTTATAATTTTGTGTCTTTGACAACAAACTATAGAAATAATTTTAAGTGTAACTACACCCCCTACTTTCTGCGTAACCCCACCCACTGCCAAATTTTGAATAATGGCTGAAATTGCAAGGGTTGGGGTGGGAGGTGTGGGGTGATCAGGCTCAAGCTGGTCCTGAAGCGTATCAGTCTGAGCCGTTAGCTGCCTGTCAGCAGCTCCAGCAGCTCTGGAAAGCTGTGGAGACCCACGGCAGGTTGTGGCAGCTGCAGGAAATGCTGCTGTGAGCCATTTTTACTTAAAAAATCCAGATTTTTTTAAGAAATAAAAAAAAATCTAATTTTAATCAACAGTATAGGTGGTTTTCACCACAATTAAGTAATTCTGTGTTGTTTACAGCTCACAAAACACATTTTTGGGTGCACTGCCCTTCTGTAGGTCAATAGTGATGAACATGAACAATGGTCATGTGATTTTACACACAAAGTGTTGGGAAATTATTGTATAATAATTGTCATGTGATCATTACTCTGATAATAATTGTACCAAGAACATCTAGAACTGTGACTTCCCTTGCAGTCACATCATGAAACTGTTGTTGCACTCAATCTCAACCACTTCACTTCTCTAAAGCAGCCGAGTAGCGCCGCCAATAATCTTCTATAAGGAACAAAGACTTCCTAAATGTATTTCTTTAGCTACGTGGAGATGCCCAAGAGGAAGCAGCTAAAGACTTAAGAGCCCAAAGATTTGGCCGTTTTGAAACTAGAAAGTCTAGAAGCTAAAACTGAGATTTAAAACTCCGGTTTTTCTCCAGAGTCTAGTCCACCTTGACTCTAAATGGTGAAATTGTGACCACATCATTAGTACAATGGAGCATTTAATTTGAGCCCAGGAGAGACAATCCAGCTTAGCTGGATTATCCAACGCCGGCCTGGTGTAGAATATATCCACTGCAGATGGGCTGGAGCTGTATTCAATTTTAGGTTCTACTTGTTTATTTCTACGGATGGATGGATGGATGGATGGAT
>CM047975.1:2791333-2801471 GCA_026261665.1 Melanotaenia duboulayi | reverse complement strand
CTGCAGCCATTTTACTGAAAACATTCCTTTTGTTGAGTCACACCAGCTCAACAAAAGAAACGAGCTAAAGTTTTGCTCTTATTGAAAACACAAGGAAACGATCCAACAGGTTTTGTCTTCATGCTTTGTTCTCACAACTGTTTCACTTTAACCGAGCAAATTTCTTTTTGTTTTTATTACTCAAACACTCCCAGAACAAAATAATGACAGTGTTCTCTCAACTTTCTCACAGCGTGACATCAGATTGCACGGAAGCTAAATCACCCTGATGAGAAGAGAAATTCACTCAGATCATAAGATAAATGTTGGAAGGAGGAGACAATCCAGCCTTCAAAACACACTTAAATATATTTACTAATGTTTAATTAATCAGATGAGTCATTAAGAGGACTGGAAACAGCCTTTAACGCGAAATCAGAGTCACATGACAAATAAATGAGCTTCTGCTGATGCGTTCACTGTGGTCAGGATTTCAGAAAAATAAATTTAGTGTCTTTCCTGAAGCACAAATATGTGGATAGGTGAGACACGTTAGGTGGGGCAGAACATTTATGGTCCGTTTACCCCAAAGCAGAATTCCACCCATGTCAAAAACCATGTAGTACAGTCTTTCTTTCTAAATCTAATCCTAATGCATTTTTAAGTTTCATTTTACCTTTAAATTTTACAGATAAATGTCATTGAGGCACAAGGTCACATTTATAGGAGCGACCTGTTTTAAAAGTACAGACAAAACTACAATGTGTTTAAACAAACTTTAGTAATAATAAAGTAACTGAAAGAATAATTACACTTTTATAAGGTTCCCAAGGCTCCATTTTGGGACCATTGTTGTTTTCTATATATAAATAATCTCTGATTTTATCCAATGCTAGCTGTCATTTCTATGCAGATGATACAGTTTTTATTGTTCCTTCTCTTTAATATTCAAAGCTATGGAAAACTTCCAGTCTGCCTTTAATGTTGTTCAGATTCACTTCACCCAATTTAAGCTAAAGGCAACGAACTGCAAATAAATGTTGTTTTCAAATCTGATTTTAAGCTTTCAAAGGCTCAAGGGCTTGAACTGGAGCTGGTTTCCTCCTACAGGTGTTTAGGTTTTGATCCCAATCTGTCATTTAAGACACACACTGAAAACTGCATATTTAAGCGAAAAGTGAGGTTAGGGGTTTTTTAGGAACAAATTCAAGTTCTCTTTCAAAACAAGAGAATATTTGACATCAGCTCCATTTTTATCTGTTTTTTTTTCTTTTATCTGAACTGTTATTTTTAACACCCCTGGTCAGTATCATAACCTTTCAAGGCCTGATCCATGAAAGAATGGTAAGAAAAGTCTCATTTCTTTTAATATGAGGTCTTTATTTGGCCCTTTAACAAAATGTAAGGGAATATCTACCATTTATTACCATGTGATATTTAAAAATTATTAGAATATGGTTTTCTGCTTCCTGGTATCTGTCAGGGGACAGAAACAAATATCAGATTGTGTTCAACAGGATTTTGAGCAAAGTTTTTACCATAAATTGAAGCAAAATGTCTGAGAAGCTGTATGTAACAAACATGTCACGTCGGGCTCTTATGGGTTAAGAAGCGAGATCCTGTGCACCATTATGCTCTGTTTCATTACTGGCTGTGGAAATCTCACACATCACCGCCCTTCATACACTACGTCTACACGGCCGTCCTTCTGTGTATGCAGACTTTCTTATTGTTTTTATTTAGAAAACTATTCTCCAATATTCTCCATACCTACATGTCCTAAAACCAGACTCAATACAGCCTACGCTCTCATTCTGGTCCACAGATGGCGGTTAAGTCTATTCTAAGGGCTTGAAAAGACAAATTTCTTGGTAAATGTTTAAACCTTTATGTATTATTCACCCCAGGCTGCGTTTCATTACCTAATGTTGGTTTTACGTGTTTTACTTCTTGTGATCTCTGTTATGTGGTAAATTGTGTTCTTGTGGTTGTGCCTTTCTTGGCCAGGTCACTCTTGAAAAAGAGGTTTCTGATCTCAATAAGTTTTTTATTTGGTTAAATAATAGTTAAGAAAATGAACTGTTCTCAAATTATAGGGTTATAAAATGAATAACAGACCTCTTTGTTCTACCATAATATCTAAAGAATTATTAATAATTAAGTAAAATAATTGTTTGGATAGTTTAATTCAGAATATGTGAACAGAAGTAATAAATGTAATTAGGTCAACTTAAAGTATAAAAGAAAAAAAAGATTATCTGACTGATCTGACTGAATCTGATCTGTTATAATCTGACTAAAGATCCAGCTGAAGTTTATAATAAAGAAACTAAACTAAAAGAACATAAAGCCAGCTCCTGTGTTCTGCTGGACCATCACTTTCATGTTAAAAATGGTTTGTTTCATCTGTGATGGAAATGTCAAAGTTCCTCACAATTTTCAGAAAACATTGCTGTGGATTTTCTAAAAGCTGGGGAAATGTTAACACCTTACGCTGGAATTCACCTCCAATTAAATAAAAACAGAAAATCAAGTAAAAAAATCTGGAAAATAAAATCTGGAAAATAAATAAATAAAAGACTATAAAATAATGAAATAAAATATAATTAAATGAATGACAATTGATAAATAAAGAGAAATAAAATAACTATAAGAAAATACATATATAAATATATGTGAATAAAAGCAAAAACATAAAAATAATAAATTTGTTCCATAAAGATAAATGAGCTAAACAAAGGTCAGAAGTGGATTTTTATTTAGCACCAGCAGGCTGCAGTAGAACGCGAGGGAACAAATCATGCAGCTAAAATATGAAGTTGTGTTTATATCAGGAAAATGTTCCGAATGAACCAAATCAAATCAAAAATAACTTTTGGGGAACTTTTCTGCAACCAAAAACCAACATTCCTGAAGCTTTCCATGCCTTCAGCATTTTCTGATGCAGTCTTTTCTCGACCATCGACAACACCTGAACTGGAGAAATTCAGGTCTTTATTAAACATTAACTTCACCGGGACAAAATTCCACTGAGATGATAAAGGTTTTTCTAAGAAGGTGCAGGCCTAAAGAGCAGCTGAACCCACTTGATGGATATTAGAAGGTCTGCTTGGAAAAAGATTCACAAGTAGAGGTTTGGTGCTTCACTTACTGCAGACTGAACTTTGTTTTGTTAGTCATGACGGTGGTGGTCGTGTGTCCTTCAGACTGGCACCAGCGGCTCTGACCGGTATCCTCATCTGTTTGCAGGACAGCTGATGAATCGAGGTCTGAACACACGCCACCCTCACATGAGAAAGACGACTGAGCCGAACAATTGCTTCGCCCATTCTGCCTGCGATAGAAGGTCACCTGCAGAGTTTGGAAAAATAAGCACCAACATGATGCAGACATTGTCTGAAATCCTCAGAGCAGAAATTATCTAATACTCATGGTTTGTACAGACTAACTTGAATATATGGAGCCTTTTAGATCAGATTGATGTCACAGTGGACATGTAATTAAAATTCAAAGTGACTTCTGTGATCTTTTAAACCTTCTTTTTTTTAATATGTTTGTTTTTGAGCTTGAAAGATTTCCAGGAACTTTTATAGACACAAGTCATAAAATACTGTGACAGAAGGTGTGGCTGACATGTAGCTGGGAAACATACAGCTCTTCAGTCTGTACATGAACGTATGGGTTTATGATTCAATCTATTCATCAGTTTTTACTCAGATTCTGTTCACGAACAATAACTTAACAATTAAACAAGAAGCTGGAACTAAATTCAGGTTGTTACACATAATAAATTAATAAGAATTCATAAATACTCATTTTGGCTGTTAAATAAATCAACCATTTTTAAAGAATATTATATAAGTTTTAAGAGACTCTACCTTAAATGTTTCATCTGCTATCCTCTGTGGAGGCATGAAACTGATGCTGTCTCCATAAAAACTGAGAGATGAACTCGTCCCCAACAATGCGAACATAAAGAGAAGAAGTGCACCTGCCTCCATGATGTCTCACCGACTCTGCTCATGCCAAACCCTGTACAGTCAGCATAGCTTTAAAGATGGAGGAGGCGGCTCCCTTTCAATCCATCCAACAGGTTTAACCAGATTTCAGATAACACAACACATTTCTGGAGATGGGGATATACATTAACATTTTTGTAAAAGGTTATTCGTATAAATTTTCCTCTATTTAAAATACTAGTTTAATACCCACACAGGTTGTAACGGTGGCTGATGTGTGCGTAAAAAGAAGCTGCAACAGTTCTAAATAATTTACCTTATGTGACAGGATATAAAGCTTTAATGGAAAATGACACAATGTCCTAAATGAACATAAATAAATACCTTGATAAAAGTATACCTGGAATTTTGGTGTTTCCATATAATAAATAAATAATTTAATTTAATTAACTATTTGAGGTCTTTTGGAGTAAATATGGAGAAGGATTTTCTACCTGATCTGAATTAGAGATTATATATAAAGTAAAGCCATCATAAATTTTGACACAGGAATTCATAACAACCGTCTTTTCAGGAGCCCCTTCAGCTACACACTAAATCAATGTAAAGACTCCATCAAACAGCTCGATTCTCAGTGGCTGGGTGGAGAGAGGGGGCTACTAATTACTGCAGATCATTAATTAAAAATTTTGACACGGAAAATGTTCAGACAGTGATTTTAGCTCAAACATTGTATTTTTTTTCTCAAAAACGAGGGATATGTTCGTTTTACGGCAGTGTTTTACCATCCCCTTCATCGGTTTGGTGATAAACAAGAACTTTCGTGTTTGTTTGATTTGGGACACACGACCTGCCGTAGTTACGTCAGCTAATGGAAATTGTCAGAGTGGCAAGATGGCTACTGAACCAAATAAGACCGAACTCCTTACCATTTTCAAAAGACTAAGATCTATTCCTACAAACAAGGTCAGCCATAACGACGTTGTTTTTGTTTGTGTGTACTTTTGTGATCTTGTTTTTTGTTGGCACTCTTACGTTAGCTTGATTAGTTCGGTTGGGGACCGTGAGCTAGCGCGTAGCTTGGCCCGGCTCCACGGTCACACAGCTAGCCTTGGCTAACAACTGCTAACCTAAGCTAAGAGCTGCTAGCCTGCCGGTATAGTTGTAACACATAAGGCCACGTAAACGGTTAGTGTTTGCCGAGGAAGGTGACACGTTAGCTACTGTTTTTTCGAACTCAGTTGAATTATTTACTGGTTACGTGGATCTAAAAATATTAAGATTAAGCCGTCAAAGAGATATAACAATGATGACGTTTACGTCGTGATATAAAGTTACACATAGGTGCAGGTGGCTTTGTCGGGTGTGTGTAACCATCTGAGGGGAGTTTTCTGTTGCCTCTTAGATCCAAGTTATCAATGTTTAAGTTTGCATATTTAACAAAGCTACCGCAAATAAAACCATACTTTATGTCTTTAGTTTTAACATTCTTGATTTGTGTTTGTAGTGAAGTTGTATTTAAAAGTCCCAATCCAGACCTAATTTCCTCATATTTCTCTTCCAACTGCCAGATTTTCCTACGTAGCCTTGATCAATAGTTCTCCAGCTTTCTGGAGGTCTTTTTCTTTGGACATTGACACTTTTCCCCACTTATTTTAGTCCATTCCTTGTACCTAACCATTTTCAGAGGAGCTCAACTCTGTATATAAAGCCCCATAATTAAAAAATGAACCAGTGTTGAGATGACACAGACAACTTAGGAAAGAACCTGTTTAAAACTGGATCTATATGCTTTTTGTTTCAAAGACACAATTTATTCTCATTTATATGTGGAAAAACAGCAAAGAAAAGACAGTCTGTCAGACAACAAGGTGATTCCCAAAGAGCTGTTAGTTTGGTGGCAGAAACTAGAAAACAGGAGGACAAATAAAGAAAAAGAATCAGGACTAAAAACTATCTACAGTAGATAAACAGGATCTGAAAGTGATGTCCTAAAGAAATAGGAACAAATCCAAGAAAGACCTGAACCAGGACTTGAGAGATGCATCTGGACCTTCAGTTGATCTACTGATATATAAGATCTTCTGAGGGCTGAAGCCGCATCAGAAATGGTGTCCATGGAAACAGGGCTATGAAGAAGCCATTCTTAAGGAAGGGAAACAGAAAGGAAAGACTGTATGTCACATGACCCAAGAACTGGACTAAAGATCAGTGGCAACAGGTCTGATGGAGGGATGGATCCTTCCCAGAACCCGGACCTCAGCAGGTCTGATGGAGTGAGAGAAGTCAGACGTATTTGAGGCACTTCAATGGTGGAAAACAAACAAAAGTTCATCAGACTTATAAATGTTTAAAGGATGACTAAAACAAGTTTTACAACATCACCGAACACTGACTCACACTGGTGGGGAAGGTTTGCATATCGGTGCTTGAAATCTGAGGAAGTGATGTAACATATAACTGTAATACCTTCAAGTGTTCTTTGAAATCTTGTCAGCACAGAATGACATGTTGCTCTGATCAGCCTCTGGTGACATGCTTTGTCTGTTCAGGCTTGTTTTGATTGTGCTGCCAAAAACCCGAGCTGGGCGAGCATCCCGTACGGTGTGTTCCTGTGCATCGACTGCTCTGGCATCCACCGCTCACTGGGAGTGCATCTCAGCTTCATCAGGTAAACTTCAACAATTATTATCATCAGCTTACTTCCGAGGACCAGTTTACCCACCGGGTTTATTAAACACATTCACACTGTGGATAATGGGTGTGTGCGCTATGCTGAAAAAAGTTTTCCTTAGACGACAGGTTGTGAATGACTGCAGTCTGAATTACATGCTCCTTTTCTTCCCTTCAGATCTACTGAGTTAGACTCCAACTGGAACTGGTTTCAGCTCAGATGTATGCAAGTTGGAGGCAATGCCAATGCGGTAAGTCAGAACCTCACTTTTCCCAGAAAATCAAGGGTTTGAACTGAAATAGAAAATTAGGGATCAGAATTGGGCGGTGGGCAGATTTTTCTTTGGTTCCTGACTCAGTGTGATAACCCTTCTCCTTCTGTCTGAAGACGGCCTTCTTCCGTCAACACGGCTGCTCCACAAACGACACCAACGCCAAGTATAACAGTCGCGCAGCCCAGATGTACCGGGAGAAAATTCGCCAGCTGGCAAATGCAGCATTGTCCAAGTATGGCACAGAAGTGAGTATCAGATGGGTGGAAATGTTTTGGATTATTAACACAAAATCTACTAAATATAAAACTTTGCTACAGAAAAAATAAATAAAAGTGGACTTGCTAAATACATTCAAATAAATAAAGTTTCAAATTAAATAAACTGTAAAAAAATATATATATTTAGTTTTAGATGTTGAATTGTTAAACATTTAATTCATAAAATGGTTAAAATATTTTAAATTGTTATTTATCTATGAAACTTTAAATCTTTTTAGGCGTTGCCAGACGTGACAGGCTTTCTGCATCTGTAGCTCATTTTCATTCCTTTTTTTTTGTTTGTTTCTTAAAAGTTCCAGCAGCTTTCCCCCGAGTGGACGTTTGGTTGCTAGCTGCTGCTTTGTTGTGATGGGAAGCGTTAGCTAGCACTCCATACACACCTCTCAGCTCTGCCTTGTTACCTCTGTTTATTACAGCGTAATGCATCAAGTGGTTTGTTCTTTTGCAATATTTTTTTTCTTTTCAGGGGTTAGGGCTGATTTTTGTCTTGATGTTTTTTTGTTTTAAATACTGCAGGCTAACGGCTAGCTGAGTGTCTTTTTTTCTACTTATTGGAGTTTATTGCTGCGTTGCAACTGAGCTTTTAATGGATAACAGTGATATCTGCTGTGTACGTTATTCGGTTTTGTGGCGCTCAGCCACTTTTAAGTTTTTTGCGGCCCTCTAGGTGGCTCTTGAGACCCAACCTTGGGCCTCGTGATGAAGAATCACTGACTTAAACCATTCTTATTGTTCACTGTGAGGAAAAGAGAGAATAATAGAATGAAGAGAATAGGAAAGAGACAACAATAAAACAAATGGAAAGCAACAGCAGCGTCTGTGCATCAGAAAGCATGCTATAGCTTCTGCAGGTAAACAAAGCAGAGTATCATCAGGAGCACCTATTGGAAGACAAACAGAATCATTCAGTAAAAGCAAGACTACAAAAACATAACTTCTGTTGAAGGTTAAACCTTCACAACAACTGTGTGTGAGAAAAAAATGTGTTAAATGCACATTTCTGTTGACTCAGAGCAGCAGACCGTCAGACTCCAGCGGGTCCCAGTTCAGGGTCTACGCGCTTCAGAGTGCTTCATTTCGCACAAGATGATGGTGAATGAGCAACAAAGCTCCCAAGAGTACGTTTTATTTTAACTCGCTTCAGTAGAAATGTGACAAAACCAAATACATTAAAAACATGTTTGTTAAACGGTGGCATTAAAATTCTGTGATATTTGATACTCGTGGATTTTTAGGGGTTAATGAAGAATCTACCAGCTGGAAAACACAGGTTTTTTTTACATTTTTACTCGGTCGGTGTTAACGTACACTACGACGGGCAAACTTAGTCATTTCAGAGGTTTAAGTGATTCAACGTCCTTCTCGTCGGCTAGGTAGGCTGTCCCATTTCGTGAACGCGACAGCCTACGTAGGACACACCGAAGTGTGTAGACCCTGAATTGGGACANTGACAGCCTACGTAGGACACGGTGAAGTGTGTAGACCCTGAATTGGGACACGGCTTTTATCACTAATTGTTGAGTGTTGAAAATAATGTGGACAGCTATTCTGGTCATCCTAAACTTTCAACTTATTTTTTCTTTTGTTTGTTTTGTATTTAACTCATCTGACGTCACACTTGAGAAGTAAGATAATAAACTGCGAGTTAATGAACTGTTGCATCAGTAAATACAGGAAAACTTTTAAGTAATCTGAAGGAATCATGTTTTTGACTCAGATGAGAGATGTTTACATTTTTAAACCTAAAAGAATTCAGATGAAGCCAAATGTTTACAGATGCTATGGTATATAATTGGTAGAGTAGCAGTTCAGTCTAACTCGGCCATCGGATTACAGGTCATTGTGTAGCTCATAGGTCCAGCAGTTCATTGGTCTGTCAGTAAATAAGTTCTGCTCCAGGGATCTTTGACATGTTATATAAGGTCAGTAAAGGGATTACCAGTGTGGTGGATCCCACCCAGATTACACGGGGTGTGTTATACTTCTTATCATTAGCAACATGATAAGAAAAACAATGTAAAATCATGTCTGTAACAAATTTTGTCATCCTGTCTGCAGCTCTGGATCGACTCTCCTGCAGGAGGAACTCTGGCTGCTGCTGAGAAAAAGGAGGCCGACTTCTTTGCAGAACATACGCAGGTTGGCTTTCTGCACGAGTGTGGTCACTAATTTAAACCAAAAGTCATCTCAGATTACTAATACTTGATGTTTTTAGGGTGCCAGTATGACATTTAAAAATGAATATTACCAGTGTACCAACTGGAAATATTCACTCTTCAGTGTGTCACTAATGTCAACTAAAGCTGCTTTTATGTAAATATACCATCCTCACCCATCAGCCGTTTGCGAAAAGCAATAAGTTAATTAATTGCACGGTAAGAAAAAATGAGCGCAATAAGTTTGCCGGCTGCGAACATTTTTATTATCTTTTTTTCCCCTATGTTACTTGCGGAGGGATCTCTCTAATGTCATACTTAACAGCAGCATGGTGCAGCATGAGACCGTGGTGAAGCACCTGTGTGAGCCGGCACGCCGCATTTGTTTTGCAGGGCTGCCGACACACATCGGCCGTGAGACTCGCGCATTTAACTGGCTTCTCACGCTCTCGCGCTAAACCTCGAATGGAGAAATAATAGCTGCGAGCGCTTCCTCATTTATCGTGTCGCTGCTCCTCACATGTAGGCAGAGCACACACATGTAGCCTACGATGTCAGTACAAAGCCCCTACTTCCTGGTCTACCGTGATAACCCCTGTAATGCGCAGGCACATTACACAAATATAGTCAACCTATATACTACCGTATATGACAAAATACACATTAAGAGCAGCAATGGGGGCTAATCGAGAGGTTCAGGAGGATTCCCGGTGGGCCGCATTACTTTTGGGCCGGTGTCCCGGCGTATGTGAAAAAGGTGCAGCGTGGCGTCGCCGCATCGTGGCGTCGCCGCAGCGCGGTTCACTCACTGCTCACAG
>CM047975.1:2692515-2704080 GCA_026261665.1 Melanotaenia duboulayi | reverse complement strand
GCTACGATCTTCCTCCTGAACATCTTATCGACCAGCTCAACAGGTACGTAAAAAAGGTTAACTATATATGAACAATAATGCGTTAAAATAGACTGTCGTATGAGCTTAACTTGTCTTACTTTTAAAGTGTTTTTCTGACAGCTGTTTACTTAAATGTTACTCCAATTTAACCGGAATATATCGGCTGCTTATAGCTAGCATGGCGGTGTTAACAGTTAAACGACTACACTTTATTGAGTCGGAAAAATACATTAATGTCGTCTTGTCAAACATTTACTTCAGCTGCTGCTTATGGTCGTTTTAGAAGGCAGTAAATTACAAAAAAAAAAAAAAAAAATAGCTGAAATTAAACATTTTTCGTTAGCGACATAATTTTGAAAGCGCCTCGGTTTGCATTTTGCCGCCGTCCGGTTAATTCTTCTTCTGCGGTAAATAAAGTCAGTGTTGTTGCTGCCCGCTAAAGGTGCAGACAGCGAGTTGGTGCCTATACAAACAGAGTACGATATAACATGAAATGGATTAAACAAAATATTGTCGATATGAAACTTTGCAAGCTTTCTCAGTTAAAAAAGTTGCTGCTGCCAGCAATTCAGTTAGCATTGAATTTCAGCTCGCTAGTGATTATAGTGCCTCCGTATTCAGGTATACAGGCCAAACTGAGTAAGGTAGGTAAAGCTCGTTAAGCTTACTACATATTTATCAAAAGGAGAATAAAATTACTCCAGAACATTAGTGTGCTAAACCACTACTTCCTTATTTGAATAAATACCAGTATGTATTATTTCAAAGTTTCAAACTACTCCATAGAAGCTAATAGTATAAAGCTGTCAGACATCCTGGTGATAAACAAGTTTTATATACATTAGGCTGATTATTAAGCAGTTAGTGAAAACACCAGCACTGTCAAAGCCGTGTGAAGGAGTTGTTATTTCTCACCCAGAAGTTTGATGCCATGCTCGACCCAGAGGAAAACAACCTGAGTGGTACGCCTGAGTACGATGACTTAGAAGAGGAAGCCTTCCCTCCCCTTCCTCCACCCTATTCCCCAGGCCAGGGAGGACATCAGGAAGATGGAGACCTTTTTGCACAAGGTGAGAGAGTGCAGTCAAAATTCATCAGCCAAGAAAATATTCTGCATTAAAAAGACTAAAATTTATAGTGTTTATTTGTTAATTCCACCCATGTTGTTGTCATGTGTTATGTTTGCAGGGGAGGGAGGAGAGGTGTCCAGGCTGGCTGACGTTCCTGCTGCTAAGAGGAAATCAGTGAAGAGGCCACAACCTAAACTCGACTCTCAGAGGTGCCTCAGACATTTTACATCATGCAATGATTCCTTACTTAATGATACCTTTTGTATAGATTGTTTTTTTCCTTTTATTAAAATTCTCATAAAGTTGCACAGTTTCTTTACATTTCATTAAAAATAAAGAATTATAAATACCTAATTATAAAAAGTAAGTAAAAATCTTGCTGTTTTTCTTCAGGTTGATTTCAGAAAGAGGACTTCCAGCTCTGCGTACTCTGTTTGATGGCGTCCGTTTCAAAGGAAAGGGACATGAGGTAAGAGCTGCTAAAAGATCGGTGGAATGACAGACTGTCTACATCAGAGGCTCTTAACCTTTCTGACATTCGGGCCCAATTTTTCCAGCGTAAAATGGCCCAGGGTCGGCTTGCATAGTAATACTGTATCAGTTTAACTTATATTCAGTAACTGAATCAAATCCGCTTCCAGTTTGGATCATCATGACATTTATTTGTTACGAGTACGTGAATCCTCACAGACACCGAGATGCCGGATGGGCTAACAATTCATGGAATAAAATCAAGTTGCTGCAAGAACAAATTTAGAAATTCAAAGCTGGTTCATTAACCAAAAAATACAAATTATTATTAAATAGATTTTCATGCAACAAAAAACTAAAAAACTGGGGCTTTTAAAATCAGAAAAAAATAGAAAATTAAAAAAAAAATAATGCTATAATAAAATAAATACATTCAAAATAAAAAAATCAGTTCAAATGAAATATTTAAATAAAATTAAAATAAACTATTTCATAAAGTTAGAATTTTTAAGAGTCGCAGGGCGCATGATTAATCTTTTTGTTTAGAAACCGTCTTAAGTTTCTCTACGTGCAAGCGGCGAGCTGAACGTCGTCTTCTGCTTATTGGAGTTTAATAAGAAAAAAACGTGCTGATGAATTAGCGCCACCAAGTGGTGGAAAGCTGTATTTCTGTTGAGCTTCTCAGGATTAACAGTAGTATCTCTTGTATAATCAGTTCATAACTTATTGGACCCAGAGCAGCCCCTCTTGGTGGTGTTTGAGGCCCAGAATCAGTGGTCGATGTGTAAAAGTGATGTTTCTGTTGATCCGGTCAGGCCGAAGACCTGCGGCTGCTCATGCAGAAGATGGAGAACTGGGCCCACAGGTTGTACCCCAAACTACAGTTTGAGGATTTCATTGATAAGGTGGAAAAGCTCGGCAGCAAAAAGGAAGTGCAGGTGAGACGAAGCCGCTGAGTATTTCCATGAAATCTTCAGTAACTCCTTGCTGCTTCTTTCTGATAGTTCTCTTCTGTGCAGACTTGTCTCAAACGGATCCGGCTGGACATGCCGCTGACACACGAAGACTTTATGGATAAAGACGGTAAGACATGAAAGCGTGTTATTTACGTGCAACTGTAATCTGGCTGCAGTAGATATTCAGAGCGGTGTGAAACCTTTGTGTTCAGCAGAAGAGGAAGTGCCACTTGAAATGCAAGTATTTGGGGATCCTGATCCGTTCAGCAGAGTGAGCAACATTTATGACCCCCAAGAGACGGTCCACTCCACCCCGGCGCCCACTGCCCCGGTCCACTCCACCCCAGTCCTCTCTGACCCGGTCCACTCGCCCCCGGCGCTCTCCGCCCCGGCCCTGACGGAGGAGCAGCGCAGACGCATGGAGCTGAACAGACAGCGGGCTCTGGAGAGGAGGCTGGCACGGCAGCAGCAGCAAACAGGTGAAAGGCAGCATTTTAGGAATGGCACAATTACTTCATCATAAAAATCCCTTACTTTCTAGTACTTTGAGTTTTGTCAGACCCATCACACACACTTTATCCTGAATGAGTAGAAGGTATTAGTTTTTTTTATTCAGTTTCTATCAATTTTAAATAACATCTTTTATGGCCACATGAACTGTGCAGTACTGTATCTCTTTGGGGGCTGTGGGACATGGGTCATGCAACCGCATCTTATTTCATTCTTTTTTTATTCTGATGTTCTTCTAACTTTTATCCCAAGTGGGTATTGGGAAATATATTTCGGATTTCTGGCGTGTGGCTGATGGTTGACGGCAGTGGTTTGTTATTGTGTTGTGGGTGTGTTGATGTTGTCAAGGCAGCTAATGTAACAGCACTTGAGTTCAAGTCAAATTTCTCTCATTTGTTCCCACTTCTTTATATTTTATCTCTGAAAACTGAATATATTCCTAAAAGGAGAACACAAAGGAAATGATGAGGTGTCTGATGCTTTTCAGAATATAACTTTTTAATTAGGGGGGTAAAGCAGGATCCAGGTCTTTGTTGTATTCATCTTTACTGTTTTGTGTTAAATCTGTGAATTCATCTGTTTTCTTTCCTTTTACATCCCCCAGATTCCCAGACCATCGACACATCAGAGGGAAATGAACCCACATCTGTTTCTGCTGAAAATGTCCTCAACGCCACAGTGGAGGATGAGAAGGTGGAAGACTTGGACCTGGACCCATCCATCAGCAGTGTGCAGCACCCTAGCCAGCCCCCATCCACTGAGTCTGAGCCCCCACCCACTGAGTCTGAGCCCACACAGGGTGAGGGAGAGAGCAGCGCAAGTCCTGAGCATGAACTCTACAACGGCTGCGAGAAAGAAGATTAACACCTGCAGGACAAACTGTGGTGAGAAGGAAACCAGCATCACATCTACAAACTGTAAAGAGAAAGTTTTACTGTCGCCATGGCTACAGATTTATGGAGAGGATGAGCCGTCCACCTTTTCTCTTCAGGTTTGACTTGTATTTTAGAGGGAAGTTACCAGCAGTGGTGCAGCAGCTTGTTTGTTCTTTATTTCACTGATTATTTTAAGTGGATGTGAAACATCTGAAAACACTTTCTTTAAAAAAAAATATACTGTTTTATTCAACCATTTTTCATCATGTTTAAATGAGCTGGAAACTGAAGAATTTGGGTTTTTTGTGTTCACTTAATTTAGTCAGTAGACCCGATCGGTTCTTCCAGTTCTGGAGCTTTTTAAGAAAACAGCAAATGGATCTTTTTGTGCAAGTTTTTCTTTTTTATTATGTAAAATCATCCAGCTATAATAAAAGTTTTTTTATCCTACCACCTCAGTCAGGAAAGCTCGTGAAACTCTGTGCTTCGTGTTGAACATCATATTTCAGCCAGTTTTCAGTTGTGATGTCAGAAGTTTGGGAAGCTCTGTTATGTCGCCGCAGGAAATGAAAGTTCACAGAAGCCGCTTGACTTCAGTTTTTCCATCAATCAGGAGACGATGAGCGGACGCACCCAACATCATCTCCGGAGTCTTCCTCCTCGTCTTTGGACCAGCTCCATGAACGTTTTACTGAGTCTGAAATAGGAAACCCACAACACAGCAAACCCGACAGCCTTGCGTTTCCAGTTCTCTGGGTGGACTCTGAAGTCTACGCTGTGGTCATACAGATCTGTGAGACCGTTTCCAGATCCATCAGGGCCAGCTCTCGGACCTCCTCCAGCAGAGAATACAGATTTGGAGTTCTGCTCTGGCAGAACTCCCTCTCCTCTCTGGAGAGTTTGGGTCTCTGGGCCGCCTTCTCTTGGGCCTCCTCAGCCAGCCGGACCACCTCCTGGACCAGCTGGCTGCGGGCCTGCGAGGGAGGCTGCCGAGTTTCTGCGCTGCGGTGCGGCTTGTTGCTGATGACCTCCATGTTCAGAGTGGCAGCGTGACAAGCCGTGAACTGGACAGAAATACGAACCTGAAAGGGAAGAACAGAGCTCTGGGTTTTATGGACCGAACATCTGAACAGAACCTGGTGTCAATTTCACTCACGGTGATGTGGTCGAACAGCCTGAAAGTGGAGGTCCCGCAGCTGGAGGTGGTTGTGATGTGGTCCGGGTATCGTCGCACGGAGCCGCTCTGCCACTCACAGCTGCCGCCGGGCCCCACCGATACCACCTGGCCCTCTTTGTTCTTCACATACACCGGGCCCTTCACCCCGTACCTGGAGACATTAAAAACACCTGTGGTCAGACTTGAGGCTGTTTTCTGTTCAGTGGATCCACATTCACACACACACCCACAACCAGCAGATAGTTATATATTTAAATATTTACAATAAATGTTGGGAATTATCTGCAGAGCTCCACCAAACATGGAGGAAGACTGCAGGATCTAAAAGACTACCGGGACCCTGGATCAGTTCCTTACTCTGAGACAAACACCAACACGCCGTTGTCTCTGATGGAGTAGATGATGGCGTCGGCCACGCAGCGCGGGTCGGTCTGAGGATCTCTTTCTTTGAAGTAGAGACACTGAAACAACGCAGTGGACATATTCTGGGCTCGTTGGGCCGCCTGGAACCGTCACAGAGAGAGGTTTATTCCATCAAGGAAGGACCAAATCCTCGTGTTACAGAACCAAGACACAGACCTGAGATCTCACAAAAAAACACTTTCAAAAGTAACTAAAATGCCTTTTTTTTCCTACAGCATAGTTGTCGTAACTTTTAAAAACACCACCACGTTTCAGCCTTCATCAGGGGGTCAGACAGAGTTTACGAGTTCCAGGTGATTTTATAGTCGAATTCTTCACCTGTAAAGGAAATTCCAGCAACAGTACTCCTCCCAAAAGAAAAAAAAACTACAAACATGGACACCTAAATTCACCAGAAGATGGCATAATATAAAGTGTCAGGATGCTCTTATCTAAACTACCAAATACCCACAAAAATAACTATTTTTATATTTACTAAACAAAAAACCTGTAAAAATAGCTTCTCATTCAGGATATTTAGTGGTCTGTAATTTAAAAACCCGAAGAGCACTTCGGATAAGAGCCGGTGAATCCAGGAAGTATTCCGAGACAAACAGTTCTGACCCTGTTCTTGTTGTTGATGTGCTGGGCCATTTCCTCCACTTCCCTGTTACTGGCCAGTGGCCTATCAGGACTCGAGCCCCGCTCCACCTGCAGGGCTGCGGTGAGGAGGCGGTGGACCACCATGTCGGCATAGCGACGGATGGGGGAGGTGAAGTGGGTGTAGCAGTCCAGAGCCAGACCTGAACCAGAACAGCAGAACATTTTATCCCTCATCCTCGCCAAAATAAAAACTCAGGGAATGGAGATTACCGTAATGGTAGAACTGGTCCACGGGCTCTGCACCAGTGGAGAAGTACACAGCCTGGGACATGGCTTGGGTGGCCATCATTCTGAGCAGCCTGTTCACCAGCGGGTCCTGCTGGTCCACGGCTCGGTCCAGAGAGTCAGCCAAGGCTTTGTTGGTCCTGCAGGAGCAGAGTCAGGAGATCAGAGATGAGCTGCAGCCTCCAGCTGAAGAACCAACACTAACCGCCTCCACACCTGGTGTCGATGGGGAACCCGCGGGCCTTGGCCGTGTCCACCAGCTGGCTGAACAGCTCGAGCCGTGGTGGAGGGTGGCGCCGTAGCAGAGCCTGATAAGGGAAGGCTTCCTGGATTTTGCGCGCCACCCAGTGGTTGGCGTAGATCATGCACTCTGCCACGGTCTCATGGACCTCCAGGGGCTGCCGGGGGACAAGGGCCGTGATGTTCCTGTCCTCGTCCAGCTGGGCACGAACCTTAGAGTGGAACAAAAACACTAAACTAAGACACTTTCAGTTCAGCACCGCAAACAGTGGACGGAACCTAGAAGTCATCAGTTTCTATTTTGTTATTGTTCCCGCATGATTTCATTTATTAATTCATTCAGTTTTATACTGACCATTCATAACATGGCACAAAAGTCTTCTGATAACACTCCTTTCACCCTTACAGCTCAAATCTCCGGCGCATACGAGAACTATTGCAGTTTCTCATGAAAGGTAGTTTGTAACTGAGGTGTAGATTGTTCCAGCCATAGAGGAGCATTATTTTTCTTCTTTACACACACACATACAACTTTCTGCTCACTGGTTGATCTTTGGCTGCTCCTGATTGGACGTTACCGTCAATCTAAGCTCTCTGATTGGTGGAAAGTCTGACAGGAAGTGGCTTCATCATCATGTCCAGGTCTAAATAGAGGTCTCTTAGCAACATAGTAGTGATGGTGATGTTTTTATGGTGAAATGTGATAAATAAAGCTGTTATCATGGATCATGGTGGATTTACCAGATAGAGTCTCTGAATAAAACTACATTTAGTGGCTGGATTGTAAACCTCCTGGACGGGATAAAAATGCTGGAAAAGTCACCATTTCTGCATCCTGCAAGTATTTCAGGGAAAATACGAAGTAGAACCCAGACGTACCTCCACCCCCTCCAGCTCCAGCGCTCCTCCCTGGTCCCTCTGCGCTCGCAGGTGTCGGGCAACACGTGTCAGCATCTCCAGCGCCTGGATGAGCTCAGCCAGCTTCCTGTCCCTCTGTTCTGAGCCCAGCCGGGCCAGCTCTGGGACCTCGGCATCCTCTCCATTCAGCAGCGCCTGGGCCAGCTCGTAGTGGAGCTGGTAGGAGGAGCGGATCAGAGTCCGACCGTACCACACCTTGTTGACGGCGAGGGTCTGAGCATCCAGCTCCCACATAACACTCATGGCGTACCTGAATGTGGGTAAAATGTTTTACTCAAGGAGTCTTAATGTGTTCATGAATGTCGCTTCCCCTGCACCCACCTGTCGACTCCTCCCAGCAGCGAGCAGAGGTCTGCACTGAGGACAGCCGGTAACATGTCGTACCTGCGGTCTGCCAGGTAGTAGGTGGTGGCTCTGAGGAGATGAAGAGGAAAGCTGCTGATTTAGAGGCTTTTTTAACTTTGTAGCAGCTACATTTACAACGATTCATTTGTTCCCTTGTTTTTAATAAGTCAGGGACAGTAGGAGAGATGGGCAAAATATCTTCAACATTTAAGATTTTCTTTAACCTTTATATGATAAAAGTAAAAGTTTAGTCCAAACTTTGGGGACTGAAAGCCAAGTTTTACCAGAAGAGACCAGAAAGTCTGGAGAGTCCTAACCAGTTTAACTCTTTATAGACTGACAGCTGTATCCAGAAGCAATTCTTTGTGGGACCAGTGGAAAAATTTCAGAACTGGGGTGATCTGATCTTTTTTTTATATATATATCTTGGTGAGAACTCAAGCTCTGTTCTGATTTTTGTAGCAGACCTGTAAATAATCCAGACTAATGACCTAATTTTTCCACATCAGCCATTTGATTCTTGAAATATTCTTAAAGATATGAGAAAAGCTTTATGTGCCACACAAACAAACATACAAATATAAACATGTCAGAATGAAAAGTGAAATGTTCTGTACTGCAACAAAACAAGAAATTAACACTTGCAAGAAAAACCTACAGAAATCTAAAACAAAGTGGTGTAGTTTTTATGTAGAATGTGTAAATATTGTGCAGGACTTTGATGCTGATTTAACTGCCTGAGAGGCTACAACTTAGTGGTGGAGGGAGTGTCGGGGTGTCCAGGCTGTTTGAGGATCTTCCTAACCCTTAACCTGCAACGTTTGTTCAGGTTGGAGGGGAGGGTTATGATGCTTTTCAGGGCCAGGAAGTCTTATTCGTTTCCATACAGGTAGCTCCCATACAAGATGCTCTCAATGGTGCAGGTGTAAAAGTTCCTGAGCACCTTGAGTGGGAGCTTTAAGTTACTTAAGGAGGTACAGATGCCGTCTGGCCGCCTTCACATTAGTACTGATGTGTTGAGACCAGGCATTAGCAGCTAACGCTAAGACTGCAAGCACTGCCATGTTTAACACAGACGTTTTGGAAATAACAGGAAGTGACATCACCATGTATGTACGTACGTACTCAGAAATAAAGCCTCTGTGATGTTTGTGGCTTTACTCGCTCTGAAAGCCTCAGAAACAAACCTAGGGTGTGGAAACTTTAACAAACCTGTGGTCGGATGCCTCTGCTTGCTCACCTTGATCGCGCCTCCAAGTCAGTGAGCGAGCCCTCAGTGATGAAGTGAGTGACATCGGCGATGTGGACTCCAAGCTCCAGGAGCTTCCCGTCGGCGAGGCTGCGGACTGACAGTGTGTCGTCCACGTCCTCACAGCCCTGTGGGTCAATGCTGAAGACCAGGCGAGTCCCTCTGAGGTCTCGCCGCTCTTGCATCTGAGCTGGATCCACCCTCCACGGCCTCTCGGGTGAATTTATCGGCATCTCTCTCAACTGAGGATCAACGTGTTTAGATCAGATGTAAGTTTCTAAAGATGAAAAATACTGCAGCTTAAAACCCTTTCAGTTCTGACCTGCACATCAGAGAATGGAGGCACATGGATGCAGTTCTCTATGAGGATGGTCTGGACCTCAGTCTCTAGCTCTCCAGCCCGACCCAGAACCCGCACGCTGTGTCCATTGGGATAGAGCGAGCTGCTCTCCCACGAATCAATGCGCACCACCACTCTGTGGTCCTGAGGGGGACGGATACAGCTTCAGTGGTTACTCGTATCCATGTCAGAATGACATGTCTTCACACTTGGAATAAAGAACATCTCACACATGGTGCATCAATCATATTTTCATTTTAAGGTAAATAAAATCCAGTAAAGCAGCCAGAACGGACCCAGCTGGACAAACAGAACTCAGACCTGCAGAGTGTCTGCCTGCTGAGTGCTGATGCGGATCTTGGGGATGCGGCGGTCCCAGGGTATCACCAGAATGCGTTGGGAATTCCTTGTCTGGGACTGGGTCTTGTCCCTGGTGGGGAAAGTCACCACGTAGTCCCTCCAGTTCCTCTGCAGGATCCCAACAACATTACCTGGGAATTTTAATGTCAGACATCAGGATATGTAGAGACAAACATGTCTTTTTTTTATAGCTCTCATAACTATTTAAAACTGTTTCCCTTCATTTTGCTGTGTACAAGCTGCAAGAACTACCACTGATCACAGTTCATGAAACTACTTCATCAGACTGGGACCTTTCCTTCCATGAGGAAGTCGAGCAGTTGATTGGTCCACATGACGTAGGCGTGATCTGTGATCAGAAGAATGTTCAAGGACACCGTAAATAATAATTCTGTCATGTAAGCATCAATCCATAACGTTGGACTACAAAAACATAAAAATAAAATAAGAGTTGTGACGTGTGTCCATCTGTGCTGTGAATGTAACCTAAGAAAGAAGCTCTTGAAGGTATTTTGTCCTTTAGGAGACTCCTTAGTCCTCATTACCTTAACTGCTCATTAAAAAGTATCTTTTGCAATAAAAACCAACTCCGTGGTTCTGGTTGTTTGTTCACGACTTCCAGTAACACTTCTATGCAGATAACACCCAATTATACCCATCAGTCAGTCTGGATGCCCCCACCTGTCGGCATGGGTTTGCTCTCGCTGTCCTCTCTGGTCTTCTCGTCCTGTCCCTCGATCAGTGCCGTGGCCTTCCCTCTCCACTCGCTCTTTGGCAGCAGCTCCACCACCACCGTGTCGCCGTGCACGGCTCTGTTCCTGTTCTTACTGCCGTACACCAACACTCCCTCGCTCAGAGCTGACAGGGACAACAGAAGCAAATGAACATGGACATCTGAGATGAAGGAACCCTGGATTCTTCTTCTCATGCTGCCTGTTTAGCAGAAAAATGTGATGTTACTGTGGTTTCCTGCACCTGTGTTCTTGTTGGACAAACCCTCATTCATGATGAAAGCCTCATTCTGGGCTCGGTGCTTGCTCACATTCAGAGTACCCTGATGGAAACAAGGATAATTCACAAAGATTTTCAAACTGAAAAAGTATTTTTTAAAGCTTTAAAAAGCAGTTTGCAGCTTTACACGATGTCTAGTGTTTCTTTCAGATACATCTTATGTAGTTTTTTATTCCTTCATCTCCTTGAAAACCCTGCGGAGCTGTACCTGAATGTAGCGTCCGGACTTGATGCCAGCCTCCAGGACTTCAGCAGGCAGATGTTCTGTAAACTCTTTCTGGGAATCCTCGTTCTCCTTCTCTTGCAGCGCCTGAGAAATGGAGCTGTAGAGCTCATGAGCTGCCTGCAGCTCCGGCCAGAAGTTCTGTAAATAATCCTGGAAAATAGTATAAGAAAAAAATGAATGAGAAGACTGTGCACGACTCTGCAGTCAGCATCCACATCATCAGGTCCATCCGTTCAACTTATTGTTAGCACAAATATCTAACCAGCCAATCACATGACAGCATTTTGTCGTGTAGACGTGGTGGAGACGACTTACTGAAGTTCAAAGTGAGCATCAGAATGATGAAGTAAGGAGATTTAAGTGGCTTTGAACGGTTGTTGGTCTGAGTATTTCAGAAGGGTTAGGAGCTGCTGATCTACTGGGATTTTCCCACATAACCATCTCTAGGGTTTACAGAGAATGGTCAGACCCGTTGGGGATGATAGAAAGTCAACAGGAAGTCCAAT
>CM047975.1:2609460-2624516 GCA_026261665.1 Melanotaenia duboulayi | reverse complement strand
TGATACAATACAATAAGTATGATACAGAATGATACATACAATACAACACAGCGTGATACAATTGGTTTAAAACTAGTGAATTAGAAATCATGTTTATGTAAAAGTTGTATTTCGGAGTAAAAATCTGCAGATGTCACAAATGTTTATCAGACACCTGGATTTCATTTTTAGTATTGCCAGACTTAATTCCTGAAATATATGTTTGATTTGAACCTGAAATACAAGCAGTGGTGGAGCAGCAGCAGATTCAAGGGCACTAAAATCTGCTTCAGCATGGTGAGACAATAGCTGGAATTAGGCATTGATTAGTTCATTTGATATCTATTCATCTCATTGTAGCTGTTGTTGCTGAAGTAATCCTCCTTGTAGTCGTTTCTTCTCGTCTCCACAACATTAAAAGATTAGTTACCCCTTTTTAAAGATTAATCATCTCTCCGTGAGGATTACAAGAGCTTGTGTCTCCGGCTCTTATTAAAATCTGGGCCAGCAGTTAGAAGGTATGTTATCTCCTCTCATAAAATCTGCTGGACAGCTCAAAGATCTCATCCACAAGTTTGTAAAATAGTTCATATGGAATAGTGTTCAGGTTTATCAAAGTATTTACCATACCAACTTTATTTATAAAGCACTTTAAAACAACCACAGCTGAAACAAAGTGCTGCACATAAGCAAATACTAAAAACTACAAGAAAGTATAAAAAGCATAAAATGGATAAAAACATTAGATATATGTATAAACATGACATAAAAACAACTGAAATCTAACACAATAAAACCAAATAAAACAAATCAGATCAAATAAAGAAACTAAGTCTCGCTGGAGTTGAAAGCCAAAGAATAAAAATGGGTTTTAAGACGAGTTTAAAAGTAGACAGTGGAGGGGTCTCTCTGATATGCAAGGCCAGGTTATTCTACAGTCTGGGAGCAGCAGTAGAGAAGATCCTGTCCCCTCCGAGCTTCCACCTGATCTCGGTACCTGGTTTTAGGACAGAAATGATCACCATGGAGACGGTTGGTGAGATGATGATACGTAAATTCTGCATTATGATCTAGAACATGGTAGAGATGATTTAGAACAACACATAGAAGTACATTACATGCTGCTTTTACTGACCACTGGACATCTGACGTTTACCCAAGGGAACGTCAGTTAGCAGTAAATATTTGTAGCATCKGCTCTTTCTGGTGATACGATGCAGCAGAAACCGGCAGATTCCAGGCATAGTCGCGATTAATCATAATCACTTTGTAAGTAGTAAGTTGTGATTAATTATGATTAATTTGAAAGCTGTGATTAACCACATGTTTAGCTTATTTCTGGTTTCTGGTTTTGAGAATCCCTAATCGGGACAGACATGAACTGGAGTTTAACTCTTGATTTATTTGGAAATTGTTTTTTTTGTTGTTTTTTTGTTTGTTTGTTTGTTTAGCTTTATTGGGTCCTGATTCGGGGTCAGAGTAGCCAACAGAACAGAGCAAAACATGGGGAGATTTTTCCTGAACTGATTTTCAGGAGAGGCACAAAGAAGAAGTCAGGCAGAGCAGAGAAATGGGATTAGTAAAGGTTCAGACAAACTGGCTTTTAGAAAACTTGGCTGGACTGTGACTAACAGAGAAACTGAGTGTAAAGATCTGGCAGGCGTGGAGAGTAGAGCCGAGAACAGATGCACTGCTGAGCGGCTGGCTGCCTGAAAACCACAAATCGGATCCGGTTCCTGTAAGCGAACACAGCAGAAATTCACAGGCGGAGAAAGAAGCTGGTTGTGGAGGAGCGGTGGAAGCAGTGGGACACTGACGATGAGGCTCATCTCATTTCTCGTCTCTCTTCATCCTCCCACTCATGACCTGGAAATTGTTCAGCTGAATGCTCTGAAGGACATCTCAAATCTTCAAACGCATCCAGATGAGGAGGACAGAGGAGACAGGAGACCCTACAGAGGTGATACAATGAGCCTGCTTCATGTGGAAAGGTTATGGCACCTGTTATCTGAAGTGGGCGTGGCCTCGTAATCCTACACTTGAATTGAATTAAAAGTAATATTTTGTCATTTAATGCTCAACATTAAACTGCATGTAAACAGTGATTAGATGATCATTATTATATCTAATTGATGCTTTGAGGGGAGGACATCTTTATTTTTAGACATCTCTCACCTTGTATCCTCTGGNATGATTTAATGCTCATCTGTTTGAAAAAACATTAAACTGCATGTAAACAGTGGTTAGATGATCATTATTATATCTAACTGATGCTTTGAGGGGAGGACATCTTTATTGTTAGACATCTCTCACCTTGTATCCTCTGGAAGAAGACAGGAGTAAAAGAGTTGAGCGTGTGTGGACCAGAGGAAGATCATCTGATGGTGATTTCCAGCAGGATAATACACCATGTCACAAAGCTCTACTCCAGCTGGATGAAGCTGAAACTGCTGCCCATAAGACCACTATAAAGGCTGAAAGGGCTATATATGTTTGTTATGTTTATATGTGGACANGGACCACTATAAAGGCTGAAAGGGCTAAACATCACTACCCACATACTTTCATTTGTCCCTTACGTTGTCATGGTTGTTACTCAATGCTTCCACCAGAGGGCAGTGCAGAGTTCACCTCCCAGTGCTCAGTTTCAGACAATAACAAATATGATAATGGTGGAGGAGATCACGATGGTGTTCATTCTCAAAGAGACATTAAAGTAGGCAGCACAGTGGACAGAGATGGTCTGTGCAGCCATTAAATACATTGTGGCTTCTTCTTTGTTCCTTTTGCGCGTCACACGTAAGCTACCCTGCTCAACACTGCCCCCCATGGTTTCTGGTGGTACACAGAAGATGGACTAAATGCTCCATAACTGTCTTTGGCGTAGAGCAGGGATCCTCAGTCTTGGTCCTCGAGGGTTGGTGTCCTGCAGGTTTTAGAAGTTTCCCTTCTGCCATGAGAAAGAAAGTAACTGAGATCGGTGAGGCTGGAAAATTGTATAAAGCTGTTTCTAAAGCTTTGGGATTCCAGCAAGAGCCGTTATCCACAAATACTGAAAACTTGGAACCGTGGTGAACCTTCCCAGGAGTGGCCGGCCGACCAAAATTACCCCAAGAGAGCAGCAACGACTCATCCAAGAGGTCACAAAAGACTCCACAACAACATCCAAAGAACTGCAGGCCTCGCTTGTCTCAGTTAAGGTCAGTGGTCATGACTCCGTTATAAGAAAGACTGGGCAGAAATATCCTGCAGGGCAGAGTTCCAAGACGAAAACCACTGCTGAGCACAATGAACATTAAGGCTCGACTCAGTTTGCCAGAAAACTTCTTGATGATCCCCAAGACTGAAGCGAATTCTGGCCCGTTTGAAAACTGGGGGTCTCAGTTCCCTTTCAAGTGAACCCTGGTGCAGTTCGCTTACAGTGTGAAAGCAAACAGAGCATCAAAACTGTATTAGGTTTAAACACTGAAATAAACACAGAAACCTAAAAACTGCTGTGAACATCCTGCCAGCCAACGAGCCAGGTTTTCTTCTTCGTTCTGCTTTTTTTCTTCCTGGTCAATGGTTGTTTGGGGAATATTGCCCCCTAATGGGGAGTTGTTGTAACTGCATGTGTTGTCAGACAGTTTTTTTTCTGCTCCAGTAATGTGCAGGAAGGTGTGACATTTTTCTGAATTCCCAGCATAATTGTAACAGTCCCCAGAATGCGTCCTAAAAACGTCCCAAAAAACTTTTTGGACATCAAGAAACAGACCTAAAAGTTCTCATCACCCACAGCGAAGCATGGTGGTGGCAGCATCATGCTGTGGGGATGTTTTTATCACCAGGCACAGGGAAACTAGTCAGAAGTGAGGGAATGATGGATGGAGCTAAATCCAGGGAGATTGTGTGTTGAAATGATCGAGTCAAAGCCCAGACCTCAGTCCAACACCAGCAGACATCATCGAGAACCCGAAGGAACAGTTTGACACTGAACAATGGACCAAAGTCCAAGAAGCTGGATGTACTGGGATCAGAGACGTTCCCAAAGAGACTTGAGCTGGAACTGAAGAAAAAGGTGGAAATCTAAAGGAATGACTGATAAAAAGTCAAAATTCTAAAATTAGATTTTTTTTATTTATTCTTTTTATTTCAGTTCAGTTTTGAGTTGTTAAATTTTAATTATTGTCTTTATTTGGATTAAAAATTTCAGGACTACTGGCTTTGCAGCACCTTTTAGATTAAAGTGTATTCTTCCATCATCCTTTGGGCTCTGCGAGGCAGTGTTGGAGTTCTCATTGTACAATAAACTGCATTCAAACTACATAATTAATGCTTTCTTTGTACGAATGAAGAGCAAACAGAGGGGACAAGTGCTTTGAAATCAAATCTTTTACAAAACTTGCCCTCCACCTGAATGAGTTTTGAATGTTAGGGAGAAACTGTCCTGCAGCATCTCCTCAGTTCATGTGCCTGCGGTGGTTTTATCCTGAAAAAAAAGCTGTAAAATGTTAACAAGCTACTGCTGTAAATTCAAAGCTGACGACTCCTCTGTGACCCAAAATACCTTAAAATCCAGCCTCACTGTTTCTCCACCTTCACTGGAACTTTATAAATACTCAGCATTTCACTTTCTTTTAGGAAATGCCTTAAAAAGCAGGTCAGTGTTGAAATGATTAAACCATGCATGAGCCGCGCAGCTCCGGCTCCTGCCATGCAAACCAGAGAGCAAAGCAAGGATCTTTCCTGATTGTTTGGCTTCTGTGCGAGTCCAGAACGGCAGCGTGTGTTATCGGTGTGATAGAGGAGGAAAGTCTGAGCTGTCAGCCTGTCTTCTTCCACAACAATCCCAACCTGATGGATGCCGCAGTCTTTATTCTCGATGCACAAGTGATCCCCAAAACCAGAGTTAAAGGAAAATTAGACAAAATTCAGCTTTTTTCTTCAACAGCTGCTTTTTGGTTTATTTAATTATATTTAGTTTGTTTTCATCCTTTCTGAACAACTTTTTTTCTTTTTCTGTGTATTTACTAATTAACATGTAGAGAAGTGTGATCATCTTCACTTGCAAACAGAAATATTAAACCAATTACTGCCTTTCCCAGAATTCACTGTGCAGGACATATCATCACTTGGACCCCATCCACAACTTCGGCCAGTTCAGCTAGTTGCTAGGCAACCTTACCATTATAGATTCCTTCATGTCTGCAAGTTTTCTGCCGATGACACGTGTTAATGAGCTTGTGCAGAAGTTTGCATCTTTACAAACATGTTTCCAGAAAGCTGGAACACTGAATCAAAACTTCAGAAAGTTTGAACCGAGTCCCTAAATTCATTGCAGTTCTTTTTTTTTTCTTCCACACAATGCAGCGTACTTAATGAGACCATTTCTTCTGAGAAGCTGTACTAGTCAATAACAAATAGTCATTTACTATCTCTTCCTATTTGTTGTCTTACAATCTGTAATTTACATGTTTGTGGTTTTTATGCTGTGTATGTATGTAAGTACATATATGTATATATATATGTGTATATATGTCGGCAACTTCATATGTAAAGTATCTCACATAAGTAAATGCATCCCCCATATTTTTGCAAATATTTTATTATATCTTTTCATGAGATAACACTATATAAATTAAACTTTGTTATACAGAATATCAAACTATGGAAACTAAACTCTGAAATTCTGTATGTCAGCGTCTCATTTCTGTAGTGTTGTCTCATGAAAAAATAAACATAAATATTTGTGAGGGCCGCACTCACTTATGTGAGATACTGTATGTAAAATTTTAAGATTAAGTAAGAAATAAGACACAAACCCTTAAAACATGATTAAAAATCTTTTACATCCAGCTTTTACTGAGAATATTAATGATGGAGATGATAAAGACTTTCTGGCTGAATATAAGCTTGTAGGACTTGGTTAGACAGTTTTTGCAGAGGAGTAAAAAAAAAACTAAATCCTATATAATTAAAACTGTCGTGGAAATATTTCATGAACTCATTCTGCATCAACATATTTCATTAGCCTTAAACCAGCATAATTCTTATTATTTGTGAACATGGGACCATGAGAGGCCCCTCTGTGGATTGGTGGGAGATGGGACCGGACCTCTGCTGCTGTCTTTGTTTACATGGATGTCGTTTCAGACTCTGACAAGGACATTTTCAGTGCTGTCGTGTGGTCCAAATCCCGACTGAAAGACATCCAAACAATTAAGAACCAAGAATTTATTCAGGTTTCTAAATGTCTCTTTTAGCTGTGGTGTGATCACTGCAGTTTCCAGGTGAGAGGTGTTAAGCATTTAAGTTAATGCATTTTATGGAGCTCCTCCCTGGTCTCGACTCGTATTATTTCTCCTCATCATCGCTGTCTGGACACCTCCAGCCTCTGAGTTAATGGCTGCACAAACTACTGTCAGCGTGACAGGGCGGCCCTGTGAAAGCGCTGCTGCATCATTTATCATGCTGTGAAGTGGTTAGCTGGGAAGCTGCAGATGCTCTGTGACGGCTCTCAGCTGTAAGGTTGTGTCACAATGAAATATGACACCACTTGGAAAATCTTTGGGTGAAAATGAAGGCGTGAGCGCTGCCTTATCTGTCCGCCGTACAGTTCAGATAGTGTTCCTTATCAGAACACCGGGTGCTGCCATCTTTCCATATCAAAGCTTGTTTTTCCAAGCAAATAGATATGTTAATACTCCGAGTGTAAACTTTCAGGTCCAACCAGACTTTTAGAGGTGTGCATGAAAAATGACAGAGCTGCATGAGGATAATGGCATGAAAAGACCTTTGTCTTTATGGGCTCTCGTTAAAGTCTGACATCTGCAAAACCTGAAGCCTTGAGTCAGACACACAATTCACCTGGTAATAAAGAAAGCTTTTACAAGCTCATTATACGGTGCAGGCATGTTAATGTTAATCAATGATACAACAGCGTGAAGCTTTTACACACAAGTTAAATCCAGATAAAGCAAATCCATCATATGATCCATATTAGTCCACTTTATAAAAATTGTCATGGAATGACAGTGGAGAGGAAAACCTCCACCANAAATTGTGGTCATGTAATGACAGTGGAGAGGAAAACCTCCACCAGAACCAGGAAGGCCATCTTCCTGGACCGGTTAGGGGGGGTTGTGACTAAATGGATGGATAAACCCTTATCCACAGTTTATCAGAAAGGAAAGTTTGAAGATGATCTGAAGGTAGAGACGGTGTTTGCTTCCTGAAGCCAAACTGGGAGCTGGTTCCACAGAGAGGGGCCGATAATAGGAGGTTCTGCCTCCCATTCTACCACATATGGTTTAGCAGCGATGCAGAATACAGCTGTCAGCATGAGACGGGTTCATTCTGATGTTAATGATTTATGCCCCAACTGTTACGCTGCGATTTACACAAACCTGTGATGTGTTTCTGGTGAGCTGTGCAGTTAAGACAGAACCAACTCCTACATGAAAAGTAAATTTCCATCCTCTTCTTCCTCCTCAGCGCTGTGCTCTGAGGAGTGTGTGCACGGCCGATGTGTGTCTCCTGAGACCTGCCTGTGTGAACCCGGCTGGGGAGGCCTGGACTGCTCCAGCGGTGAGTACTCCCTTCATGAAATTCACCTCAAACCGACAATGAACAGAAACCCTGTACAATAGAACACAAATAAAAACAGATTTCTCTTTTTTCTGGAAGTTTGAAGCTGCTTTTTTTTAACTTATATGATCATAAACACATCACATGACGGGATTTTTAATGCTGGGATTCAACATGTATCAAAACATTTAACATCAGCTTTTGTTTAGTTTCGTTCATGCTGCTTAGGTTGCCTGTGTCTTTGTGCTGACATTGATCACTAATGTCAGACTGAGCTGGTTGAATCAGTTATAATTTGAACTGGCACCATCTTCATGCTAAAAGAAACCAGAGACGAAGCTTTTGTCTTTTAATTTTTCTGTAAAACTCAAATCTGAACTGATCAAATCAAAGCAAGAGTTTATTTTTAGTATTCAGGGGCAAGAACATATGGTCAGTTCATGTAGGTGCTCCTGATGATTCTCTGCTTTTCTCCTCTATGTGACGATGGAGGCTGCTGGTTTTGTTTGAATCTTTTTCTTTCTGATTTGTGGTCATTACTGGGCCTTCATTAAAAGGCAGTTCTTTGTCTGAAGTTGTCCTCACAAAACAGGAAAACCTGCCGTTGGAATTAGAGCAACCTGATAATGCTGAACGACGGATTGTTTTTGTTTGACTTTTGTATTAAATAAGTTAGGTTTAGTTTTGAAACGCACTGGGACATGAACACAGAACGTTAAAACATCAGATTTTTATTTAAACTGCTGTTCTGACATGAAAGCATCACAGAGCTGGAGCCAGATCAATATGTTTCTTATCAATTGTGGTATTGTATAGCATCTCCACAGTTTCTGTCACGATAATTACAACAAAAAAATACAAAAATGTATTATACTATAGTACAGTACAGTTTAGCATAGCATAGCATAGCATAGCATAGCATAGCATAGCATAGCATAGTATAGCATAGCATAGCATAGCATAGCATAGCCCATCCTCAGCGTTTATCACTGATCATGTGACTTGCACATTGGTGACGTTTTGTTGGTGGCTTGAAGATAAACAAGGTTAGCGTAGTGCTACCAGCTCAGCTGCTACAGCTTGCTTTTAGCATCGGAAAAGAATAACGGTACATCCGTGTTGTGTCTTGGGATGTTCCAATCAACCTCCCAAGAATGAGATTTAATTTTACAGCTTGCTATCAGCTGTGTAGCGAGCACTTTGTCAGTGGAAAATTGTGTCAATAAACAAAGCAGTAATTAAACAGTAATGTTTTCTCACAGTAATTACAACCTTAACTCCTAAATATAACACTGAAACATGGCTATTTTTCATTATTTGCGACTGCTGTCTACCTTTGACATGAAGAGAAAATACTTTGTTTTCTGGCATTTTTCACGGGTAAGGGTTTGATTCCCATCCTGCCACAAAATATAAGCCTCTAAAGGTTTTTAATTCTGCCCCTGTGAAGTGCAACTATAGGTGGTTGTAAATGCTGTGATATGCTAAATCATGTCGCAATATCTCTGTCAGTTGGCAGTTTTGGAGGTTCGTGAACCAGGATTTTGGAAAATTATACGAGTCTTGAGCACCGACAAGTGCACACTTTTCAAAATATGGCTGTCTGACCACATAAGTGCTGAACTGGCTTAGAAAGTGGGAAATCCGGTAGAGAAAGTTAACAGCAAATTAATCTGTCACATCTGGAATAAAGCAGCAATGTTAATGTAGCTTACTGAAAACCGTCACTGTTTAACTCTGTTTGTTCAATCAATAAAGTTATATTAAAAAATAAATGGCAAATTAACAGTAACTTGATAATGGCAGCTAGCTTTTTGCCACCCATCGTTTAGGTGTAAAGAAGACGCTACTGCGACTGGTCTATACCCACCCCCTGCTGAAACCATGCTTGGTTTTATATTTTTAAAAGTGAGATTCTTAACATAAAGGATCTATTCTGGCTGAGCCCAGTGATTTGATAGAGCCAAAGTTAAATTAACATGTAGCCTTACTTTTTTTCCTCACAATAGGGACAGTGGTCCTCATTCACGTTTAAATATGTTCACATGACCATTTCCAAGGCGTGGCCTCTGGACCACAAATAATTAAAGGCGTAAATGTAAATGACGATGGATTTCAGCCGCTGCATTTATCAAGGCCCGATCGTTCCTACGCTGGATCGGTCACATACGAACGTTTCATGAATCACACGTGGATCCAGTCGTGAGATCATTCCTGTGATCAGACGTGCTCTCATTCCCACGTTCGTCTGATTAATGAGGGACAAAGTGTGGACATTAGACACAATGGCTCTGAATGTTCAAAGCCTGGGGGACCACAGCTTGGGAACCCCTGGTCTGTAGTATTATATAATATACCATAGCATAGCTGATGATGATGTCACAAATATCAAGCATGATGAAGATGATTTTGTTTGAGAGAAAAAAGGTTTTTTTTTTTTTTTTTGTTTGTTTTTTTTGTAATTTAAACATTTTTTTAAATAATTAAAGACTCTCTAAAGATAGAAAAAAATTCTACGTGGGACAGAAATGATCTCTGGTCCTGGTTGCAGCTGTCCGCTCCTCTCAGTTTTCTGGTAAAATATTTGTGTTTATTGAACCTTTAAACCAAAATTTCCTCACTCTTTGGTAAAAACTGGAGATGTGTGTGTGCTGCCGTAAGCATCTCAGCCACTTCAGCCCCTCTCTGCATCACCGTTATTGGTCTGTGCCAGCCTAATCTCTGTTTGCCTGTTTTTATTGCTGCTCATGAGCTGAGGGGACGGAGGCCACCACAGAGGTTAGTTAAATCCACCACTTTGGCTGAAGATGAAGTATTGACCAATCCTGAATGTCCCCAGCTGAAGAGAGGAGAGGAGGTACAGGCAGGCTAATCAATGCAGCATGTCAGGTGAACTCAGGCTGACTTTGACTTCTGTCTTCCACCTCTTGTTGATTTAAGTGAGAAAAAACAAAAACCCTGCATGCATCAGCCTCACGCGTCTCTCTGCAGAAAGAAAATACATTTTTCTCTTGTGTTGGTTTGATCCACCGCTGAGCGGGGACTCTGCCTCCTGACTTCCCTGCAACACACACCGTCTTCTGCTCATTACCAGCAGAAAAATGTCATTTGTTTTAAAGATGCTGCACGGTGGGACTCAATCTTTCCTCCCATGAGGATATCGAGCTGCTTTTGTGTTTATTTTATGCATGTTTTTGTCTTCTTGGTCAGTGGGAATGAATCCTGTTTTCTTGTTTGGCCGACACATTTGTCTGTTTTGTTTTCTGATTAGCTTTAGCTGGAGAGCAGATTCTACATGATGTTTAGCAGATGCTGGAGTTTTAGTTGCAGTGACATGTGGAGAGTGAATTTTTATGGCTTCATGTTTCTCAGACTGGACGTTTACTGGACTGATTGTTGGAGACCACAGGGAGTGGAGGCTCCTTAACTTTAATATTACATGCTGGAGTTGTGAGAAATGCTTCAGCAAATATTTACAAGCTGTGTTTCCATTACAGCTTTTTGCTAAATAAAAATTTCTACAACTTTGACAAGTACAATTGGCATTTGCAGATGTTTCCACTGAACGGTGTTTAGCACTTTAGCCGTAATTCTCGTGAAATCTCGTCCCACGAGACTCCATTTTGAGGAAGGAGGAGGTTTCTAATTCCTTGTAAAACTGCATTTCAGTTCTATTTTTCTCTTTAATTGTATGTAAAAAAGATTTCGTCTCTTCCTCCGTCCAGACATAATTCATACCTTTACTTGAATTGGTCATGTGACCCCTTACGTCACGTCCGGTGATGTGTTAATGCGAAAAAACTTTTGCGATATACTTCTATATTGACACACCTGAAAATCACCTCACGAGAGCGCAAAAACTTTCTAGTAATATTTTTGATTTTTTTTAAAATGTAGGTGTTTCCATTACCTGTTTTTTATTGCGATATTTAGGTTTTGCACATTTCTAGGGATAATAGAAACGCAGCAACTGAGAAGAACCAAAAAGAAAAGTCCTGTGGTGGTTTATTGGTGAGCACTCTACTGAAAATCAATGACCTTAAACCTCCGACAATGTGTCTGCGTTGAGATCTTTAACCACTCTGGAGGTAAAAACAAGTCCTCAGATAGTTTGTCTGGAGTTTTTATAATTTTGACAAAAGGAATTGTGGAACCGAACTTTCCTCACACTCCAAGTCTCCACCATGTTTTTATAAATATAAAACATATGTAACAGGAAAATACCTTCAGCTAAGAGGAGCTAACCACATCATCTCCTTAAATAGAAAACTCTGCAGAGCTGACGTGTAAGGAATGATTCCTTGACTAGCGTGATTACAAAAATCATGTCAAATGATGTATTTAAATGCTTAAACCGCACAAAGATATTCTCCTCAGAGGTCACCGTGTAACCTGCCCGGGTCAGTTGTTGCATGAAATGCACCCAGACAGACGTGGTAACTGCGGGAATGGCCGTTTACCAGTTTGTGTATATGATTTTTATCCATGTGAATTAGCCACAGTGCTAATATTCAACGTCTAGAGCTAATGTACAGGACACTAGCCGATATTATAACGTGATTGTAAGTGTGTTGTGTTTGTGCTTAACTGTAATGACAGGAAAGTGTTACAGGAATATTTTATTTTATTCATGATTTAGATTTTTTATGTAATCTGTAACCTGCCTGGGGCATTTATCGTATGAAACGCAACGCAACAGACCTGGTAACTGTGTGCTATGTGTGTGTACGGAACAGTTTCGTTAATCCACACTGGTCATCCTTAAGTGTGCAACAAATGCCTTAGTTTTAAATGTTATTAACACAGTCACGACTGTTACTTGGCTCAAGTTTGTAATAAAAGTGAGGAGTTTACACAATGAAAATATTCATGCTCAGTTAACTTTTTTCTAATAAAAAAAAACATGGAAAGTCGGTATAGAGCCATGAGTGGTTGGGTGAGTGTGTGTAATGTTGTACACAGATGTAAAACAAGCCGAAAGAGAAATAGTTGGAGGTAAAATGGCTGCCCAGACAGAGAGGGGGTAACCGGCCCTAGCAGGCTTTTATAAGCTTAGCCACGCCCACCACTGCAGGTGCAGGACATTCACCAATGATCACAGCAAACTTATCCTAAAATAACAAGAAAGCCAAGATGGGGGGCCATTACACTGTATTTTTGCTTCCAGGTCTCTATTTGTATCTTTAATCAATAGAACAATCAATAGAATACTCAGCTGAATAAGGCTCTGCTGCAGGCCTGACTGCAGACATGCAGAGTTTCCTGGATGTATGAATAATACGACCTCACACCTGCTCATAAACGCATCAAACATCTATGACATCTGCTTTTTGACCAAACACACAAGTTATGTCTTCTTCACAAACATTTGTAGCCAGATGAATTTCTCAGAGGTGGCTTTTCCCATCACCTGTGCAGGCTTGTTCTTTTCTGTTCTGGTAGACAGAACACAGACAGAAGCTAGCTCCTCTGTAGCTAACCAGATTAGCGGTATGCGTGTGCATCTCCAAACTCCAGTCCAACTTTGTTGCCGTGTCAGGTGGCGTAAAAACTCTGCAGCATAGCGAAGGGAAGACCAGGCTGAGACGGCAAAGACAAAGAGGACACGCACAGATAAAAAGACATCATACTGAAAATTATCATGTACTGTACAGATTGTGATTATAATGAGAAAGATTATCGAGAGCACGACTGATCAGATAAAAGGAGAGACGGTGTGAGATGAAGAACCTGACAGAATCAGGAGGATGGGAAGCAAGTTGCTGCTTAAGCATTTTATGAAGAGAATCATTTTGATCTACAGGGATTACTTCTGTCCAGCTGATCTATCCGAAGCATCGGAGGTGACCAAAGTTGTTAAAAGTGTCTTTTTCTCCTTTCAGATGAAAATATAAAACAGCAGCATAAAGAATAATTAATCTATAAATATCTTCCTGCTTTTATCCCTCTGCTACTTCAGGTTTTCTGAGCATATACAGCACAATGTACCCTAGCAAAAAGTAGTACTTTAACTTTATTTCATTAAGTATACTTGAGTAAAAGTATAAGTATAGCAAGTATACTACGGCTCATGTACTTATGTGTACTTAATACTTCTTTGGATTAAACTGGAACATTTTAAGTTTATAAAAGTATACTTTAAGTGTACTTTATAAGGTCATTTTGAGTTTACAAAAGTACACTTTCCAAGTATACAAGTACACTCATCTATATACTACTAGTGTACTTGGTAAATACTTCTAGTCCACATTTTAGTTTATTGAAATATACTTTAAGTACTTTTATGAACTTAGAATTACTAAAACTAAACTTTTAGGAACATAAAGATAATTAAGCACACAAACTATTTACTATTTACTATATGATCTTGAACATGTAAGTTTTTATGGGGTACTACCTTAAAGCAAACGTTTGTAGTAAAAAAACATTTTTATTCTGCTAAATTAAGTGTAAGCACGAGTCAATGACTTGACCTTATTTTGTACTTGAAACAAGATTTACTAAGTATTAGTACTTTGTGGCAGAAAGAAGTTAAAAGTATACTTAAGTACAAGTGTAAGCTTTAGTATGAAAGTATAAGTTGCAGTATTAATATACTTAGTTTCAGACTTTTCTTTGTACTTTTCGATATAAGCTAAGTAAACGTCTTCAGTTCAGTATACTGTCTCGGTTTTAGTATAAAATAAGTATACTCGTAGTATACTCGTAGGGGTGGCATGGCTTAGTGGGTAGAGTGGTCGTCCTGTAGCCTGAGGGTTGCCGGTTAGATCCCGGCCCAGACAGCAAGTATAAGCTCAAAAGCGCTATATAAATACAGACCATTTACACTTGAATAAACTACTTTTTGCTAAGGGTATGCACGTTGGGGGCAGTTGTAGTTCAGGAGGAAGAGCCACTGAAAGTTGCTGGATTGATTCCTGACTTCCCCTGGTCATATGCCGAAATGTCCTCGTGTTCTTGGGCAAGCCGCTGAATCCATGTTGCCTCACGATGTGTGTCTCAGGTAAAATAAGGTCAAATAAAGCACTGATTACAATAACAATAGAAGCACTGTATGAGTGTGTGAATGTGACGTCTTGTAAAAGCACTTTGATTCATCATATCACTAGAAAAGCTTAATTTAAGTACAGTTCGTTTACCAAAAGTATAAATATAAAATCATAAGGATTTTATAAGTGAAGGTTCTGCTACCTGAACCCAAACTAGGAGCTTGTTCCATCTCTTCAACCCAATCTGGGAGCTGATTCCGCCTCCTGAACCCAAACTGGGAGCTGGTTCTGACTCCTGAAGCCAAACTGGGAGCTGGTTCCACCTCCTGAAGCCAAACTGAGAGCTGGTTCTGACTCCTGAAGCCAAACTGGGAGCTGGTTCCGCCTTCTGAAGCCAAACTGGGAGCTTGTTCTGTCTCTTAAACCCAAATTGAGAGCTGATTCCACCTCCTGAAGCTACAACATTGCTGGTATCACATCNATGCCTGACTAATGAAGCTACAACATTGCTGGTATCACATC
>CM047975.1:2387178-2398344 GCA_026261665.1 Melanotaenia duboulayi | reverse complement strand
TACTGACTGACATGAACCAGCATGTCATTACCATCTACAGCCACGAGAGGGCGCTCTAGGCTAACCACAGTATTTGTTGCTGCTGTACTACTGAAAAAATTAACTAAAACATTAACTTAAACAAAATGCCTCCAAGAAGAAAATCCTATTCTGTAGATTATAAACTTCAGTAGTAAAATATGCAGCTGGAAATGGTGATCGAGCAGCAGTTGGCGGAGTTGTTCAGAAACAACACCGGGGATGAAGAGTTCACAGGATTCAGTGATGAGGAATGAGATCGGGATCTCGGTGAACTTGCTTACCAGTAACTGGCTTGTTGGAGTCGCTGGCTTGTTATGCTAACTTAGCCTGTTCAGCCTCCCAGGTATGTTCTTTATGCTGAATGAAGCTGAATGTGTTCAGAGTTTCCGCTACATAAAAGATCTCCATCATGTGAATGGATCCAAGTGAACATAAAGACTCCATTTGCACAGATTTACAGACCATAATAAGAATGTGAACTTGCTCTGCTTGTTACTGCTCTGCCAATAACTAAATTTTGAAANTTCTCAGGAAATGTGGCACTGCTCTGCCAATAACTAAATTTTGAAAAACAAACACTGGCATCTCACCTTCCTGTCTGGTTGAACTAAAATATTCTCCATCTCTCCGATAATCACCGCTGCTACTTCCCTGAACTACCGTGTTTATATCGCCGCCGTGCACCACATGTAGCATAACCCTGTGACGTCATTGGCTCACAACGATGTCACATCTTGAAAGGCAGAAGACTCAGTTTTCAGCTAAGACCGCTCTAGCTATTATAGTTCTTAAATTAGGTCATTTTAAACTGGATTATGCTAATAGGCAACTTCAGGCCACCGCTCTGTTTTTAAAGGGTTAATACCCTGACTCACATGAACGCGTAGTTTCTCCTGAGAGTAGCAGCGAACACATGCTGTGGCCCTGAAGTGTTCATGAAAACTCCTCTCTGAACATACGGTCAATAAAAACACGTTTGTTTTTATTGACATGTCTTCTTTAACTTTATTGTTTTTCAGCAAACAGAAAAAGAAAATCTGGAGCTAGAAAATTGGCAAATACGAACCAGTTGACACTGCCGTGGAATTCTGTCTCAGGATTCTGGAAAAGCTGGGAATTTTATTAATGATTATTTTAGTTTTCCCACAACCTCTTCCATGGAAATCATTTCTTTTAGTGGATCTGCTTCCTTCCAGTTCATCTCTGTTGGTCTTTTAGCTTCATACGTCCAGTTGTAAAAGGATTAGTTGGGAAACTTTGGACAAAACTCCGTCAACATTCCCGTTCAAACGTCATAAAGTCAGATCCGGATGCGGAGAACAACGCTCGTCTGCATCCTCTCTGCGTTCCTGCTGCATCCAGGTGATGAGTTTCAGGTTTACTGTTCTTCCAGAACCTGATCTCTGCGGCGACGGGCATGAACCTGACCACCGTGGACGACCCCATCCAGAGGAAGTTCCTGCCCAGCTTCCTGCGCAGCGTTGCCGAGGAGAACAAGCTCGTCACTTCGCCCAACTTTGTGGTGACGCAGGCTCTGGTGGCGCTGCTGGCCGATAAGGGCGCCAGGCTGAGACCCGCGTATGACAAGGCCGACATGGAGAAAAGAGGTTTGTAGACTGAGACCAGGCGGCGGCCAGCTGTTTGTTTGCTGCTCATCGTTCCAGAGTGACATTAGATGTTTGCTAGCATTCATGATGTCACTGCACATGGTCACGTTTGTTTACATTTTAGTCATGTTTGAGGCACATTAGCGCCTCTTTGAGTCACGTTTTGTTTTTGTTTACGTGTTTTTGTCTTTTCGTTGCTCCTTCTCTCACTCACCGGGGATTCTTGTCCTTGTGTTCCGTGTCGAGCAGGTCTAATTGCGCATTTATATGCCCATCCTACCTATAATCCTTCCGCTGTAGGCCCTCTGGAGCTGGCTAACGCTCTGGCGGCCTGCTGCCTGTCATCCAGGCTCTCCTCGCAGCACCGCCAGTGGGCAGCGCAGCAGCTGGTCCGCACGCTCGCGGCCCACGACCGCGACAACAACCAGAGCCGGCCGCAGACCTTTGCTGACATGGCGGGGGACCTGCGGAAGTGCTCCCTCATCAAGCTCGAAGCCCACCAGAGCCGGGTAGGTCTTTTCTTTCCTCTTCCTCCCAGGAAATCCTGTAATGGCTGTTTCTGCTGACGCTGACGTTTCGTCTGAAATCCAGGTCATCACATGTGGGTGGTGCAGTAAGAAAGGCCTGCTGGCTACCAGCGGGAACGACGGGACGGTCCGGGTCTGGAACGTGACCAAGAGCCAGTACACCCTGCAGCAGACCTGCGTCTTCAACAAGGAGTGAGTTTAACGGTTCCAGATGTTTGTCTGTTTCACGCACACGACTGAGATCTGATCACAAGTCTCAGAGCTTTGAGTCTGGATCTGGATCTGATTCTAGATCCGGTTCTGGCTCTGAGTCTTGATCTGAATCCTGGATCTGATTCTGGATCAGATTTTGGATTTGAATCTTATTGAAGTTGTTGTAGCTTCCAACCGGTTATGTCCTAGCCCCGCCCCCCTGCAGGAATCCCACCAATCAGACGAGGACAACGGGTGTTATTCTTATCTCCTCTAAAGTCAGTTTAACACAAACGCTGGAAACTTTCAGGGAAATCTCCGGATAACTGGACTGAACGGGTTGTTTACAGGAGTACTTCACTGCAGGAGATTCTGTAGGAAGATCAAGGAATTCTCCTTAATCTTCTAGATTTTATGGAGGAACTCTGCAGGAACATCTCCAGAACATTCAGGTTCTGCAGGTGAAAATGTCTCAGGAGACCAAATGAATGGGCTTAAACTTTGTCTTATGAGGTTTCTGCTGCTTTCTGTCCTCAGTGACGGCTCTTCAGAGGAGGGGATGTCCGGTTTGGGCTCCCCCAGCGATCCTTGCTTGTCTCCTCTGGCTTGGAGTGTAACTGGGAAATACCTGGCCTCTGCCATGGAGAAGATGGTCAACATCTGGCAAGTTAACGGTAAACTTTCATTCAATCTTCTCTGCAGTTTGTATTCAAACGTTTGGTAATGCTGGGCTTCGTCTGGACTCTGATCTGACTGAGCTGCTTCTCCTCATCAAGGCGGTAAAGGCCTTCTGGACGTGCAGCCTCACTGGGTGTCGGCGCTGGCGTGGCCTGAGGAGGAGGCGGAGTCTTTGTGGTGCGGGGAGCCCAAAGACATGCTGCTGGTGGGGCGAATGGACGGGTCGCTGGGCCTCATCGAGGTGTTGGACACGTCCAGCATGTTTCGCACCGAGCTGGAGCACTGCTACAGGAAGGATGGTAGGAGCTCGTCCTCACTTCCTCCGCCTGGTTAAAGGCCAACTGAAACCTGAGGTTGTTTCTTCTCTCAGTGGCTGTGATGAACATCGCCTGGTACAGCGAAGACAAACCTTTCGCTGTCGGCTACGCAGACGGGAAGCTGCTGATCGGCTCCAAAGAGCCGTTAGAAAAGGGAGCCATCGTGGTCATCGATGCACACAAGGTAAAACCTGCTGTCGGGTTTTTTAATTAAATTAAAGTAGATTAACCTAAATTAAGTTAATTTGATTTAAATTCTTTTTACTGAAATTTATTTCATTAAATGAAATTAGGTCAGATTTCATTAATCAGGTCAACTAAATGAAGTCCAGTTAAAATAAACTGAATTTAAATAAACTTCATTTAAATGTGAGGACAGTCCCCACAGCAGATAGTGCTGTGTCATGCTGCATCCAGACGTACTCTGATCACACGGCTAATGTGGTGTGTATTGGGGACGGACAGGAAGGAGAACAAGGACCTGGTGCTGGCTGCCAGCTGCATCGGTCTACATGCATCAAAGACAAGGAGATGGTGGTGGACTATCGTAGGTCTAAACCAGTGTTTTTCAACCAGTCTGCCTCGAGATATTGTCAGGTGTGCTGTGGGAAATTATCCAATTTCAAATAATTGGTGTAAAGAAACGTTCTTGAAAACAAATTAATTACTATCTGCACATAATGTGCCATTGTGGAGTGTCTGTGCTGGCAGAGCACTCATGCATTACTCTTTAATAACAGGTGGCAGCAGGCAGCTAATCGTCTTGTACTTATAAGAGAATTAGTTATGCATGGATGCAACAGGTAGCGGTGACGGTGGCATTTTGGCTAGCGAAACTATACGGTGACCTTGATGGAAAAGTTTTTAAAAAGGAAAAATGCTAACTCCAAACTAGACTCTGGACAAAATTCAGATCCAGATGACGGCCCTAGTATGAGTGGAGGTCAAAAGAAACAAAGACAGTAAGCTTGAGATAGTCTCTGGCGTGAGGCTGTACAAGAAAAGCTGTCTTTCATTTGGATTTACTTTCACCGGGGATGCAGCGACACCGACTCCGCTTGGCGTGTGGTGAAAAGCTATCCAACAGTGGGATGGTCCCAAGTCAGCTTAAACGCCGTCTCCACACAAAACACCCTTCGCTTCAAGACAAGAATGCAGACCATTTTTCCCCTGTGTGAACAAACGGAGAAGCAGGCCACTTTCAGGAGAAAAAACCACAACGGTGAATGAGAGAGCCTTTAAAGCTAGCTTCCATGTTGCTGAACTCCCACACTGGCAGAAACGTTGATACTTCCGCCTGCAAAGCCACCATAAATGAGATGCTCGGACCTGGAGCAGCTAAAGAAAAGATAACACAATTTCCAGGCGTGTTGATGACATGTCTGCAGACATTGAAAGTGTGGTTTTGGATCCGCATCAGGAAGAAATTTGCATTGCAACTCGATGAGTCTACTGATGTTAGTGGACTGTGTGTCAGAGAAGAAAGAAACACAACAGGAGAGGAAATTTTCCGGGTCACATCAGAATATCTTGAAAAAGAAGACTTAAGTGGGAAAACTTTGGGTGTCTGCCCTGATGGTGAAGGTGAAGAGTGAAGGAAAGAAACCCAGATGTGATAGTTACGCATTGTTTTTTACACCATGAGGCCCTCGTAGCCAAGACTTTACCAGCAGACCTAGTTCCAGCGTTGGATGATGTTGTGCGCATAGTAAACTTTGTAAAGTTATAACCTGTGAGGAAATGGGGCGGAGCATAAAGCCTTGCTGTTTCATACGGAAGGCCGCAACGAAAACCTGCTTACAAGGACAGAAAAAACAAACGGATTCTGTTCAAAGCTGCACCTCTGGCAACAACATGTGGAAAGTGGCAACCTTGAAATGTTCCCTCTCACCGCGACATGCTAACACTGCTGCATCGTGGGAAGTAATAGTTAAACATTTGAAAACTCTTGAGGAGAAGATGTCATTTTATTTCTCTTCAGCCTTCGCTGAATGCCTTGACGGGGTTAGGGACTCGTGTAGCTCAGCAGCATCAGACAGGACTTTACAGGAGCAGGAGGAACCAACTGAACTGAGACAAAATCGCGGTTTAAAGCTAAGGTGAGACCTACCTTTGGACAGTTTTTGGTTGGCTACTGCCAAGGAGTCCTCCATCCTGGCAAACAAAGCTATTGTGACATTGCTTCCATTTTCCACAACATATCTGTGTGAGGTATGAAAACTAAAGACAGAGAGACTGAGAGCTGTTGAAGAAGAGCTCGTGTGTGTCTTTCTTCGATTCCCGCCAGGATTTCAGCTCAGAGTGAGTAAAAATATGAATACTATAAAACACTTTTTTTCTTTGTGTTTGATTCCTATTCAAGACACTTTGATGAGAATGACTGGCTTTTTATTGTTAATATAAGCTGCAGAGGTTACTTTTTTTAACATTTCTGGCTGATGGTGCACCTCGTGATTTTTATCAATGAAAAAAAATTAACCTTGGCTCAAAAAAGGTTGAAAAACACTGGTCTAAACCACCCCTCCAGGCTGTTAGCATCAGAGGTGAGGACATACCTGGCATTTACCTGGCTGTGCGACTGGACAACAGGCTGGAGTGGTCCCCACACATGGTGAGGCCTGTCAGAAGGGGCAGAACCAGCTCGTCTTTCTTCGGAGGGCGTTTGACGTTTGCAGTGACATGCTGCAGATGTTTTATCAGTCGCTGGTGGCGAGCGCCATTTTCTTTTCTGCTGTATGCTGGGGAGGCAGCTTTAAAGACCAGGACAAAAAGAGACTGGGTAAGGCCGGCTCCGTTCTGAGCACCGAAACCTTGGACATCGTGGAGAAGGTGGTGGAGAGGTGCACGGGGGCTGGAGTTCAGGCATTCTGGAGACGCTGTAGCACATTTCTGCTGGACAGAGAAGTCTTCCCACCCACCCATCCATCCATCCATCTATCCAACCACCCACCCACCCATCCATCCATCCATCTATCCAACCACCCACCCACCCATCCATCCATCCATCTATCCAACCACCCACCCACCCATCCATCCATCCATCTATCCAACCACCCACCCACCCATCCATCCATCCATCTATCCAACCACCCACCCACCCATCCATCCATCCATCTATCCAACCACCCACCCACCCATCCATCCATCCATCTATCCAACCACCCACCCACCCATCCATCCATCCATCTATCCAACCACCCACCCACCCATCCATCCATCCATCTATCCAACCACCCACCCACCCATCCATCCATCCATCTATCCAACCACCCACCCACCCATCCATCCATCCATCTATCCAACCACCCACCCACCCATCCATCCATCCATCTATCCAACCACCCACCCACCCATCCATCCATCCATCTATCCAACCACCCACCCACCCATCCATCCATCCATCTATCCAACCACCCACCCACCCATCCATCCATCCATCTATCCAACCACCCACCCACCCATCCATCCATCCATCTATCCAACCACCCACCCACCCATCCATCCATCCATCTATCCAACCACCCACCCACCCATCCATCCATCCATCTATCCAACCACCCACCCACCCATCCATCCATCCATCTATCCAACCACCCACCCACCCATCCATCCATCCATCTATCCAACCACCCACCCACCCATCCATCCATCCATCTATCCAACCACCCACCCACCCATCCATCCATCCATCTATCCAACCACCCACCCACCCATCCATCCATCCATCTATCCAACCACCCACCCACCCATCCATCCATCCATCTATCCAACCACCCACCCACCCATCCATCCATCCATCTATCCAACCACCCACCCACCCATCCATCCATCCATCTATCCAACCACCCACCCACCCATCCATCCATCCATCTATCCAACCACCCACCCACCCATCCATCCATCCATCTATCCAACCACCCACCCACCCATCCATCCATCCATCTATCCAACCACCCACCCACCCATCCATCCATCCATCTATCCAACCACCCACCCACCCATCCATCCATCCATCTATCCAACCACCCACCCACCCATCCATCCATCCATCTATCCAACCACCCACCCACCCATCCATCCATCCATCTATCCAACCACCCACCCACCCATCCATCCATCCATCTATCCAACCACCCACCCACCCATCCATCCATCCATCTATCCAACCACCCACCCACCCATCCATCCATCCATCTATCCAACCACCCACCCACCCATCCATCCATCCATCTATCCAACCACCCACCCACCCATCCATCCATCCATCTATCCAACCACCCACCCACCCATCCATCCATCCATCTATCCAACCACCCACCCACCCATCCATCCATCCATCTATCCAACCACCCACCCACCCATCCATCCATCCATCTATCCAACCACCCACCCACCCATCCATCCATCCATCTATCCAACCACCCACCCACCCATCCATCCATCCATCTATCCAACCACCCACCCACCCATCCATCCATCCATCTATCCAACCACCCACCCACCCATCCATCCATCCATCTATCCAACCACCCACCCACCCATCCATCCATCCATCTATCCAACCACCCACCCACCCATCCATCCATCCATCTATCCAACCACCCACCCACCCATCCATCCATCCATCTATCCAACCACCCACCCACCCATCCATCCATCCATCTATCCAACCACCCACCCACCCATCCATCCATCCATCTATCCAACCACCCACCCACCCATCCATCCATCCATCTATCCAACCACCCACCCACCCATCCATCCATCCATCTATCCAACCACCCACCCACCCATCCATCCATCCATCTATCCAACCACCCACCCACCCATCCATCCATCCATCTATCCAACCACCCACCCACCCATCCATCCATCCATCTATCCAACCACCCACCCACCCATCCATCCATCCATCTATCCAACCACCCACCCACCCATCCATCCATCCATCTATCCAACCACCCACCCACCCATCCATCCATCCATCTATCCAACCACCCACCCACCCATCCATCCATCCATCTATCCAACCACCCACCCACCCATCCATCCATCCATCTATCCAACCACCCACCCACCCATCCATCCATCCATCTATCCAACCACCCACCCACCCATCCATCCATCCATCTATCCAACCACCCACCCACCCATCCATCCATCCATCTATCCAACCACCCACCCACCCATCCATCCATCCATCTATCCAACCACCCACCCACCCATCCATCCACTCACCCACCCATCCATCCACCCACCGCTGTTCTCCAAAGCGACTTGCAGCGGTCAGGCAGCAGCTTTTAGGGTCTTGTCTAAGGACCGGTTATTTTATTTATTTATTTATTTTTATTTTATTTAACACACCCAGACGGAAATTGTAATGTTGTAATTATTTATTTATGAAATCAGAAATAATAAATAAATAATTGTGATAAATAAAAGTTGTTGTGTTATATGCCCGTAAATATATCGATTTAAATTACGCTAGCACTAATATTGATTTATTAGTAATACTTTGGACATGACAAGGATTATAGTGTTATATCTTATTATAATAATAACTGATTATATTTATCCTCAGCTAAGCTTGAAATATGACCTGTTGCTGAATCTTCTCATCAGGAGTCGATCGGCAGCATGAAGTGGAGTCCGACCGGTCACATCCTGCTCACCTGTGCCAAAGAGGAGACGGTGAAGCTGTGGGCCAGCCCGGACTCCCGTTCGGGTTCAGGTTCTGCTTCCGGCTGGCGCTGCCTGCAGAGTCTGCGACATCCTTCCCTGGTTAACGGCGGGGCGTGGTGCAGCCTGCCCGGACATGGCCCGAAGCCCCTCAGCATGCTCGCCATGTACGTAGACCAGCCGGAGCTCTGCTACGAAAACAAAGCAAATGTTTGTCCAGGATTTCTTATCAACTTTAACTAATGAGACGTTCTTGTTTTAAGAGCCGATGAAATTATTTTCCCTCCAGCTTGATCCAGAAAACTTCCGATAAGTGTCTTGTAAAAACTTTCCGGACGTGTCCGCCGACCAGAGGGTTCATTGATCCAGCATGTTGTGAAGACGATAATAATCATTATAATACATTTTATTTATAGGAGGCTTGTATACAAACAGTAAAAGAAACCAAACAAATGAGAGCAAACAGGTCTGTGCAGTTTGCCATCGGCTCAGCGACACGGCCTGAAAATAAAGTCAAACCAAATCTGATTTTAATCAGTTTTTTCCTTTTTTTTTCTTATAGACATGTTAAACTTTTTAAAAGCTAAATTAAACCTGAAGCTTTTGCATGCAAAATGTGTTTATGATTTATTTATTTTTTATTTACTTACGTGAATAAATGTCGTCATAACTTTTCCACCAGCTTCATTTCCTGCATAGAGATCCGTGATCTTTTTCCATCCTTATCCTACGCAGTCCACTGAGGAAATAATTCCCCTGACGTAGGTCAGGGTGTGGGCTGAAGTTGTCTTCTGCATCTCGTAGCGAGCAGCATTTCTCACTGCGGTCATGCACAGCTGGATTCCAGCTTCACTGTAAACCCGTCAGCGCTTTCAGACGAACACCGTTCTGATGCGGAGGGAGGGCTGAGCCCGCCGCTAACTATGGAAGCCCTACGTTTACAGTGCATATAAAACAGGGAAAAATCCAGATTTTCATAAAAACATTTAAAATAAAATTTGATTACTCGCTCAGCCCAAGTTTTCCCATCAAAAGAAAGGAAGGAGGACATGATCCCGCTACTGGCTTTATTACATTTAAAATGATTAAATAAATTCTTCCTGACTTTAAAGTGCTGTGAGCTCATATAACTTCCTTAGTTTGGGCTTGTTGGATGTTCCAGCTGCTTTCTGTTCTTACTGTGTGTAAACTGGCGCTGCAGACGTGAACATTTCCTGATGTTTTCCAGATGTTGTCAGAACGGCCTGGTCTCCGTCTGGACTCTTCCTCAGAACATCTCCAGCTTCCCAGAATCCTCTTCCTCAGACGGATGGTGGGAGAGCGACTCCAAACCTAAACTGACGGTAATATAACTTTCTAGCTCCGCTTCTTGTTGCCGTGGACCACGAAGGAATGATCTGACGTCGCTGTGTGTGTGTTGCAGTCCTCGCCGTGGACAGAGGACGGAGCGGTGTGTGTTTTCCAGCTGAAGGGACACATAACGCCGGTCAGGACGCTGGCTTTCAGTCCGGATGGTCTGGCTCTGGCGTCTGGAGGGGTGGGAGGTCTGATGAACATCTGGTCGCTGCGGGTACGACACACAGGCATACACACACACGCGCGCATTGAGCATGTTATCTGATGTGTGTGTGTGTGTGTCCACTAGGATGGCTCAGTGCTGCAGACCGTGGTCGCTGGTTCTGGAGCGATCCAGAACACAGTCTGGATCCCAGATGTGGGCGTTGCCGTCTGCTCCAACAGGTCGAAGGTGAGTCGTCCCGGTCGATGTTCGCGTCCTTCCTCTGCTGTGCTTCGTCTTCATCGTCTTCCATGTTTCCAGGATGTTCTGGTGGTGAACTGTTCCAAAGACTTCATGGCGTCCAACCACGTGCTGGCCACCTGCCGCACGGCGCTGAAGAAGCAGGGCGTGGTCGGGCTCAACATGGCGCCCTGCATGAGGGCCTTCCTGGAGCGGCTGCCGGTGATGCTGCAGGAGCAGTACGCCTACGAGAAGGTACGAAGACGGCGCCCGCAGAGGTGGCTGCAGCGGAGACGCCGCCGGACATTTTCATTCCCAGAAATCACACAAAACGCCTGATGTTTCTCTTCTCCATCATTTCCTCCGTTCTCCTCATAACACCCACCCATCCACCCATCCACCCATCC
>CM047975.1:2228433-2242708 GCA_026261665.1 Melanotaenia duboulayi | reverse complement strand
TGGATGGATGGTTGGATGGATGGATATGTATACTGATGTTTATTTTTTGGCTTGGTCCACTTTTAAATTCCTGTCTGCACTTTTAGCTCTATGTCCCATTGCTACAATGACAATAAAGATCCAGATGTTTCTGGTTTGAACCAGTTGCTTTTCCGGCTTTTTCCAGACGTGTTGCTGCAGCTCATATTTTCCATCACATGGTGAAATCTCTGTTTCAACATCTGGTATTTATGTCTGTTGGGAACAAAATGGCTTGATGGGATTTGGAAATAATTTCATTTGTTTTTATTTACAGTTTACACAATGTCCCAGGTAGAGCCGCGGGCAGGAAGTGGGACTGGGACCTTTGTGCTGCATTGTGGGACGTATGAAGAGATTTAATGAACTTATGGAAAATAATCACATGTGTGAGCCGTTTGTACAAAAACACCAACAGCAGGACTGAAACAAAATCAGGAAACATGAGTCACAAAGAAACTTTATATAGTTTTCAAGTATTCAAAACTGTTAAATAAGTACAAGATGTGTTCACGTGATTTACATATCGGACAATATATGCACTGCCCATTTTTAATTCTCTTTACATGTTTCCCACTACCCACGCAACAGGCTAAAATGTCCGCAATCTATTCACATTTCATTCCATTTTTCTCTGTTACATTTTGAATTTACTGGAAATTTTGACAGCTGTCTATTGAACAAACACAGACGGTGCACCTGGAAGAGTTTACAGTGTGTGATGGAGACGTCCGACAGAGAAGGAGTAGGGGGTCACAATGGTGATTAGCTGCTGGTGATGTGAACAGGAAACAACAAACGGGGTTAACATTCAGTCTCGGTTGATCCCTTGGTCTGTCAGACCAACGTACACAACAGAAAACAACATGGCGGACTAAAGGAGTCATCCAGGTGCTTCAGGAGGAGGACGGACCAACATTTTCTTTCTTGGTTTCATCTTAAGATGTCAAGCAGCTCTTAAAGGCACCTAATGCTGCTGGAAGGTTTCATTTAAAGAGTTAACACACAGAGCAGTTACTGAGGAGGTGACCTGATCCCCAACAGGCAGGAACATGACGCAATTACATCCAAAAAACAAGAAAACGTGTCGCAACAAACGTCTGCGTTGAAACTTTATGTAAAACAAAACATATCAAGGACAGAGGAAACAAATGAATTGGGTCTTTATATTCTGCCTCTTAGAAGTCAGGTCGTTTTTTTTCTCATTCAGCTGCTCGAAGCGGCGTCCATTTTGATTAAAGGTGCCCAAACTTTTGCATGTCGCTGCTTCGTATTTATGGAGGGAAAAAAAAAGTCAAAATGAAATACATAAATACAGCATTTAAAACATAATTCCATCTTTTATTGAAATTGGAAATAAACACAAAATAAATTCATCAATAACTACTTAAATGTGTCAGTTTATGAAAATGGAAATAATAAAAATTAAATTTAAATTAGATTAAATTTTTACATAATATATTCAAATTGAATATATTTAATAATATACTCATGTATTTAATTCCAATTTTAATAAATGAAAAACATTTACACATTTAATTTTGGCACTTTTCTCCCTCCATACGGATATTTTGGGGTCCCTGTTGGAGCTAATGATGGTGTAGTTGTCCGCCTGCAACACCGGACAGGAAATCAAACAGATGTGAAGGAAATCAAAGTAGCACCACAGAAGAAGAGAGAACATGATTCTACACAGAAACTTGTAGTGTCAGTGAACGCCACCTATCAATCAGCCAATGATCAATAAATAGTGATTCTGAAGGAAATGAATGGAATAACTCAGATGAGGGACAGGGGCCAGTCTTTCAGAATAAAAAGCAACAGGCGGCGTTTGTGTGGATGTGGTTTGGCTTCCAGCTGTGCCATGTTGCCATCTGAGCCAGAACCGCTGTGCTTCTCATTCAGGGTCATAATGCAGCTGAACCCACCTGCAGGTACGGAATCCCATTTGAACCAAAACTGAATAAAACTGCCAACGAAATACATCCCAAAAAAATATGCGTACAAATATAAATCGGAATATTTAAGCCCCCCTCTATAAAAAATCAAGTTTAATTAACATGTTCATTGGCTGTTAGGATGCCATATTAAGAAGACGTATTCTGAGCAAAATTAGCCTGTAAAGCTGCAGCTTTGTGCTCTGATTATAGAAACAGCCACAGCAAAGCAACATCAGACCTGATTAAATGAGACTCAAATGAAAGCTAGTAGAAGTTAGCCATGAGCTAACAGCCCCCAAAGTTTACCAAGCAGAAACTAGCTGTTAGCCACTGGCACATTTTACACCTTCTTCCCACCAAATTCTGATTTCAGGGCAGAAAGAGGGCGGAGCCGGAATTAGCGGATTAACCCCTTAATACCTGTTGTTGCAAATTTCCGACAAACTGCCTCTGGCCTTTATAAAAAGGTATTTTTAATTTTTTCAATTAGTTTACTATTATTTATGTATTAAAATTATTAACTTATTTAACGACATTTTTGTGAATTAACATTTTTTACTATATTTTGAATTAAAATAAATTTAAGTGTTGGTGAGAATAATTATCCTCATTTACTGCAATGTATAGACATATACAACCTTTACATGGCAAAATCTTCAAAATGCAGTTTTAAGGAAAAAATATGTTTTACAGATAAATAACGGTAGATAATTTTGTATATCAACATTATTGAAAGGACTTCATTTTTAACTTTACTAAGCCACATTAGCAGCGTTATTGGTTCACTGCTGCTCAGTTAACCACGCCCCTTTCAGTTTCTATTAGAAATAAAAATAAAGGAAGCTTTTGAAAATCTAATTTCTCCAGAGAGAAAAACAAAATTGACTAAATACGTCTACTTACTTGGATGTACAGTCTTAATTTCAACAGCAGATTTAAGCATTAACTTTTTGACCCCAACAGCATTCCATACATGTTCAGGCAGCTGAACGATGTTAATGAGTGAGACGTTTTTAACGACTTCCCCTTGATCAGCGGTCACTGGTAGGACTGAATGAAGCTGTGGTGACTGAACTCCTGATCTGAACTCTAAGCACACATGATTAAACTTTATTAAAAGTCCTTCTGCTGGCAGGTGGCAACATGATGAAAACATGGCACAAGGTGGATTTAACTGATGCTCTAATGCCTCTGGACCAACCACTCCACATCAAGCTTACACACTAAAAAAAAAAAAAAAAAAAAAGCTCAATAAAACCTGCTCGTGAGACAGGGGGTAGGGTGAGGGTCACCATACTGTACACTTTCTACAATATCCATGTCTGTATGAAAATAAGTGCATTCACGTAAAGGTTCAACCTAAAACAAACTCTCCGGTTTCACTGCGGTGAGGTTTAATGGGTCTTGATCAGAACTAAAACGTTGAGCTGATGAGTGAAAAATGGAGAGATTTGTTTTAGGTTAACAGCACCTCCATTCAGGTTTGCAATTTTTCCACTTTTTGTTGTTTTTGTATTTAAATTACTTCTTTTACATCAACACAACAGTTGATCAGCGGTGGGGGTATGTACAGGAAGGTCCACAGCTTAGGCGTTGAGCCTCAGAGACTGATCCTCTCTCCTCCTGGAGGAGATATCGATGTCTATGGAGTCTTTACCCACGATGAGTCGGAGCCGCTTCGCCGGGGGAAGTGGAATGAAGTCATCTTCGAAGTCATTGTCGAAGTAGTCGTCATCATCATCCTCTTCCTCCTCTTCGTCATCAGACGAAGGTTCTGCCAGGACCTTCTGAGTCCGATGCCCACCGTTCCTGGTCTCCAGATTCGAAGCTATGTCCCCGTTGTAGGACATCTGCTCCATCTTGGTGTGGGATATTCTCCGTGCATCTTCCTCCCTCTTCAGCTGGATCTTCAGCTTGGTGGAGTTGCCGTGGACGACAGGTGCGAAGCCGTTGTTGAGCTTGGCGATGTACGAGCTGCCCTTGTCCTTGTCGTGGTCCTTGCTGAACTTGATGCTGATTTTGCTGGAAGAGGCGGAGTTGGCAGCGGGGAGGGCGGAGCCTGTGTGGTCGTTGGGGTCGTTGGTCTTGCTGCTGCTGCTGTCCCTCCGCCGGCGGAGCGTCAGTTTAGGGATGCCCGTGTTGTTCTCCAGGATCAGCTGAGCGTCGTATCGCGTGATCCGACGCTTCTTCTTCACCTTGTCCTGCGAGCGGCAGCCGCTCTTCCTCTTGTCCCTGCGCAGGGACTTGTTGCCGTTAGCAACGCCGTTGTAGTCTCTGTGCCTGTCAGCGAAGCTCAGCAGCATGTTACTGCAGTCTGAAAAGTTGGGGCCCGCGGCCACCGGCGTGAACGGTTCGCCGTTCGAACCCTCACTTTTAATTGTCCTCTCGGTCCTGAGCCGCGCCGGCCGTTTCCGGCTCGTGTGCGACCCTCTTCTGGAGCAGCCGCCGTCCAACGCCGGCTGCTCCAGTCCGACTCCGTGGTGGAGGTACTCCTCCATGTCGGCGGGCTCTGTTTTGATGACCACGCCGCCAGGAACTGGGCTCAAACCATCCATTGCACTGGGTTCCAACTTGACACCAGCAGCTGATTCCTGGGTCTTTACCAGGGTCCTGGTGGACCTGCGAGTTCTGTACGTGGAGCCCTGGCCGCCATCGCCGTTCGCCCCAGCTGGAAGGTTGCTGTGCTCCTTGGCGGCGTGGCGGGTGAGGCAGCCACGCTGGCCCAGCGGCAGCTGCATCAGTTCCTGTCCGTCCTTCTCCTTCTTAATAGTGATGCCTTTACACTGCGACACCTTCGAGTCCCTGAGACCCAGCTGGCAACTCTCTCCTTTGGTCGAAGCCCGTGGCTCCGCCCCCCTACGGTGACTCCGCAACTGGACTTTACTGAGTGAAGGCTTGGATTGGGATTTTAGTCTCTTTGGTACCCTGTTATTGTTTAGACGACCTTGCTTTGAACATGAGGTAGAAAGGGCTCGTGACAACGTCTGTCTGGTTTGAGTCCTGTTTTTATACTTCAGGCCAGGTGATGAAGATGATGAAGATGATGTTCTTTTTCTGGCAGCTGCAGAAAAACAAAAAACAAAAACCTTCACTTCCACATATTTTCAGACATATGAAACATGACGTGGTCTTGACTTTCGGCCGTCTGCCAGCATTAATACCACTGCAGTGAGGAAGACTCAGACTCTTCATCACGCCTGCAGACTGAGTTCAGGTCTAACATGTTAGAACGGATGTGCAGCAGCATTAAACTCAGGATTCTTACACTGGTGTGTTTTTGGCATTTCCTGAGAGTCCACGTCGGTGTGGGAGCCCACGGAGTGGCTGTCCGAGCTCCGGTTTCCTTCTCCGAGCTTCTTCAGCCGGTTCAGCCGCTTGTCCGTCTCCCGCAGCCCGTACTTGCTGTTGATCACCGGCACCTCCACCGGAAGTCCAGCTTTGGATTTGAAAGCACCAGTTCCCCGTCTGCAACAACCAGAAGCAAAAGTCTGTTCAACCACTAAAAATCTAAAAGCTACATGTTATGTTGACTCTGTTGTTCATGAGTTTGATGCACAGCTCTGAAATAAGATGGCAGCAGGTGCGGCTGCGTGCTGGATGAACAAAAACTGATCTGTGTGTATAAAACTACTGACTGTAGAAGATGAGCTGGTGAATTTTACTGTTGTTGAAATGAGACACTGCCCCTCGATGAAAACGTTTCACTGGTGTCAAACAACTTCTCTTCCGAAGGGACTGGAGACCAAGCAGCTGCTGGAAATGTGCCCAACTGAGCGTAAAGCACAAAGGGACTCAGACGATGTCAGCAACATAAAAACAGTCTAAAAGAGTGCAGTGGCATCCCCAGATTTCTATCTCACAATCTGGATGTTCTCCCTCTCGTTGGATGCGAGCATCTGCGTTACTCAGCAGAGTTCAACAGTCGAGTCGAGAAGCGTCCAGTCTGAGAACGACTCTGGAAACTCAGACGGGTGGAAACGTGAGCGTGAGGGCGGCTGCAGCAGCTACGAGCTGCGGGTGAAGGCTTTGGAAAGGCTGCAAGTACTACCAAGGCAGGCCTTCAGAGACGCTGGACAAGCCTGGGAAGCTGCCTCTGTGCCACCAACAGGGGTGGAGGATGCGACAGCACCGGCTCGCTTACTACCGGGAGAGATGGGCCGTGGACAGAGTGTGACCACGAACGCCACACCGTGGAGTACTGTATGACCGAACTGTATGACGCACAGCTCTGGCCGGAGGGGGGGGGTGGTAGGAGAGGCTGAACGCAGCTCTGGTTCTGGTCTTACTTCTGTGTCTACAGCGTTCGAGGCGACTAGTGAGGCAAACGCTTGTGAACTAGTGTGAATATTAATATCAGGTCATGACGAAGCCGAAAAGCTCGTAAAATAAACTTCTAGAAAGCTGCGATATAATGTGTGTGCAGGAGGACTGTCCGAGCTAAACAGGATTTGGAAAGTATAAAGTCCATACTTGAGGACTTCAGTGGAGCAGGGTAGTCTACCACTGACTGTAGTACCAGGATAGTCCGCGGTAGAGTTCCTGGATAGTCCACGGCAGAGTTCCTGGATAGTCCACGGCAGAGTTCCTGGATAGTCCGCGGCAGAGATCCTGGATAGTCCACGGCAGAGTTCCTGGAGCCGTTGCGGTGCTATGGCATAAAAAGTATAACCAGCTGGTCCAAGTGGTCAGGCTGGATGTTGACTGGGCCATTGGCCTGGAGTTCCGTTATACACCATATGAATACTCTGATAATGGATTTGTGTACCTCAATAGACTGGCCTATATTATGGCTTATATACGGGACAATGCATCTAGCAGCGTCTCCATTGTGGGAGATGTGAATGCGGATGTCTCAGACCATGGGTCCCTGTTTGTTCATCAATTAAAGCATTTCTGCTCAGATAATGGCCTCTCTCTCTCTCTCTCTCTCTCTCTTTGGACTTCTGCCTAAGGACAACTACTTTGACATGAGTGAAAAAACAACAACAAAAAAAAAACCTACAGAGTGAGACATCGTCTTCTTTTCTTATCTCTGCTGAGAGTGGTCTATGAGGTAGTGACGAAAGCTGGATAACAACCAGACCAGATAAACTACTGAGCACCTCAAATATGTGAGCAGGAAATGAATCCCTTGCTATTTGTTTCACGGGATTTCTAATACATGTAGTCTTACCTGACACTTTATTGTCATTTTAGTTCCAACTGTAAAACATAAAGCTGGTAAACGAACAGTGAAGACAACTATAGGCCCACGGCTCTGGCCAGCACTTTGTCTACGGTGCTGGAGAAGGCTATTTGGAAAAAGATGGAGGAGTTTTTGATGACCTCTGACAACCAGTTTGGCTTCACACCCAGACATGTGCATCTATGCTTTAAAAAGAAGACACAATACAACCAATTTCACATGTTTTATTGATGCCTCAAAGGCGTTTATGTAAATCATGAAAAGTTATTTTCTCTTATACAGCAGAGGTGTCCCTAAATGTTTGGTGAGAATTCTGGTCTATTGGTCAGTCTGTGTTTGTAAAATGTTTTTTTTTTTTTTTATCTGCACCATTTAGGGTCTAATGCAGTGAGATGGGCAGTATTTCATCTCCCTTTGTGTTTAACGTATATATGGATGATTTATCAAGACTTTTAAATAACTGGACGGGCTGTAGGGCTGTCAACCTGTACAGGTGTAAGTATGCTGCGTTGCTGCATTGACCGAACCCGGACTGGGTTCAGTGCCTTACTTTTCTATTCTATGGATTATAGAGTTTGAGCATTTTAATGGTTTTGTGTGCATGTGTAAATATGGACCGTATACTGTGTCTGAATTAAGTATTTAACTGAATTAAATCTAATTTAATTCATATAAATACTTTAGAGTCGAAAGCCGTCACAGACAACATAAAATCCCACCAACAATTCAAATGACCACAACAGGTAGTTTGTAGTTTGTGGTCTGAGGTCTTGTTGCGTTTTAGCAGAGCTGTTTTAACTGTATTTTAGTTGTGTTTTAACTATATTTTAGCTCCGTTTTAACTGTATTTTAGCTCCGTTTTAACTGTATTTTAGCTCCGTTTTAACTGTATTTTAGCTCCGTTTTAACTGTATTTTAGCTCCGTTTTAACTGTATTTTAGCTCCGTTTTAACTGTATTTTAGCTCCGTTTTAACTGTATTTTAGCTCCGTTTTAACTGTATTTTAGCTCCGTTTTAACTGTATTTTAGCTCCGTTTTAACTGTATTTTAGCTCCGTTTTAACTGTATTTTAGCTCCGTTTTAACTGTATTTTAGCTCCGTTTTAACTGTATTTTAGCTCCGTTTTAACTGTATTTTAGCTCCGTTTTAACTGTATTTTAGCTCCGTTTTAACTGTATTTTAGCTCCGTTTTAACTGTATTTTAGCTCCGTTTTAACTGTATTTTAGCTCCGTTTTAACTGTATTTTAGCTCCGTTTTAACTGTATTTTAGCTCCGTTTTAACTGTATTTTAGCTCCGTTTTAACTGTATTTTAGCTCCGTTTTAACTGTATTTTAGCTCCGTTTTAACTGTATTTTAGCTCCGTTTTAACTGTATTTTAGCTCCGTTTTAACTGTATTTTAGCTCCGTTTTAACTGTATTTTAGCTCCGTTTTAACTGTATTTTAGCTCCGTTTTAACTGTATTTTAGCTCCGTTTTAACTGTATTTTAGCTCCGTTTTAACTGTATTTTAGCTCCGTTTTAACTGTATTTTAGCTCCGTTTTAACTGTATTTTAGCTCCGTTTTAACTGTATTTTAGCTCCGTTTTAACTGTATTTTAGCTCCGTTTTAACTGTATTTTAGCTCCGTTTTAACTGTATTTTAGCTCCGTTTTAACTGTATTTTAGCTCCGTTTTAACTGTATTTTAGCTCCGTTTTAACTGTATTTTAGCTCCGTTTTAACTGTATTTTAGCTCCGTTTTAACTGTATTTTAGCTCCGTTTTAACTGTATTTTAGCTCCGTTTTAACTGTATTTTAGCTCCGTTTTAACTGTATTTTAGCTCCGTTTTAACTGTATTTTAGCTCCGTTTTAACTGTATTTTAGCTCCGTTTTAACTGTATTTTAGCTCCGTTTTAACTGTATTTTAGCTCCGTTTTAACTGTATTTTAGCTCCGTTTTAACTGTATTTTAGCTCCGTTTTAACTGTATTTTAGCTCCGTTTTAACTGTATTTTAGCTCCGTTTTAACTGTATTTTAGCTCCGTTTTAACTGTATTTTAGCTCCGTTTTAACTGTATTTTAGCTCCGTTTTAACTGTATTTTAGCTCCGTTTTAACTGTATTTTAGCTCCGTTTTAACTGTATTTTAGCTCCGTTTTAACTGTATTTTAGCTCCGTTTTAACTGTATTTTAGCTCCGTTTTAACTGTATTTTAGCTCCGTTTTAACTGTATTTTAGCTCCGTTTTAACTGTATTTTAGCTCCGTTTTAACTGTATTTTAGCTCCGTTTTAACTGTATTTTAGCTCCGTTTTAACTGTATTTTAGCTCCGTTTTAACTGTATTTTAGCTCCGTTTTAACTGTATTTTAGCTCCGTTTTAACTGTATTTTAGCTCCGTTTTAACTGTATTTTAGCTCCGTTTTAACTGTATTTTAGCTCCGTTTTAACTGTATTTTAGCTCCGTTTTAACTGTATTTTAGCTCCGTTTTAACTGTATTTTAGCTCCGTTTTAACTGTATTTTAGCTCCGTTTTAACTGTATTTTAGCTCCGTTTTAACTGTATTTTAGCTCCGTTTTAACTGTATTTTAGCTCCGTTTTAACTGTATTTTAGCTCCGTTTTAACTGTATTTTAGCTCCGTTTTAACTGTATTTTAGCTCCGTTTTAACTGTATTTTAGCTCCGTTTTAACTGTATTTTAGCTCCGTTTTAACTGTATTTTAGCTCCGTTTTAACTGTATTTTAGCTCCGTTTTAACTGTATTTTAGCTCCGTTTTAACTGTATTTTAGCTCCGTTTTAACTGTATTTTAGCTCCGTTTTAACTGTATTTTAGCTCCGTTTTAACTGTATTTTAGCTCCGTTTTAACTGTATTTTAGCTCCGTTTTAACTGTATTTTAGCTCCGTTTTAACTGTATTTTAGCTCCGTTTTAACTGTATTTTAGCTCCGTTTTAACTGTATTTTAGCTCCGTTTTAACTGTATTTTAGCTCCGTTTTAACTGTATTTTAGCTCCGTTTTAACTGTATTTTAGCTCCGTTTTAACTGTATTTTAGCTCCGTTTTAACTGTATTTTAGCTCCGTTTTAACTGTATTTTAGCTCCGTTTTAACTGTATTTTAGCTCCGTTTTAACTGTATTTTAGCTCCGTTTTAACTGTATTTTAGCTCCGTTTTAACTGTATTTTAGCTCCGTTTTAACTGTATTTTAGCTCCGTTTTAACTGTATTTTAGCTCCGTTTTAACTGTATTTTAGCTCCGTTTTAACTGTATTTTAGCTCCGTTTTAACTGTATTTTAGCTCCGTTTTAACTGTATTTTAGCTCCGTTTTAACTGTATTTTAGCTCCGTTTTAACTGTATTTTAGCTCCGTTTTAACTGTATTTTAGCTCCGTTTTAACTGTATTTTAGCTCCGTTTTAACTGTATTTTAGCTCCGTTTTAACTGTATTTTAGCTCCGTTTTAACTGTATTTTAGCTCCGTTTTAACTGTATTTTAGCTCCGTTTTAACTGTATTTTAGCTCCGTTTTAACTGTATTTTAGCTCCGTTTTAACTGTATTTTAGCTCCGTTTTAACTGTATTTTAGCTCCGTTTTAACTGTATTTTAGCTCCGTTTTAACTGTATTTTAGCTCCGTTTTAACTGTATTTTAGCTCCGTTTTAACTGTATTTTAGCTCCGTTTTAACTGTATTTTAGCTCCGTTTTAACTGTATTTTAGCTCCGTTTTAACTGTATTTTAGCTCCGTTTTAACTGTATTTTAGCTCCGTTTTAACTGTATTTTAGCTCCGTTTTAACTGTATTTTAGCTCCGTTTTAACTGTATTTTAGCTCCGTTTTAACTGTATTTTAGCTCCGTTTTAACTGTATTTTAGCTCCGTTTTAACTGTATTTTAGCTCCGTTTTAACTGTATTTTAGCTCCGTTTTAACTGTATTTTAGCTCCGTTTTAACTGTATTTTAGCTCCGTTTTAACTGTATTTTAGCTCCGTTTTAACTGTATTTTAGCTCCGTTTTAACTGTATTTTAGCTCCGTTTTAACTGTATTTTAGCTCCGTTTTAACTGTATTTTAGCTCCGTTTTAACTGTATTTTAGCTCCGTTTTAACTGTATTTTAGCTCCGTTTTAACTGTATTTTAGCTCCGTTTTAACTGTATTTTAGCTCCGTTTTAACTGTATTTTAGCTCCGTTTTAACTGTATTTTAGCTCCGTTTTAACTGTATTTTAGCTCCGTTTTAACTGTATTTTAGCTCCGTTTTAACTGTATTTTAGCTCCGTTTTAACTGTATTTTAGCTCCGTTTTAACTGTATTTTAGCTCCGTTTTAACTGTATTTTAGCTCCGTTTTAACTGTATTTTAGCTCCGTTTTAACTGTATTTTAGCTCCGTTTTAACTGTATTTTAGCTCCGTTTTAACTGTATTTTAGCTCCGTTTTAACTGTATTTTAGCTCCGTTTTAACTGTATTTTAGCTCCGTTTTAACTGTATTTTAGCTCCGTTTTAACTGTATTTTAGCTCCGTTTTAACTGTATTTTAGCTCCGTTTTAACTGTATTTTAGCTCCGTTTTAACTGTATTTTAGCTCCGTTTTAACTGTATTTTAGCTCCGTTTTAACTGTATTTTAGCTCCGTTTTAACTGTATTTTAGCTCCGTTTTAACTGTATTTTAGCTCCGTTTTAACTGTATTTTAGCTCCGTTTTAACTGTATTTTAGCTGTGTTTTAACTGATTTTAGCTGTGTTTTAACTGTATTTTAGCAATGTTTTAGCACAACATCCAGCCGTTTTTGTTTGTGTTGTTTTCCTTCCTTATCAGTTACAGAAGAGGTGTCGGAGTGAGGAGGATATGGGAGGTTTATTCCCTCCAAACAAATGGATTAAGAAATCCATTTTTGGCTATGGAGAAAAGGATCAAGGTCTCACTGTGGAGGACGGCTCTTAAGCCGGCAAAGTACGACACAAAAAAGTTAAGTGAAAGGAGGAAATCCATCGGATATGTTTCACTAGCTACAGACCAACTAGCAGCTTTGTAGACCTCCACTTCACCGTAAACGTCAGAAAGCCTCATTTCAGTAAAACCGTGTAAAGACGATTTAACTTGACAAAGTTTTCTTTGTTGTTTAACGCCGCTCATCCGCATGCATCACATTGTGAAACATTCTTCATGGCTGACTCACCTCTCACACGTGTAGCATTCACAAAATTCATTGTTTTCCCCAAAGAAACCATCTCCATAGTAACAGGAGATTTCTTCTCCTGGTTCGATGTCCCTCAGGACTTTCACGCAGGCCGTGTCCCGCCCCGTCGACACAAACTGAAACCACATTAAACCGGTTAGATGGTTCAGAGTTTCTGGTGCGTGTGCAGCGTGTACAGCAGCCTACCTTGCAGTTTGGTCGACAGTCTAAAAAAAAAAACAAACAAAAAAAAACGAGTTAGTGTTTGAATCAGTTTCATACAGATCGATACGCGGTCCCGGCTGATCAGAGGCAGACTAATACCGTGGTTGATGAACGCCGCCGGTCCGAGCCACAGCTGTGCGCAGTTCTTGCGTGTGGAATACATGACGCTGAAGTCGTTCTCGCCGTGCCGCAGCAGCAGGTTCTCCTCGCTCTCCGAGAGCTCGGCAATGCAGCCCACCAGGTACTCGATCTTATCGTTTCTTTTCCTGCAGAGTCAAAGCGGCAGAAAGGTTCGTTAGCGCGACCTCCGTCAGGATCGGCTGCCTCCGGTCAGGATGAACGCAGCAGGAAGTTCTCACCACTCCTTCGTGGCCACGATCTTCGCTCCGTTCTGCTCGGACGAGTAGCGGTTACAGGGAAGAATCTCGAAGCCGCTGTCTGTGGCGAACATTCGTAAATAAACGAACACCTGAAAGAAACGGATAGTTAGCGTCTGATCAGCTGTAAACAAACAACAGATCCACAACCAGCTGTTTACATGTTGCTTGAAGAGCTTTTCTTGAGCCTTGGACTTGTGGAGGAAAAGACTTCGACACCAGTCTCCAGATGTCAGCGCTCTGAAAGCTTTCTCCAAGTTGTCATGCTTCTTGAAGCGCTCAATGATTTCCTTCAGCTCCTCTTGTCTTCCCTTGACTGGTCGAAATCTGTCGGGAAACATTTGTGAACAAAGGTTAGCTGTCTGAGATAAAGTCAGCGTAAAGCATCCTGTTCTCGGTGGGGGTGAGCCCACCTGGTGTTCATCTTATGAGTCTGAAAGCCCAGATATGGATCCAGGATGAGGCTGGTGGTCAGATCATCGTTCTCACACAGCTCCTTGGCCGTCATTCCTGAGGAGGGCACGTAGCGCCTCTCTGCCTCCAGACTGGCTCCGTTACACCCTGTAAGAAGCACACACAGACCGCCGTTAAAGAAAACCTGATTCCTAAAGAATCCAGACGTCTGTGGGCAGTATCGCTCCGAACTCACTGCGGCTACATCTTCGGCTTCTCGGGTGGCTTTTGCTGTGGCGCAGCGACGCCCGCTGTGGATGCTGAGAGCGTGTCTGGCTTACAGGTTGCTCGCCGGTCAACTTGTTTCCGTGTCGTCTGCCATTTAATACCATGTTCTTGGATTCGCCCAGCCACTTCATGCCCACAAGCCCCCTGGTTCAGTTGCATTTAGTCTCTGAGATGAAGAGTTACTCTTAAGTGGGGAAGACTGGAGCCTGGAGTTTGAAAGCTGGAGGAAGAACAGAAACAACACATGAATCTGCAACATACAACACTGAACAGTCCTAGTTAACAGTAGGACTGCCATCTGCTGGTCATCTGATGTCCAGCAGTCCTGTAAACTACATGTTGGTGGAAATGTAAACACAATGATGCAACTGTATTATAAATCTATAAATATACAAAAATATATTAATCATGTTGTATCCATCCATCCATCCATCCATCCATAACTGCTGATGTCTACTGCTTTAGTCAGTGCTGCATGTGTTGTATCGCCTCACTGTCACCTGGAATAATGCAAAGCATTTCCTGCATTTTTCGCAGCTCGAATCACACGAGACACTCACGTAAATCAGATAAAACGGGGTCTCGTTTGTCTTTGGTCACGTGATGTTCAGGAAAATAATACAGACTTCGCTTCAGGCTTCATTTGGACACGTCCCCTTTACTCGATGCAGGCTTTGGGGCTTTTGTGTCAGACTAACATCACTAC
>CM047975.1:1440300-1451422 GCA_026261665.1 Melanotaenia duboulayi | reverse complement strand
TACGTGTGAGAAAGAATGATCTATTATTAACCTCCATGTCAGAAGCAACCTCAGCGGAGCTGAAAGGACGTGGGAGCAAGTAAAGAAGAAATAAAAACATCATTCAGAGCTTTCGGTGACCAGGCTTCATTACTGTACCTGCTGTACGGATGAAAGGAGTTCATCTGATCTTCAGCTGACGTGTATCTCAGCCCATTCGTTGAAAATCTCTACCTCTGCTACAGGATGTCATCAGGAAACCGATGAAGCTGCTCTGTGCTTGTTGGAGGACGACTTGGTACTCCGTTATACGCAGATGTTTAACCCACCTGAACCATCAGGTGTTTTCTACACATTACCAACAACCTGAAGTCCTTAGTAAGAGGTGTGTTTTCACGTTCATGAGGCTGTGAGGAAACACCTGTCGTCTGAGGAAAAGTGTTATCGAACTCAGAAAGTTTGGCTGTTCCAACCTGCTGCAGCTTGTTCAGAGACCATGAGGTCGTCCCCGCAGGGATCACGGTTTCAGCTCTGACGGTATCTCGCTCTGTGGAGGACAAGCAGGAATAAAGACCAAACAGAGAAAACACCTTCAGTCTGAAAACGGATCTGAGACCAGAAGAGACGCTGTAACCACAGCAACCACGACTCCACTGATGACAGAGACAGGAATGTTAGATACCAGCTGTGTCAGGACATGTCCACGGCCAGAAACATAAAAACATGCATTTATCTCATTTATGTATGTCAGGTAGAAAGTTACTAAAAAGATGTGAAAAAAGTTCAGAGACAAACGGTCTTAGATGTACCATTGTTTTTAAAGGTGGAAGTTTTAGTGTTGTAGTCTGATTCGAGCCACTTCTGGACCAGTCTGGTCTCAGTCGGTTGGTTCGTCTTTCACCTCTTCTCATCTCGTTTCTGCCTCTGCTGTGTACCGTCAGGACTTCACACCCTGGTGGGACCTAAACAACACAAACTTCCCACCATGAGGGGAAAACAAAGATGTCGGGACTCTGTCTGAGCGGAGCTGAGAGCAGAGCCGTGACCCTGACACTTAGCAGATTATATTTGAGGCTTTTTCCCAGCGGAGACGCCTCTGAAGGATCCTTAATGCTGATCCCAGCTGTGCAGCGCTGCAGGAGACAAAGACTTCAAGGCCGCTAACCCAAGGCCTCTGTGACGGTAAAGAGGTAATGACCCGGTCCCTGTGGGATCCCTGAGCTAAGGTCAGACCTCTCAGAGGGGCAGCGGGGGGCCACAATGAGATATCTCATCTCCATGTTTCTGAAAGCTGCACATAAACAGCTTCAGACTGAGGAGGAGCTGATCTGAGCTTCACACGCCAAATGGCAAGCAGCAGCCCTGACCAAGACCAAGCTCTGTTAGCAGAACCAGGGCCGAACCCCACGAGGAGGCGACCTGAAGCTCGTTCATCCAGGTTCCCCTAAGGCAGTGGTTCCCACATGTTTCCGCAGGCCCCCTTTTCATCGACAATAATGTCAAACCCCCCCGATCCCACGACCACATGCACCCCGAGACTTACAAACAACGTACGAAGAGATGTGCTACAAAATGGTCTCTAGTTAACCGGCTGCTTCTTCGTAAAACCGTGTCAGAAGGAATCAACTCCTCGGCTACAGTGTTTGAACCAGGAAACTGTAAAAACTGCTCTATGTGACGGCTGAGTAGTTTAAGTAATCCACAGGCTTGTCTTTTCAGGATGAGGCGTTCCCAACTGTTGAGACATACAACACTGGTCTCTCTTCGTTAGCCACCACGGACCGTTACTAGTTTAATTTAGCAGCAGAACCACTCAGCTCCGGGTTTCACTGTTTTCCCGCCTGAAATTCAACTTTTCTTTTTAAATAAACTGTCCTGAAACACTCCGTCTGAAAATGATCGCCGTGGATGTTCAAAGACATCTCAATGTGCATGTTTACAACGTTCCGATAATGGGAAAGACATGCTTCGTTAAAGATTCCAACTGGAAGTTTCTGATCATTCGGATCAGAATGTCATTCCGATCCAGTCGTACATTCCATGATTCAGGTAGAAACAATCGTTACGGAGCACGTCTGTTACGTTATCCCGAACTTTCCATTACAGCTTCGCTCCTTTTACGCAGCGAAGTTCATTTAGGAAAGTGGACCAGAACAGAAGGTTGAAACTTCTGGAAGTCTGTTCAGGCCAACACGATTTAATCTGATCAAACACGATGAAGGAACAGGTCACATCTGGAACCTGACTGAACATTTAGCTCATGTAAACGTGTTCGAATGTAACGTGTTTAACATGTAAACATGTTAAACGTGAACATGAGACATGCAGCAGGCTCAGCTCTGAAGTAGGTCAGAGGGAGAACCTTCATTACTGGGTTAAATTCAGACGCGGGGGTATTTCCCCTCATGGTGCCGGGGGGGCAGGCTTCATGTTTCAGAAGGAAGACGGTGTGATGAAGATGAGCCCTGAGGATCTTCATCCTGCTGCTTCCAGTCTCAGAGTTGGTCAGCTTTCACAATTAATCCCACTATTAAACATCAGCATTAATGAGTCCTCGTCTTCCTGACTGTCCACGTGGATCGTCTCAGTCTGGAAGCAGGAAATCCGTCCAGCAGGAGAACCAGCAGCTCGCAGCACCAAGGAAAACGTTCAGTAACTGGTTAATGATGCCGATGTTTAATGTAACTCTGACATTAAATGACCTCCTGGTTGAACCCTGACTCTGGTTGGACGTACAGCAGCGTGACCGGTTTGTTTACTGGAGGTTAAATTATACGGATGGTGGACAGTTTCTCTGAAGCAAGCAGCAACCTCGGCCTGTAAAATGTGAAGCCTAAGTGGAAGTGAAAAAACTGCAGTTCCCCCCTCGTCCACTAGGGGCTCCAAAACAGAGTAAATCCCCATAGACTCCCATGTTAAAAAGACCAACTTCACAGCAGAAATAAACATGTTTAAAGCCTGGTACAAAAATCCATTTTAGGATTAAAAGGTCAACTTTACCTTCATGACAGCTGTGAGAGGGATGAAGTTTTTTCTAACTCATCCGTTTGGATGTTATTTAATCTTTAAATTCAGCATAATTAGGGGCGTGTCCTTTTGATTGACAGGTATCCAATATCCGTTGTAAGAAGGGAAAGTGCAGCACAGCCGCGGTTTTTAACCGGCTAACATCGCACCTTAGTTTTAGCCCGCCTACAGTACCTTCCTTAGCTGGTTAGCTCACGTTAGATCTGAGATGGCTCAGTTAGCTCAGAGTTTGACAGATGTCAATTATCCACAGCCCCCCTCTCAGCTCCACCTCTTTGCTAATTTTAGGATTTTCCAGGAGCAACGGCAGGCATGACGCTGCCAAAATGGCAGAAAGAACCGCCAACAAGCTTCACTTTTGTTCTTCAGAAACCTACGGGTGACGTCACGGAGGCTCCGCCCATCTTTTATATACAGTCTATGACCTATGGTCTTTTGCCGGCCAGGGTTTGATGGTCTGTAGAAGCGAGTGTATTTAATTCCAGATATGTGGTCTGGTTTCTTTATTTCCACAGCAGAGTGCATTTAGATTGAATTTACTTGACTGTGTTCTATTATTTTATGCTGGCATCAAAGATAGAAACAAAACGTAAAGACCTAGAAGGAGTGTTTCTGTGGTTTTATACAGTTATAGAGAAATAAACAGAATAATCTGACAGGAAGCGGAAACAGACACGGAGACACTGAGACATAGAGACACATAGACGAAGAGATACAGAAACACAGAGATACAGAGACATGGAGACACAGAAGCATGGAGACACAGAAACACTGACACATGGAGACACATAGACGCAGAGACACAGACGTAGAGACACATAGACGAAGAGATACAGAGACACTGATACAGAGACATGGAGATAAAAAAACACAGAGACACGAGACACAGAGATAGAGAGACACAGAGACATGGAGACACAGAAGCATGGAGACATGGAGACACATAGACACAGACGTATAGACACAGAGATACAGAGACATGGAGACATAGAGACACGGAAGCATGGAGACAGAGAGACATGGAAGCATGGAGACATGGAGACATGGAGACACAGAGACATGGAAGCATGGAGACATGGAGACACGGAGACATGGAGACACAGAGACACGGAGACACAGAGACACGGAGACATGGAGACACAGAGACACGGAGACATGGAGACACAGAGACACAGAGACACGGAGACATGGAGACACAGGGAGATGTTCAGTTTTCTTTTTGTTGCTGCTGCGTTCATTGTTCTGTTCACGGTTCTGGTGCTGATGGATGATCCAGATCCGGTCCCAGGATGGATGTAAAAGGTTTAATTGATTTAATTGAAGCCTAATTGACTTTCAGGTTTAATTGAAAATTAAAGATGTTTATTTTAAGTCAAGCTGGACCAGAACGTTCTCCGTCTGTTCTGGTCCAGTTTCAGGTCCAGTTCTACAGGGTTTTGACGTGTGTGATGATGCATTTACATCTAGAACTATCAGACCTGGGTCTAGTTTTTCCAGCTCACAGCTACTGAAACGTTCCAGGAGGAACTTTGTTCTGAGGGAAGTTCATGGAAGCGGGGCGACAGTTTGTCTGACATGGAGAACCAAGGACAGAACCGGATCAGAACCAACGTAAAGCTCTGGAGTCTGCTTTGTGTTGTCATGGAGGAATACTCCCAGTCTGTCCGCTAACAAAACCTCACTGATCCAGAATCAGACCAGGACATCATCATCATCAGTGTGAGGAAAACCGCCAATCAGACTTCATGGAAACTGACCCGGTCCAGCACATGAGGAAGTTGTTTGACACAATAACATCTAATCCGTGTTTTCCTCCTCCCGAACATGTTTAAAACAGGAGGTGTGTGTGTCGTGATTCAGTGTGTGAAGTCATTCAGACCGACGAGTGTGTCACCAGGTTGGTTGTGATCGGTTCAGGTTCCCTCTCTGTCTAAAGGAGAAACCTTTACAGAGTACACCTGGATGGAAACCCAACACCCTGCCCCCCCCATAACAAATCTGACTGAAGACACACACACCCTCCACGTGTTACAAGCTGCTGTCATGTGTGTGCGTCTCACCATGCCGTTTCCGTGTGTCAGAAGTTTAATAATCCAGGTTTATGTTCCATCTTCTCTCTCTCTCTCTCTGTGCTGTGTTAGTGTCTCTCGTCCGTCAACTTTGACTACCAACAGTCACATTGGAGCCGCCCACACGCCAAGCCCCGCCCCCACACTATACCCCACCCACCAGCTGCCACTCATTCCTCTCTCCCTCCTTTTCCTCCCCTCTCTGCTGCCCTCTGCTGGAAGTCTGAGCTTCATCTTCACCAGGATTCACGATCAGTTTGCACTGACAACATTCCACACCATTCCTGGCTTTTCCAGGTCCAAAAAGAGAATTCCCACTTAGAACTGAGAATTCCAACATGTTAAAGAATACTTTTCATTAGAAATATTCCAGAACTTTCCAGTTTTATTTTCCGTTGTATTTCCATAGACATGAAAAAAACCTTGTGGAATCTCATCTTCCAGCCAGATTATGTTGAGCCACACAATTCCAACATATCTCTCATCACAAACAACATTCCGACATTTTTATTCCAAACTTCCATTGTCCATTTATAGATGAAAAAAGACCTTGTGGAATCTCATGACGGCTGCAGGAGATTTATGAGCGGAGAAGCCACATTAAGATGATTGGATTAGGGAACTAACTAAACCCGGAGGAATACAGCCTGATGCTGATCATGAGGATCCATATTTAATAAGTTATATTTAGATTATTCACATGCAGTCTGAGCTCCGCCTCCACCTGACGGGATAGTGTGGAAGGGGAAACTGATCTGGACGGAGCTTCCTGGTGTCTTTATCGGCCAAATTCAGGGGGCTGTTGTTCCACAGTGACCTCCGATCACACAACAAACTGGAAGCTGCTGCTTTGAGGTGATCCGAGGGGGAAACTAAGCCTGAATTCTGATGCTCAGACATGATTCTTGTTCTGGATCAGAGCTATTTTACTTCTTCGATGCCCAACATTTCAGGTGGAAACTGTGAAACAAAATTAAACAGTTAAACGTCCTCCTGTGGTCACATGATTCAATCAGCTGATATTGAATAAACAAATGTAAGAAATGATTTGATTCTAGTTCAGATCATGAAAACAGCCTGATGAAGATGAAGGTTATTTCTGCTCCATCATTCATCATCCCAACAAATTCCCCAGGACTCATTCCTAGATGAACTGATCTGTTGTACTCTGGTTTCCACTCAAAGTAATGTGCTTTTCTTTTAGGAGGAGGTAACATTTCTATTTTCTGCTGTACCAACCCGTGCCATACCAATCCATACCGTACCGTACCAATCCGTACCGTACCGTAGCAATCCAATCCATACCGTACCATACCATACCGATCCATACAATACTGTACCAATCCATACCGTACTGTACCAATCCATACCGTACTGTACCAATCCATACCATACTGTACCAATCCATACCGTACTGTACCAATCCATACCATACTGTACCAATCCATACCGTACTGTACCAATCCATACCATACTGTACCAATCCATACCGTACTGTACCAATCCATACCATACTGTACCAATCCATACCGTACTGTACCAATCCATACCATACTGTACCAATCCATACCGTACTGTACCAATCCATACCATACTGTACCAATCCATACCGTACTGTACCAATCCATACCATACTGTACCAATCCATACCGTACTGTACCAATCCATACCATACTGTACCAATCCATACCGTACTGTACCAATCCATACCATACTGTACCAATCCATACCGTACTGTACCAATCCATACCATACTGTACCAATCCATACCGTACTGTACCAATCCATACCATACTGTACCAATCCATACCGTACTGTACCAATCCATACCATACTGTACCAATCCATACCGTACTGTACCAATCCATACCATACTGTACCAATCCATACCGTACTGTACCAATCCATACCATACTGTACCAATCCATACCGTACTGTACCAATCCATACCATACTGTACCAATCCATACCGTACTGTACCAATCCATACCATACTGTACCAATCCATACCGTACTGTACCAATCCATACCATACTGTACCAATCCATACCGTACTGTACCAATCCATACCATACTGTACCAATCCATACCGTACTGTACCAATCCATACCATACTGTACCAATCCATACCGTACTGTACCAATCCATACCATACTGTACCAATCCATACCGTACTGTACCAATCCATACCATACTGTACCAATCCATACCGTACTGTACCAATCCATACCATACTGTACCAATCCATACCGTACTGTACCAATCCATACCATACTGTACCAATCCATACCGTACTGTACCAATCCATACCATACTGTACCAATCCATACCGTACTGTACCAATCCATACCATACTGTACCAATCCATACCGTACTGTACCAATCCATACCATACTGTACCAATCCATACCGTACTGTACCAATCCATACCATACTGTACCAATCCATACCGTACTGTACCAATCCATACCATACTGTACCAATCCATACCGTACTGTACCAATCCATACCATACTGTACCAATCCATACCGTACTGTACCAATCCATACCATACTGTACCAATCCATACCGTACCATACCATACCAATCCATATCGTACCAATCCATACCGTACCGTACATTATAGAACGGTACAATATGGTACAGTACGGTCTGGGTTGGTGAAGTATGTTACGGTATGGTACGGTACGGTACAGAGAGGAGGACACAGAGAACAGTTAAAAAAGGGGGGTTAACCATATACATCTACTTGTGCAGTACAGACACACACAGAGATGAACCCTTCCCTGGTGCAATAACCTCATCTTCATCCGTAGTGTAATAATTTAAACTCATATTCTATACAAGCCATTTCTGCCTCCTTTGCCTTTATTTATCTTTATTTTATCTTATTTATCTGTGTGTTGCTCTTTTTGACTCATTTTGCTCTTTCGTACCTGTGTGCTCGTTTACCTGCTTTTTCTATTGTGCTGCTGGAATTTTGAATTTCCAGAGGAAGTCATCCAAAGGGATTAATAAAGTTAGGTAAGTCTACCGTACGGTACCGTACCAACTTTATTTATACACCTACTTAGGTTTCAGCCAGAGCTGAAATAAAGCACTGATTCACAAATAAAATGAATACAAATACAAACATGAGACATAAGAACAGCTGAACCCAACACAATAAAAATCAATTAAATTAAATAAATAAAATCAAATAAAAAACTAAGTCTTGCTGGGGTTGAAAACCAAAGAATGAAAATGGGTTTTAAGACGAGTTTTAAAAATGGACGGTGATGTGTACAGGCAGATTATTGTGGAGCAGTAACAGAGAAGGCCGGTCTCCTGGGATTAAACGGAGACCCTGTACATCTGCAGCTGGACTCCACAGAGTCGTCAGCACCAGTGAAACCAGTGAAGCCAGTGCGGGGTCGAGGCTTTGTGCTGGTTTCCAAGGTGCTGCTGGGAGTCAGTCGCTGGTCTCCAGGAGCTGCAGAGGAAAACTTCTTTCATGGGCTCAGAGAGGGGAAACAGGCGAGCAGACCGTGAAACTAACTGGCAGAGCCACAAAGACAGAGCCCCCCCCTCCCCTCCAACGGCGTTTAATGGGAGCACTGGGACATAGAAGAACCCTGTTCTGTTGTGGTCCAGGCCCACTTCAGCTCAGGCTTTCTGCTGACTGCAGATCAGATTAACAGTGACGGAGACATTGTGATAATGGCAGCGGTTACCATGGCAACATGGATGACTGCCCAGCTCTCTCATGACCAGAGACAGGACGGACTCACAGGAAGTCATCAACATCTAACAGCAAATAAAAACAATGTAAACAACAACTACTAGGTTCCCTGTTTAGTTTTTATTTAATGGAAGTGGAAAAAGATTTAGATATTAAAATCATCTGTATTATACCACAGAGAATTCAAAGATGTAGAAAACTCATCAACTCATATTTGAGCCCCAGTAGCAGACCGCCAACATCTCAGATGGTGAAACTGAGACATTTCACCATGTGATAGAAAACATGAGCTGATAGTGAATCAACACGTCTGGAAAAGTAACTGTACGAACCAGAAACACCTGGAGGAGCCAAGAAAAGACAAGGGAACAACAGCAGCGATGATTATCAGCTGACTCCGATCTGCTGCAACAAACAAAGACTGAGCGGAGCAGCGTGGACAGAAATGAACTCGTCCAAGGCCAGCCAGGCCCTTAGAAAGCAGGGAATACAACCCACATGGACGAGGAACTGGAAAGCGTGGATAAAACTGCTCAGGACTCCAGAAGAAGCAAAAAAATCATGACAAGAGACATGGAGGAGGTGGACACATTTAAATGACAAAGATATGAATATTAGTCCAGCTCATTTTGAGTAGATTATCTTTTATTTTCTTTATTTGTTGGTGTACTTTTGTAAATACACCTAATTGACCAGCCATATATACAGTATTATAAAACTAAGGCATCCCTCACCCACCCTCCCAGCTCTCCTGGGTAGGCTGGTGGGGCTGGGTTCCTCTACCAGAGTCCTGGAGGGTCCTCCAGTATCTTAGCTGTACCTAGGGCTGCTCTCTTCTCCAGGTATCTGTTGGAGCCACCTCTCTTTGCGTCAAGTGATGGATAGCTAAGCTCCCTGAAAACGGACCAAGTTTCGCACATAACCATAATGGGCCTTTAGCGTACAGCTGGTTGCCATCCATGTAGAGGAGGTGTCTGATGGCAGCCCCATTCCTGAGTCGGTAGCCAGTCTTGTTGATTCATTGGCTGAGGGGGTTTAGGCCTATGCAGGGCAGCAGCAGGGACAGAGCATCTCTTCGCTATGTCAAAGTCAAAGAGGTTTATTTGTCACATGCACAGTTATACATAGCACAATTGTACAGTGAAATGTGTTTTCTGTACCTGCATCCTTTAAGAATAGAAGAATAAGCTAAATATTTATAAAATAGAATAAAAATGTACCACATTTGACAAGTCTCCATCAAATGTGGTACATAGCAAGGACATGCTCTTCTCCTGAGAGCGTAACAGTGTGGGTTGTAATGGAACTTCAATTTCTCTGGGGGAACCAGAATGAAGTTAAATGAACGGTTGCCATGACACCACATCATTCCCAACATGGATACGGAGTTACTGCAAATCAACCAGGACATCAGATCAGTTTTTCCTCCATCAACCAGCTACATGTGACGTGGAGAACAAAAATCAAATGTCGGCTCGGAAATAGAATTATCAGTTCAACTTATTTCATTCTACGTGTATAATACTGAGGACTGCAGGTGTAAATTAGCCGAGGCTAACTCTGGTGGATCAAATGGAAACATGCTTGAAACTGAATAACATTAAATGAAAAATATGAACAAGGAAAGAATGAAAACCATCCAAAATAAACTTGAATAATTTCTTTGGCTCATTTATCAAAGAAAAAGTAAAAATAAAAAAAGAGCCAGGTAGACCCAGCCTGATCCAGTCATGATCAACATCTACAACTGTGGACTAGAACTGCTTCCAGAACCAGACCTGCATCAAGACTTGACTGGGACCAAGAGTCACATGACTTTCAACGGGGATGAAAGATACATGACTTCCCCGGGACGGGAGTCACATGACTTCTATGTTGTCAATGCAGAAATTTGACATTGAGTGTTGAAAACGAGTGAAATGCTGCCACCTACTGTCTGCCTGTAGGGCCTGTTTTTGACCAGCTGAGTAGAAACAAATTATGGGTTCAGAAAATCACTGAAATGCTTTGTATGCGGTGTTTTGGGTGAGATAAACAGTACGGATATCAATAACTTCTGAAAAATGAGACATGAGATTTGGTGGACATACCAAAGGACAGAAAGGACACATGATGAAACCTTTTCACTGGTGGTGTGATTCAGCTCAATTTGTACATGACTGTCATTTCCCATCTAGAATAATCTACATGTGCACCAGGTGGATGTGGTAACTGTATTCCTAAATGGGGACCTGAAAGAAGAAATCTACATGGACCAACCAGAAGGATACAGGAAGCCAGGGGAGGAACACCTGGGGCCTCATGTCTAAACCTACAGGTGACTAG
>CM047975.1:1236576-1247676 GCA_026261665.1 Melanotaenia duboulayi | reverse complement strand
ATATACAAAGTATGTGTCAGAACAATTAGAACAGGTAAATTACAGGGGAACAAAGTTACAATCAATTTAAATACAATCGATTAAACAAATTCTTAAACCGTCCTGTAAAACTACAGAAAAATTAGATGTAAATAAATGTCCAGCTTCATGTCTGAGGCAAAGCTGCTTCACAAAATTCTGCTGACATGATCCAGACACAAGTTCGACCCATAAACTGGTTCTGATAAAGAGATGAGGAGGAGGAAGAAACTGTTTTACACTCACAAAATATTTAATCTCTCTGATAACATGAACCTTCAGCTTCTCTGTTGGATGAAATGATCCAGTTTACTGATAAAAACCAGGACAGAGGTGGAGTTTTACTGGGGGAGTCATTCATGACCACAGAGACCTACTCAGACTAGATACACACTGAAAACACAAGGAAAATAAAGAAAATGTTATTTTTGCTTCATAGAACTCATCACAAGCTTTAGTGTTAGCTGCTAATGTTGGAGCTAACGAGCTGCTAAATAAACTACATATGAATGTTTTACTTTCTTTATACTCCGACTTCCTGCTGCTGAACACAACCCTGTTTTCCTTTTGTGTTCCGCTCACGGTTTGACGGCATCGCTGTGTCTTTCTTAACAAAAGAAGTTGAAAAGATCTAAGCAATACAATTTTTCTAAATGAGAAGTACATAAATCAGATGAACTGGTCTACATGCAGAAATCTCTTTTCTAATAATCAGATTATGCTGTTTACATGGCATCAGGAATAATATCATAATGACCAGATTTCTAGTGTTTATGTAAACGGGCTCATTGATTCAGTTAAATATTTCCTAGGTACGGCCCTGCTCTGGCTACCGAGTTCTGGGACAACTAAGGGGTTTTTCGACCGAGCTAGTTCCAGTACTGGTTTGGAGCCAGAGCCTACTTAAGTGCCGGCTCTTTGCCAAGCGCCAGGTCCTGACTCTCTAAACTGGTTCGAAGCTGGCTCCAACTCTTCACTGGGCCAAGAACCACATCACATAGGTTGTGTCAGCGGTTGGGGGTGGGTTAGGGCTCAGACAATGATTTCGAGATTTTAAAGGAAGTTTTGGGAGAAGCAGCTACACCAGTGTTGCAGTCTTGGGATTAATGCATGGAGTAGTTTTTCAGTGTTCTGGATCTTTGGAATATTCCTTCAATGTAAAAAAAAAAAACAAAAAACAAAACAAACAAAAAAAAGAAAAAAAACTTCTAGTCTAATGACAGGAAGAAAATAAAAGTCCTGGTCAAAGATTCGTCAGCATTTTAAACCTGAAGGATTCAGCTGCACATTCTCAGTTAACTTTCAGTCTCTGCTGCTGCTTCTCGCCCTTTTCTTCAGTTTCTGCTTGAAACAGAAAGAAAACGTCAGAATTCTGGTGTTATCTTCTCAGAGAAAATGCCTGAAAGAAAAATAATCCAAGTTGTGCCTTCAGCATCATAAATAATCAGCTGTCAGCGTGAAGATGGCTTCCAGGCTCAGGTTCCGGACCAGCTGCCGACAGAGGGCGCTGCAGTCCCGCTTACACCACAGTCTCAGCTGGAACATGCCAGGGTTCTGGGTCATGGTTCTGTTCGTAATGAGGACACAACATCTGACCCACAATTACACAGAAGGTTCGGTCCAGATGAGATTCGGTTCTGATGTTCGGATCGTTGCAGAATTTCTGCAGAATGTTCGGGTCCAGAGGAGGTTCGGGACTTTTCCAACGAGCGCGTATTAGTTGTGGCTCTGAGAGCTGCAGCTCCTCCAAGACTTCATAAACCCGAACCAGAACTCTGTCCTGACATTAGGCGGGTTAACAGCCTGGAGATCAGGAAAGAAAAATCCAAAACTTCATTCTTTAGATCAGAGACTTTTATTGTGTTTAAATCTGTTTGGTTCTGGTTCTGCTTGTTCCGGATCTGAAGACGTTTAGTCGTCCAGCATGAACAAGTTTAAAGAACTTCTAACCGAAGAGGAGTCGAAGTCAGTGGGTTGAATTCGGGACTGAGTGTGCGTGTGCACGTGTGTGTTTGCGAGTGCGCGCGTGTGTGTTTGCCCGCCCACTCCCTCCTGTGGGTATAAAGCCGCAGTTTGACAGCACAGAGGTTACTGAGCAGCAGGAATCGGACCCGCAGCTTTAAGCCGCTTCACTCGCAGGAACTCCAGAAAAGTCTCACACGCACGCATACACGCACCGCGTGGATCTCCTGGTTCCGATCCACGCATGTCCGTAGGACCTGACCTTCTCCAAACTGGATTCCCGGAGCTCCTCGCCATGCATGCCCGGGTTTAGGTTCTCCATGGAGCTCTCCAACCTGTACGAGGTCGCGCCCCGACCCCTTATGAGCAGCCTGACCCACGGCCAGCAGCCCTCCTCCGGCTACAGAGACCCGGCAGACCTCGGCGGTGAGATCGGAGATAACGAGACCTCCATCGACCTGAGCGCCTATATCGACCCGGCGGCTTTCAACGACGACTTCCTGGCGGACCTATTCCACCACAGCTCCCGGCAGGACAAGCTCAAGATTATGAACGGGGAGTACGAGTCGGTCGCGTGCGGTCCGGGCCCCCAACAGCTCTACATGTCCAACTACATGGAGTCCAAACTGGAGCCGCTGTACGAGCACAGCCCGCCGCGCATCCGGCCGGTGGCCATCAAGCAGGAGCCACGGGACGACGAGGACCTGAACCCGGGCATGCTGCCGACCTACCACCACCCGCACGCGCATCCCCAGCAGTACTCTCAGCAGCAGCAACAACAGCCGCAGATGCCGCACCTCCAGTACCAGATCGCGCACTGCGCGCAGACCACCATGCACCTCCAACCGGGCCACCCGACCCCCCCACCGACCCCGGTCCCCAGCCCGCACCAGCACCACCACCAGCACTCGCACCAGCACGCACAGCAGGGCGGACTGAAGCTGCTGGATTCGCAGCGGGGAGGCGGGAAACCCAAGAAGCACGTCGACAAGAACAGCCCGGAGTACCGGCTGCGGCGCGAGCGCAACAACGTGGCCGTGCGCAAGAGCCGCGACAAGGCGAAGATGCGCAACATGGAGACGCAACAGAAGGTGGTGGAGCTGAGCGCGGACAACGAGAGGCTGCGGCGGCGCGTGGAGCACCTGACCCGCGAGCTGGACACGTTACGGGGCATCTTCAGACAGCTGCCCGACGGATCCTTCAAGCCCATGGGCAGCTGAAGGAGCTCTAGACAGGACCTGGTTCCAACCCGGACCAGGTCCTGGACTGGATTTAATCTGGTTTTGGTGTCAGAGGCAGCTTAGGTGTTCACTGCACACACGGACTTCTCATTTCATCTTCAAACACCTGAAACTTAGCAGAGTGCAGCCGAACCGAACCGACTTGAAACCGCTTTGGTTTTTTTCTTTTTTCTGTTTCAGGATTTTTTTCTGCAGAAACTGGACAAAACTCGTGCTCCAGCTGAACTCCTCCCGCCATCATCTCACTGTGGACTGCTGCGCGCGCAGGAGGACCGTGAGCCGTCCAGTCCGAACTTTGTTTGCAGCGTGCACGTGCCTTTTTAAAGTTTTCTGTAAAAGCCGATAAGCTGATTCCTTTGCAGAGGACTGCTGGGTTTGTGCCTTATTCTCGTTCAGACTGAGCGTGCACGATCACACTCAGACACACATCAGTGCAGCTAAGGTTGGGCACGCGCAATGAGCGCACGCCGTCTATGGTGCGCGCGTTTCCTTCATTATTTTGGCTTGTTTTCTGTAACCATGACCTGCAGCTCTGAAAGCTTCCATGTACGTGTGTGCACGTGGTTTATACAGAGGTTGTAATCCTGCACGGACTTGTACCAGCTGACAGGTTTCTACTAATCAGACCACGCGGTACAGATTCAGACTCACCTGTGGACCAGACCTCCTCCTGTCAGCTGGAAACAAGCAGGACGGCTTTTTTTTGCTTGCATAAACACTTTGTTCTGCTCACCTGAAGCCAAAGTAACAGAATGGGGGTCAAACTGTGGTACCTGCTCTGGTCCACCAGAGGACCTGGAGCAGCTTTCTGAATGCACTATGAGGATGAGGTACTGATCTGGACCCGCCTCGCTCTGCACACATTTGTAGGTTTTTATGCAACGTTTCTTCCTCTTCCTCCTGTTGAATCATCATCACATGGTGCCTTCTGATCGTCTCCACGACCTTTGACCTCTGGCTGAGCTGCTGGTCGTGGTTCTGTTGAGAAATGTTGCGTCAGCTTTGTTGCTGTTTCAAGCTTCACTCAGTTGTAACATAAACTGGTATATATATAAATATATATGAAAATATATTAATGAAATACAGAAAACTGAAGTATTGTAATAAAAAACCTGTTTTATCGATTGAAGTTGGGGCTTCTGGGTTTTTTCCTTCTGGTTTCTGGTTTAAAGCAGGAAATGTTTGACTACATTAAGTATTCTGAGGATTGTGGTTCTATGATGAGCTGATGAGTCAGATATCCTCTACAGCAGGGCTGCCCCAGTCTGGTCCTGCAGATCTGCCACCCTGCAGGTCCTCTCCAACACACCTGAGTCAAATATCTGGATGCCCTCACGTGCACAACGTTCAGCTCTGCAGGGGCTGGTAACCAGACTTTCATCTGATTCGGGTGTGTTGCAGAACAGAGGCATCTGGATCCTGCAGGATGGTAGCTCTGCAGGTCTGGAGTCAGGCAGTCCTGGTCTACAGCAAAACATATTATGAGCTTCAACCAATCGGAATGTTTCAGTCCGGTAAAATGTGGAGATAAAATCCATCCAGCATGATCTGAGGGCTGGAGTCGCGGGGGAGGAAAGAGGAGCTCGGCTTCCCTGAAAACATCTGAGATCCAGAATAATCTACGTTTATTTTTCATAGGATTCCCGGGTAAACCTAAAGTGATGAATAAAGCTTCCAGGAATTAGCCAGACCTGATAGACGTTCTAGATCTGAACCCAGGGTCACTCATCTATGCAAATATACTTCCTAATTCTTTCTTCCATCGTTGGTGGACAGTTTTATGGCTCTCTGACAGTTGCCTGTTTTTCCATTGTTATTGCACAAGGTTGCAACAAGAAACAGGCTGGTAATGAAGTCAGATTGTAGCATGACATCATAGCCAGTAAAAGGTTAATGAAGAGGTTAAAACCAGATTCTTTAAGTCCAGCTCAGATTATCTGGCTACATTTCATGGATCAAAGCAACTTTAATACGGAAACACGATTCCACCTGAAATGCTACCGTACTACTGAAAGAGTCCTGGGACATGGCGACACATCAAGCCTGAGCCCCCCTTACGTGGGGCTGGGTTTCTCCCCCAGTACCGTCCTCCACACTCCGGCATGTAACTACATGTAAGACAGGAAGTAGCACATAACTCACGTTTACAGGGTCCCAACAATAAATTGTTCAAATCTGAACGTTGACTTAAACTTACTAAACTTTAATAAATGCATTTAACAGGAGACGCCTTCACAAATAAACTTATTAATTCATACATTTATTAATTCATTGTTTATTAATGAATTAAACGGAGCAGCTCCAGAGAGGGGCGGAGAAATAAGAAAGAAACGTTTCAGAAGCACAGACATCTGGCTGAGGCCTGGTGGACATGTACGCCGGGAGAATCTGAGATATCGATCAGGAAATGATGACATTCCAGGTCGTAAACTGGTGTCTATTATTTCAGCCTCTATGAGCTCTGGGGTCATGTTGCTATGACAACCCATGTCTGACAGCTGCTTCAGGTGGAGGAGACAGGTAGAAACTCAGGTTTCTTCAAGGTGAAGCTGCCAGGAGCTGCTTTCTGGCCCAGGACCCTGGCCTCCATCCAGGTCAGGAGGTCCAGAGGTAGACTGAGACCTGCTCAACGTGGGACTGACTCACCTGGAAGGGTCTGGAGCAGGAGAGGACATCAGCTGGAACTTTTGTTGTGATGAGGAATGAGGAAAATCAGGAGCTTTATTTGTTTATATCTTGGTTCGTTGGTTGGTTCATCACAATAATCTGATAACATGAGGACAGATGAGGACAGATGAGGACAGATTTACAAATGTGGACAGATGAAGACAGATGGGGACAGATGGGGACAGATGAGGACAGATTTACAGATGTGGACAGATGAAGACAGATGGGGACAGATGGGGACAGATGAGGACAGATTTACAGATGTGGACAGATGAAGACAGATGGGGACAGATGGGGACAGATGAGGACAGATTTACAGATGTGGACAGATGAAGACAGATGGGGACAGATGGGGACAGATGAGGACAGATTTACAGATGTGGACAGATGAAGACAGATGGGGACAGATGGGGACAGATGAGGACAGATTTACAGATGTGGACAGATGAAGACAGATGGGGACAGATGGGGACAGATGAGGACAGATTTACAGATGTGGACAGATGAAGACAGATGGGGACAGATGGGGACAGATGAGGACAGATTTACAGATGTGGACAGATGAAGACAGATGGGGACAGATGGGGACAGATGAGGACAGATTTACAGATGTGGACAGATGAAGACAGATGGGGACAGATGGGGACAGATGAGGACAGATTTACAGATGTGGACAGATGAAGACAGATGGGGACAGATGGGGACAGATGAGGACAGATTTACAGATGTGGACAGATGAAGACAGATGGGGACAGATGGGGACAGATGAGGACAGATTTACAGATGTGGACAGATGAAGACAGATGGGGACAGATGGGGACAGATGAGGACAGATTTACAGATGTGGACAGATGAAGACAGATGGGGACAGATGGGGACAGATGAGGACAGATTTACAGATGTGGACAGATGAAGACAGATGGGGACAGATGGGGACAGATGAGGACAGATTTACAGATGTGGACAGATGAAGACAGATGGGGACAGATGGGGACAGATGAGGACAGATTTACAGATGTGGACAGATGAAGACAGATGGGGACAGATGGGGACAGATGAGGACAGATTTACAGATGTGGACAGATGAAGACAGATGGGGACAGATGGGGACAGATGAGGACAGATTTACAGATGTGGACAGATGAAGACAGATGGGGACAGATGGGGACAGATGAGGACAGATTTACAGATGTGGACAGATGAAGACAGATGGGGACAGATGGGGACAGATGAGGACAGATTTACAGATGTGGACAGATGAAGACAGATGGGGACAGATGGGGACAGATGAGGACAGATTTACAGATGTGGACAGATGAAGACAGATGGGGACAGATGGGGACAGATGAGGACAGATTTACAGATGTGGACAGATGAAGACAGATGGGGACAGATGGGGACAGATGAGGACAGATTTACAGATGTGGACAGATGAAGACAGATGGGGACAGATGGGGACAGATGAGGACAGATTTACAGATGTGGACAGATGAAGACAGATGGGGACAGATGGGGACAGATGAGGACAGATTTACAGATGTGGACAGATGAAGACAGATGGGGACAGATGGGGACAGATGAGGACAGATTTACAGATGTGGACAGATGAAGACAGATGGGGACAGATGGGGACAGATGAGGACAGATTTACAGATGTGGACAGATGAAGACAGATGGGGACAGATGGGGACAGATGAGGACAGATTTACAGATGTGGACAGATGAAGACAGATGGGGACAGATGGGGACAGATGAGGACAGATTTACAGATGTGGACAGATGAAGACAGATGGGGACAGATGGGGACAGATGAGGACAGATTTACAGATGTGGACAGATGAAGACAGATGGGGACAGATGGGGACAGATGAGGACAGATTTACAGATGTGGACAGATGAAGACAGATGGGGACAGATGGGGACAGATGAGGACAGATTTACAGATGTGGACAGATGAAGACAGATGGGGACAGATGGGGACAGATGAGGACAGATTTACAGATGTGGACAGATGAAGACAGATGGGGACAGATGGGGACAGATGAGGACAGATTTACAGATGTGGACAGATGAAGACAGATGGGGACAGATGGGGACAGATGAGGACAGATTTACAGATGTGGACAGATGAAGACAGATGGGGACAGATGGGGACAGATGAGGACAGATTTACAGATGTGGACAGATGAAGACAGATGGGGACAGATGGGGACAGATGAGGACAGATTTACAGATGTGGACAGATGAAGACAGATGGGGACAGATGGGGACAGATGAGGACAGATTTACAGATGTGGACAGATGAAGACAGATGGGGACAGATGGGGACAGATGAGGACAGATTTACAGATGTGGACAGATGAAGACAGATGGGGACAGATGGGGACAGATGAGGACAGATTTACAGATGTGGACAGATGAAGACAGATGGGGACAGATGGGGACAGATGAGGACAGATTTACAGATGTGGACAGATGAAGACAGATGGGGACAGATGGGGACAGATGAGGACAGATTTACAGATGTGGACAGATGAAGACAGATGGGGACAGATGGGGACAGATGAGGACAGATTTACAGATGTGGACAGATGAAGACAGATGGGGACAGATGGGGACAGATGAGGACAGATTTACAGATGTGGACAGATGAAGACAGATGGGGACAGATGGGGACAGATGAGGACAGATTTACAGATGTGGACAGATGAAGACAGATGGGGACAGATGGGGACAGATGAGGACAGATTTACAGATGTGGACAGATGAAGACAGATGGGGACAGATGGGGACAGATGAGGACAGATTTACAGATGTGGACAGATGAAGACAGATGGGGACAGATGGGGACAGATGAGGACAGATTTACAGATGTGGACAGATGAAGACAGATGGGGACAGATGGGGACAGATGAGGACAGATTTACAGATGTGGACAGATGAAGACAGATGGGGACAGATGGGGACAGATGAGGACAGATTTACAGATGTGGACAGATGAAGACAGATGGGGACAGATGGGGACAGATGAGGACAGATTTACAGATGTGGACAGATGAAGACAGATGGGGACAGATGGGGACAGATGAGGACAGATTTACAGATGTGGACAGATGAAGACAGATGGGGACAGATGGGGACAGATGAGGACAGATTTACAGATGTGGACAGATGAAGACAGATGGGGACAGATGGGGACAGATGAGGACAGATTTACAGATGTGGACAGATGAAGACAGATGGGGACAGATGGGGACAGATGAGGACAGATTTACAGATGTGGACAGATGAAGACAGATGGGGACAGATGGGGACAGATGAGGACAGATTTACAGATGTGGACAGATGAAGACAGATGGGGACAGATGGGGACAGATGAGGACAGATTTACAGATGTGGACAGATGAAGACAGATGGGGACAGATGGGGACAGATGAGGACAGATTTACAGATGTGGACAGATGAAGACAGATGGGGACAGATGGGGACAGATGAGGACAGATTTACAGATGTGGACAGATGAAGACAGATGGGGACAGATGGGGACAGATGAGGACAGATTTACAGATGTGGACAGATGAAGACAGATGGGGACAGATGGGGACAGATGAGGACAGATTTACAGATGTGGACAGATGAAGACAGATGGGGACAGATGGGGACAGATGAGGACAGATTTACAGATGTGGACAGATGAAGACAGATGGGGACAGATGGGGACAGATGAGGACAGATTTACAGATGTGGACAGATGAAGACAGATGGGGACAGATGGGGACAGATGAGGACAGATTCACAGATGAGGACAGATGTGGACAGGTGTGGACAAAGTAGGACAGATTTATAGATGTGGACAGATGAGGATAGATGAAGACAGATGAAGACAGGTGTGGACAAATGAGGACAGATTTACAAATGTGGACAGATGAAGACAGATRAGGACAGATTTACAGATGTGGACAGAWGAGGACAGGACTCGACAGATGTGGACAGATTCAAAGATGAGGACAGATGAAGACATGTGGACAGATGTGGACAGATGACGTCAGATTAGGACAGATGGGGACGATGAAGACAGATAAGGACAGATTCAAAGATGAGGACAGATGAAGACATGTGGACAGATGAAGATAGATGTGGACAGATGAGGACAGATATGGACAGATGGGGACAGATGAAGACAGATGAGGACAGATGAGGACAGATGAAGACAGATGGACTATTCTGGACCTGTTGGAGGAGCAGGAAGAGAAGTTATAACATCCAGGAGTAGAGTTTAAAAACTGAAGAGAAACAAAATCTTTCAACTCTGACATGAACCAGAGTTACAAATCTGAGTAATCAACTTCACCTGATTCTCCACCTCCCTCTTCTCCATCCTCTCTTACATCATCTCTTTCATGCTCTCCTCAATCCTGTCCCCCTCCCTCTCCTCATCTTCTCCATTCTCTCCTCCTGCAGCTTTTCATCAGCTAACACACCGATTCATGATGATTCATGATGAGGAAGTTTTTGCTGAGTCAGCCTTATTATCACCATTATTAATAACACAGTAGACTGTCAGGTCCATGTCAGGATGTGTGATCCACATTCAGATGATCCAACGCTCTCGTCAGAAAGATCCAGAGCCAGAGGACTGCAGCTCAGCAGTGTGAAACAGAACTAACTGATCCCTGAAGTCAGCAGCTTGGAAACCCAGCAGCTGCTCTGTGTTCCGCCTGGGAATGTAGAAAACAAGAAGAAGAAGTATGGATCAGCAGAAGAAGAAGCAGGTTGATATAAACAAGCAGCTGGCAGAGAGTCTGATGACTTCCACATGTTCCTGACAGCATCTGACTGACTGAAATACGACGGATTCTACATGAAATATGCGCCTGGAAACAGGAACGCTGTTGATGCCTCATCCTGACCTCAGAGCTGACAGGAATGCTGACAGGGCGGATCCACAGAACCGGGAGGGAACGTTAACAGAAAACTGCTGCAGACCCTCGCACATATAGCTTCCTGCATGTATGAAGAAGAGCCACCCCCTCCTGTCCAGCCTGCAGAGTGATGCTAGACCTGCTTGGAGGACCTGGCTGGAGGACCTGACTGGAGGACCTGGCTGGAGGACCTGGCAGAAGGACCTTACTGGAGGACCTGACTGGAGGACCTAGCAGGAGGACCTGGCTGGAGGACCTGGATGGAGGACCTGGCTGGAGGACCTGGCAGG
>CM047975.1:1043761-1064815 GCA_026261665.1 Melanotaenia duboulayi | reverse complement strand
GAAGCCCCTCAACGTTCACACCCTCATCAGAATGAAAACAACACAAACAGAGGAGACGGTAACAAACTGACCAGCTTTAATCATTTTTATAGGACAGAACATTCGGAGAAACTTTGGAAAATCTACAGAATTGTGATCAACTTTCCCAACAATCCAAATATTCTTCCACAAAACATGATCAGGAATAACAATCAGGAAAAGAAATTCAGATTTTTACTTTTAATCACAGAATTCTGAGTAAATTTTCCCTGTTTCAGAAGTTACTCCTGATGAAGGTGGTTTTTCTGGGCTGAGTATTTCATTTGATGTCGGTGACGGAAACATTCCTGGAACAGATTCCGTGTGTTTGCGTAGGAAGCAGGAATGTTTTGGAGTGATTATTTGTAGAAGAGTTTTTTGTGCTTTGAGGCTGTACGTTTAGTTTAAACTCAGCAGATGCTGCATCATCATCGTCATCTTCACTTTTTTCTCTTTGATGCTGAAGGAGGTCTGGACTCTGATCCACAGAGACTCTGTTAGTTGTGTGTCATGTGACCAGACATCAGCACGACTCCAAGACGCCGTCCGTCACTAGGACATTCATCCTCTGAGGCTGAAGCCTCCCAACCAGCTGATTCAGGATCAGTTGGATCATCCAGGTCTGGAAAAAGCTCATGAGTGTGTTTGTGTTTTCAGACGAACCGCTGAGGAAGCCGGTCCCGCTGCACGAGCAGACGGTGAAGGACGAGAAGGGTCGATACAAGCGCTTCCACGGAGCCTTCACCGGAGGCTTCTCAGCCGGTTACTTCAACACCGTCGGCTCCAAAGAAGGTGAGAGTTTGGCCTCTTCCTCACTCATCCTAGCGCGAAGTATAACAGCATGACGGAGAAACTCAGCTAAGAGACTCCACCAAGCATCCACACCAAACACAGTCCAAACCCCAGCAGTTCTATGGGAACGTAGAACTGCTCGGTCCACTTCACAACTACCGATCATTTCTCCACACAAACCAGGAACCAGCAGAGACGCTGCTGGTTCCAGACGTCTGTCTCACCACGGTGGGACAGAAACCCTGGAGCTGGCAGCCAGAACCAGAAACCAGGTCTTACTGTTGATGTTTGATGAAACACTAATCTACTCATTCCTAGGATGACTTTATTCATTCCTAGGATTACTTTACTCATTCCTAGGACTACTTTACTCATTCCTAGGACTACTTTACTCATTCCTAGGACTACTTTACTCATTCCTAGGACTACTTTACTCATTCCTAGGACTACTTTACTCATTCCTAGGACTACTTTACTCATTCCTAGGACTACTTTACTCATTCCTAGGACTACTTTACTCATTCCTAGGACTACTTTACTCATTCCTAGGACTACTTTACTCATTCCTAGGACTACTTTACTCATTCCTAGGACTACTTTACTCATTCCTAGGACTACTTTACTCATTCCTAGGACTACTTTACTCATTCCTAGGACTACTTTACTCATTCCTAGGACTACTTTACTCATTCCTAGGACTACTTTACTCATTCCTAGGACTACTTTACTCATTCCTAGGACTACTTTACTCATTCCTAGGACTACTTTACTCATTCCTAGGACTACTTTACTCATTCCTAGGACTACTTTACTCATTCCTAGGACTACTTTACTCATTCCTAGGACTACTTTACTCATTCCTAGGACTACTTTACTCATTCCTAGGACTACTTTACTCATTCCTAGGACTACTTTACTCATTCCTAGGACTACTTTACTCATTCCTAGGACTACTTTACTCATTCCTAGGACTACTTTACTCATTCCTAGGACTACTTTACTCATTCCTAGGACTACTTTACTCATTCCTAGGACTACTTTACTCATTCCTAGGACTACTTTACTCATTCCTAGGACTACTTTACTCATTCCTAGGACTACTTTACTCATTCCTAGGACTACTTTACTCATTCCTAGGACTACTTTACTCATTCCTAGGACTACTTTACTCATTCCTAGGACTACTTTACTCATTCCTAGGACTACTTTACTCATTCCTAGGACTACTTTACTCATTCCTAGGACTACTTTACTCATTCCTAGGACTACTTTACTCATTCCTAGGACTACTTTACTCATTCCTAGGACTACTTTACTCATTCCTAGGACTACTTTACTCATTCCTAGGACTACTTTACTCATTCCTAGGACTACTTTACTCATTCCTAGGACTACTTTACTCATTCCTAGGACTACTTTACTCATTCCTAGGACTACTTTACTCATTCCTAGGACTACTTTACTCATTCCTAGGACTACTTTACTCATTCCTAGGACTACTTTACTCATTCCTAGGACTACTTTACTCATTCCTAGGACTACTTTACTCATTCCTAGGACTACTTTACTCATTCCTAGGACTACTTTACTCATTCCTAGGACTACTTTACTCATTCCTAGGACTACTTTACTCATTCCTAGGACTACTTTACTCATTCCTAGGACTACTTTACTCATTCCTAGGACTACTTTACTCATTCCTAGGACTACTTTACTCATTCCTAGGACTACTTTACTCATTCCTAGGACTACTTTACTCATTCCTAGGACTACTTTACTCATTCCTAGGACTACTTTACTCATTCCTAGGACTACTTTACTCATTCCTAGGACTACTTTACTCATTCCTAGGACTACTTTACTCATTCCTAGGACTACTTTACTCATTCCTAGGACTACTTTACTCATTCCTAGGACTACTTTACTCATTCCTAGGACTACTTTACTCATTCCTAGGACTACTTTACTCATTCCTAGGACTACTTTACTCATTCCTAGGACTACTTTACTCATTCCTAGGACTACTTTACTCATTCCTAGGACTACTTTACTCATTCCTAGGACTACTTTACTCATTCCTAGGACTACTTTACTCATTCCTAGGACTACTTTACTCATTCCTAGGACTACTTTACTCATTCCTAGGACTACTTTACTCATTCCTAGGACTACTTTACTCATTCCTAGGACTACTTTACTCATTCCTAGGACTACTTTACTCATTCCTAGGACTACTTTACTCATTCCTAGGACTACTTTACTCATTCCTAGGACTACTTTACTCATTCCTAGGACTACTTTACTCATTCCTAGGACTACTTTACTCATTCCTAGGACTACTTTACTCATTCCTAGGACTACTTTACTCATTCCTAGGACTACTTTACTCATTCCTAGGACTACTTTACTCATTCCTAGGACTACTTTACTCATTCCTAGGACTACTTTACTCATTCCTAGGACTACTTTACTCATTCCTAGGACTACTTTACTCATTCCTAGGACTACTTTACTCATTCCTAGGACTACTTTACTCATTCCTAGGACTACTTTACTCATTCCTAGGACTACTTTACTCATTCCTAGGACTACTTTACTCATTCCTAGGACTACTTTACTCATTCCTAGGACTACTTTACTCATTCCTAGGACTACTTTACTCATTCCTAGGACTACTTTACTCATTCCTAGGACTACTTTACTCATTCCTAGGACTACTTTACTCATTCCTAGGACTACTTTACTCATTCCTAGGACTACTTTACTCATTCCTAGGACTACTTTACTCATTCCTAGGACTACTTTACTCATTCCTAGGACTACTTTACTCATTCCTAGGACTACTTTACTCATTCCTAGGACTACTTTACTCATTCCTAGGACTACTTTACTCATTCCTAGGACTACTTTACTCATTCCTAGGACTACTTTACTCATTCCTAGGACTACTTTACTCATTCCTAGGACTACTTTACTCATTCCTAGGACTACTTTACTCATTCCTAGGACTACTTTACTCATTCCTAGGACTACTTTACTCATTCCTAGGACTACTTTACTCATTCCTAGGACTACTTTACTCATTCCTAGGACTACTTTACTCATTCCTAGGACTACTTTACTCATTCCTAGGACTACTTTACTCATTCCTAGGACTACTTTACTCATTCCTAGATGAATTATTTTGCTAGTGTGTGGTCTCCACTTAAAGTAATGTGCTTTTCGTTTAGGAGGAGACTATTTCCGTTTTTCTTCTGTGTTCCGGATGAATTTACTAGTAAGTAACGTATTAATAACTTAGTAAAGCATCGTCTGTCGTAATCTGACATGTCTCAGCTTTCTGTAGATACCAGGATTTTACATCCATCCCTGCTAGTCGTAAAGTTGATTTTTTTTTTTTTGGGAATGTCATTTCAGAGCGGTAGGTGGACAGAATATGTCTCGAGTGTTGAGTTCAGGTTACAAGAATACTAGTCAGGATGGACGGGGACACACAGACGTACAAAGAAAATATATTAGTGGTCAAAAATATTTTTATTGATCGTGAATCCTGTGGTCAATTCAGGGTGGACACCGTCAACCTTTGTGTCGTCACGGCAACAGAAAGCTGACAAGCATCATGCCAGACCCGAGGATTTCATGGATGAGGAGGTAGGACATGGTTTCTGCTCCTACACATCTGTTTGACTTGAGATTACGTAATAAAGTCCATTTCAGTTCCTGTCCTGTCCTGGTATGGACGGGTTCCAAAGGAGCTTAATTCTGACCTCTGAATCCTTCCGGATAAAAAGGCTCCAAGATGAACAAGAGTTGTGTTGACACATAACAGACAAGTCAACAAAGAACCGGATTAAACTTGATCTTTAGGCTCTTTGTCACCGGTCTAAACTTAAAGTTTTCCTGTTCTGGGATGATGTTCTAGAGCAGTGTTCTAGGGTGTCATTCCTCAAACAGGTAACTGGGATAAAAGAGGGCCCTGTAAGGGCATCGGTCCTGCAGGTTTTCTGTTTTCTGTGCCGACACCGCTGACTCAGATCATTTTGCAGAACTTCACAGACTTTTGGATCCATTTAAATCCAGGTGTGTTGGAGCAGGGATACATTGTAGAGGGTGGGTGTGCATTTGGTTTCCTCATAAAACTCCATGCAGGTGGAGCCGGTGACATTCCCACCGAGGTGGGCGGGTCTATGGAGCTCTGATCTCCTGATGTCCATGATGCTGGTGGTTGTTTGTGTGTCAGGATTTCGGCGAGCACGGCATCGCTCCCAGAGAGATCACCACGTCCCAGGAGTTCTCGTCCAGCCGCAGGGACGAGGTGGCGGAGAAGGCGCGAGCCGTCAGCGCTCAGTCGGCTCTGATCCCCGGAGACACGCTGCTGGAGGAGCTCATCACACCTGCCAGGTAACAGTCTCGTGCTGGCTTCTCTGTGATGGGTAGTTTGATCAGTTACTGGAAATCAGTTCGGGACCAGAAACAGAAACATGTCCGTTTCCACATGGGAGATGAGACGTGTCCAATGTCATCATATAACTGTCAGGGGTTCCCACGTAGGCCGATGTCTGGCGCAGCGCCACAGTTTCCACCCCGCCCTGCGTGATGCAACATCTGAATTAAGAAACGTCTTCATTAGATTTACTGGTGACTCAATGTGGATCAAGCCGCCCTGACAGCTGATTGGCCGTCTCCTCCTCTCCAGGAGCGATGCCGCAGGTCCTTTCTCCCGCTGCTGTCACACCATGAACACATGGAAACCGTCTTTACATGTTTATATACATGTTCATGTACATATTTCCAACCTGTACTGTGTTCTTGGTTGATACCACCTGTTTAGTGCTTCCTGTACTGTTGCAACAAAGCAATTTCCCCACTGAGGGACTAATAAAGATTTCTTCTTATTATTATTACTGTTTGTTGCTTGGCTCAGGAAGGTTTGGTTGCAGCTGTTGGTTACCGTGGTTACATCTGGTTTTGGTCTCAGGTTGTCCATCGGGGTGGAGCTGCTGAGGAGGATGGGCTGGAAGGAGGGTCAGGGTGTTGGACCTCGCATGAAGAGGAAAGCTGGGCGACAGGGTACCGGTAAGTAGGGCGGCAGTCCACTCTGAGACGAAGACACACAGCTGATTCCGTTGTGGTTAAACTGGAAGCGTCCAGAACGGGAGATATGTCCGTCTGTGTGTGGTGACTCATGTCATGACTCATGACTCTCTAGAGATGTTGTCCTTTGAGATGCACCAAGCCTTTGTTTGTTTGTTTGTCCGTGTGACAGACGGTGGGACCAGGGCTTATGGCTGTGCGCTGCCTCCTGCTGGTTCGGAGGAGTCTGAGGTGAGCCTGGACCTGAAGCCATGTTTCAATGCTGCTGCTGCTTCTTGTGTTTCCTGTCTCTGAATTCCACAGATGTTCCGGATGTTTCTCTCCTGACTCATGAGTCTGATTTTTATCCAGTCTGGTTTTTTATCTCCTCATCAGGACAAAGACGACGAAGACTTCGCTCCAGAAAACGTCACCTTTGCTCCGAAGGACGTGACACCAGTGGACTTCAGCCCGCAGCTGGGGGTTCAAGGTCTGGGGTATCGTGGTCTGGACCCGGGTCTGGCGCTACCAGGTCACAAAGCCAGTGGACACATGGACCTGTTCCACCCTCAGTCGGAGACAAGGAATCAGCTGTTCAGAGACAAGCGGAGCAGTGGAAGGAGAGGCGGAGTCGCCGGGCAGGTGGGTTTTAAACCTGCCGCTCACCTTAAAGACCAGGTCGCTGTCTCCTGACCTCTGACCTCTGACCTGCAGGCTTTCGGTGTGGGAGCCCTTGAGGATGATGATGATGAAGATGTGTACCACAGAGACTCAATGTCCAAGTACGACACGGTCCTGGGAGGAGAGGAGCCTGGAGACGGCCTGTACGGCTGGACAGCTCCTCAGCAGTACACCAAGAAGGCAGGTAATAATACCTGGAAAGTCCTGGAAAATGTTTCATTTTTTAACAAACGGGTGACCTGGAAATATCCCAAAAAGTTTAATAGTAATTCTAAGATATTATCTAAGTCTCCTCCAGAGCTCTAACCCAGAAAAGAACCAGATTAATTCTATTTTATTCATCCTTCTGGAAATGGAATGATTTAAGCTCCCAGAGATGTTGTTGTCCATCAGGTTCTGGTGAGAAAACTGATCCCAGAAGGTCTGTCTGTGGATATGAGTGGTCAGAGGGAACCCTCCAGGTCAGGAAGTCGGGGATGGAGAGCAGGAAGGTGTAGAAGTCAATATGAAGAACGAGGGATGAGATGATAGTTTGTAGAATGAATGTTGGGTGGCGTGAACGGCTGCCGAGTTGGGAGAAAAACTGGGAGTGTGATGAAGCTACTGGGACCTGTGGTTCATCAAGAATCCAAGGGACGGAGGACTGAACCCTGTGGTACGCCGCTGAGGAGGTGATGGACAAGGTTCTGATAGAGACGTGGGAATAACAAGCTGAGAGGAGTTCTTCCCTCCAACCTAAGAATGTAAATGTGGAGATCTTCCTATCATCATTGTGACGTTACTGGGAAGATGCATCATTATTGCGTCACAGGACCAACGCTCATCTGGTTCAGACGTTACCTGTACGGTCGACAACAATATGTAAATAACCATACATTACAAGACAAGGAAATCAAATATGGGGTCCCCCAGGGGTCAATTCTGGGGCCTTTTCATAATCTATATCACTGACTTGGTAAATTCTTCTTAAACATTACATGAGGTTATGTTTGCAGATGATACTGATTTGTTCCTGCCACACAATAACACAGCGGACACACAGCATCTTTAAACGCTGAACTAAAAATATTGACTTCGGGTTCAAGTGTAATAAATGATCTCTTAACATCAGTAAAACTAATTACGTTTTGTTTGGATCAAATAAAAATGCAATCGACACGAACCAGATCTGCCTCAAGGTAAATGATGAGAATCTATTACAAGTCAGTTCCATGAAGTTCCTGGAGGTCCTCATTGAAGAGTCCTTCGCTTTACAAGCCGTGCAGAGCACTTAATATCAACATTATCTAAATACGTGGGTCTGTTTTAAGACATCTTCCTCAAACTGCTCTTCTTACCTTGTATAAAACCTTGATTGAGCCGCATTTGACCTACTGTAATGTCATATGGTGGAACACATTCCCCAGTCATTTAAAGAAACTACAAAACCTAGAAAAGAAAGTATTGCGAGCCCTGACTTGGTCCAGTTTTAATGCCCCCACTCATCCTCTCTTCCATCGTTTCTGTCTTCGGGTGTAGATTACAGACTAAAAGAGTAGAACTGTATTTAATAGAGCTAATACACGAAGATCAAACCGTTTCATGAAAGGACGGCAGACGTGTGACAGTATTTGGCCAAGTCCCGTTATTTAAGCATATCTTTAGTTAGCCCAGACAGAAAAATGCCTTTGACCGGGTAAGCTGGCCCTTCTTATACTAGGCCTGGGTTTCAATTGTGAATTCATTAATTGTGTACAACCATTATATAGCAATCCAAAGGCCAGAATAAAGATCAACGACCAACTGTCTAACAACTTTCAGCTCTTCAGGGGTTCTCGTCAAGGCTGCTGCTGTAGCCCGGCCTTGTTTGCTTTGTTCATAGAGCCTTTAGCCCAGGCCATAAGGCAAAACACTGAACTAGAAGGCGTTACAATAAGAATAACAACCGTTGAGAGGATGGCTGCTGCAGCTCAAGCTCTCTCCTATAACATTATGTTTTTTTCCTTATTTAGTCTCCTATTCTTTTTTTTCTTAGTTAGGGCTTACTATAGTAGGTTGCATATCATACAGTATAATAGAGATAATTACTATGCACCAGTGTCCGAAATCAACTTTTTGACTCACCGACCAAACATATTTTTTACTGGCCAAATTATTAAATTACTGTAAACACACATACCTCTACGCACATGTTATTTTCTATAATACGATGTTGTGTTTTATCCAAACTGAAAGTGGAAGTCACAGCAACATTAAACAAAGGCAACAAGAAAAATGGTTTTATTTGATAAARTGTTRATGTCTRAATYCATGAACTAAAACCTGATCMGACTCRKMCCTYTCTGCTCTTGGTGCTTTCACACAGTCCGTGAAGTCTGGCCTSCTGCTCCTAACWSTCCYYGTRCCMCAGCATTACAGCCTYRGTGGGATYATACTCCCTGATATTTGCTTTTATTTTATTRTTTAAAAAATAAACTKAACAAARATTTATAATAAATWAATTTAAAGCTTRTTGASCTGATTCATAATAAATCAGTAATATTGAAYATAAATAGCYTATCAATAATCATMAAAGCTGATTTATAATAATAATGAACTTAATAACTGATCAATAYAATAATAATAAKWATAAKTATYATTATTAKTGATMAGTTAAYCGGYTGACAAGCTGTTCGTWGTSTCRCRGATTCACGTCGCACCYGTTATGCAGTCWGTCRCCCCCCTTYAGGTTGTAAACAGCTAAGCTAAGCTAACAGGCTAACATCACGTCCAACAGAGTGCTGCTGTGCTGACAGCACGGTGCACGCAGGCGCGTTCCCGCCTACAGTCGGCGTTACCGTCTCCAGTCGGCGTTACCGTCTACAGTCGGCTAGTGCAGGCATGTTACCGCCTACAGTCGGCGTTACCGTCTCCAGTCGGCTAGTGCAGGCATGTTACCGCCTACAGTCGGTGTTACCGCCTACAGTTGGCTAGTGCAGGCGCGTTACCGCCTACAGTCGGTGTTACCGCCTACAGTTGGCTAGTGCAGGCGCGTTCCCGCCTACAGTCGGTGTTATCGCCTACAGTCGGCGTTACCGCCTACAGTCGGCTAGTGCAGGCATGTTACCGCCTACAGTTGGTGTTACCGCCTACAGTTGGCTAGTGCAGGCGCGTTCCCGCCTACAGTCGGCGTTACCGCCTACAGTCGGCGTTACCGCCTACAGTTGGCTAGCGCAGGCATGTTACCGCCTACAGTCGGCGTTACCGTCTCCAGTCGGCGTTCCCGCCTACAGTCGGCGCATGAGAAGCGAGCGGAACCGGGCCGTGAAGCAGACAGAAGGCGTCGCTGTACCCAAACCATCACTTTTCAGTAACCTTCTGGTTGGGGCTGTAAGCTGCTGATTTATTGTTAATGTTCAGTCATTGGACAACAAGCTGGATGAACTTTGGAGTAGGATGGCGTTTCAATGGGAGATTAACGTTTCTGCTTTAATGGAAACTTGATTCAACCCCTCGATCCCGGACTACGCCATTGTTCCCAAGGACTCTCCGTTTATCAGCTGGACCAGACGATACATTAATGGAAGAGGAAGGGAGGTGGTGTCTGTTTCATGGTGAACAAGTGGTGCTCAGATGTGGGATTATTTCTACGCCGACCATTCAGCAGTGGTCGTCCAATCGAGTTGCAGCATTCAAGCCCGTCCCACCAGCTCAGGGACTGCTTCATACCGCAGGACATGAGACTTATAAATGCTGTCAGCAGCAACACCACCTTCAAATAACAACATCTTCTTATTGCTTATTATATGTTTACTGTAGAACTTGTTTGTAGTGCTCTTACTTTTTGTGTTAAACTATTTTTATTGTGGTTTCTATTCTTTTTAGCTTCGTTAGGAGAGCCTGGATCTACGGATTTTACTGCCAATGATTATTAATGTAATTGTTGTGCAATGACAGTAAATTCATTCATTCATTAGCAAATACTGATCATATAGTGTTTCTCTTTGCTGACGACATTATTACCTACTTACAGAATCCAGTTGTAACCTTCCCAAATTGATGACAACTTGGAGGATTTTGGTCACCTGTTTGGTTGTCTTTTAAACATTACAAAAACACAAGTCTTAACTATAAATTACAGCCCAAACATAAAGATCCAAACAGATGTCAAACTTAATTGGCTGGCTAAAAAGATAGCACTTGGGAGTCCTTTCCCGAGACCTGAATGAACTGTTTGATCTAATTTCAGGAAATTGGTTGACGCTATAACGATGGACATGAAACGTTGAACAATGCTGTCATTGGACTTTAGTTCGTGAATATGAAGTGTTATTTTTTCTATCTCTTCATGTCACTCCCTATCATAATTCCAGACTCTCACTTTGATGCCTGGGATAAGGTAATATCACGCTTCATCTGGGCAGGAGCTAAACCGAGGTCTAAATTTAAAACCCTTCAATTAGATAAAGACCGAGGTGGTTTGGCCCTGCCCAACCTGAAACTGTATTATTATGCAGCCCATCTAAGAAACGGTGTGTTGGTGCTCCTCTGATTTTGTAGCCTGATGGAAAGACATTGAGTTAAATGTGTGTAGTCCCCTCAAACACAGCTAGAACAAAGAATACCCAACTACTGTAGCAAGGAAAGTATCATCAGACACAACACATTACTAATTAGGAATAAAATCGTTAAAAAAGATAATTTGTTGAAGGACGCAAAAATCTTGATCTGGCCCACTTTCGCTCCAAGTTCTACCCAGGTAGATGGGATCCTGCGTTCCTAAGGTGGAATGAAAAGGGCCTGGGAATTTGGTTGGAAAAGCCGGATTAGGTTATTTTTTACACCACAAATCGCTGCTAAGGGAAAAAGGTCATCGTCAGTATTGTTGGCGAAGGTGCTCATATCTCGCTCATATCTTCTGGTCATGTAGAAAATGAAAACCTTTCTGGGAGACGACTTTGATGGTATTATGACATATGTTGTACCTGGTGATCCCAAGTACTTTCTGTTGGGGTTACTGCCGGGAAGTGTAGTAGAGAAACAAATACCTTTTTAAAATTCTAATTTCTAAAAATTTTCAAATTTTTTCTAATTTAATTTTCTAAAAAGGAACTGGTTCAAAACGGATGCACCTCGTGAAGGTCAGTGGCTGACAATAAAAGAGGAAATCCACTAACTTAGTACCTCTTGTAATTACGGGTGGGTGTGAAAAAACTAAACTAAACTCAGTACTGAGCAGTTTGTTGGCAAAGTCAGTTACTGAGGCGCCTTCGGTGTTTTCAGGTATTCAGTAGATCCTTATATTTCTTCTCCTGGTTCTGTTCTCTAAATCTGTCAGCTTTTCTTGAAACTAACTGTGCTGTTTTAGGGCCGGAGGGCCTCTTTAGCTACCGTGCCGTTAGCTTCCAGTTCCAAAATGCATGTTTCAGCCTCGTTGATAGCCTGGCCTTGGGCTTGTATTGCAGTGGCGGTATCCACTAGCTTTTGGCTAATATCTTGCTTGAATGAAGTTCAGTGATGTGCAGTCAATGGAGGCAGGCCTCAGCTTTCATGATAAAGAAAAAAAACATCAAATAAATATTAATATTTTCCACTGGTCAGTGTTAAAAATGCCCTTTCAGTATGACACTAACACGTTTTTGACAGTTTATTAAGTAAAAATCGTTGAATGTGAGGATTTCCTGATCAGGTCCAGGGCAGAAATCCCGGGTGAGGCCGTGGCGAGCTGGGCCTCCTCTGACTGGTGATCCAGTACAAACTGGGTTCATGACGCTTTTCTGTTCCTCAGCATGTCCAACATGAACTTTACAGAATTATGTGTTATACACCATGACTCTCCACCGTCTGTGTAACGTCTTTAATGTTTGTGTGAGAATTATTCCTGCTGATCTACAATAAAGTGCAGAGAAAAGTCAGCAGGTGAGACAGCAGTACTCTGTCTCTGTGTCACGTCACTGATGTAGTTCTTCTCTTATGTTCTTTTAAGGTTGGCTTGGAAGTCTTTTAAGATTCTTAGTATCTCACATTTAAATTCCTGAAGGTCTTTAGCAACTCCTTCAGTAATCCACCAGCTTGAGCTTTCATCATTAGCATTTTGTCTACATTTTCTTCCTGAATGGAGACCTCTGATTCGGATTGTGTTGCTGATTCCATGGTATCCCTACTTTCTTACCTATTACTTACTGCCACATTCCACCACATTGCTTCGCCCTGAAGTCTGTATTGTAGTTCTGTTTTCACTTGCTTCAATAAGGCGACTCGACAGCCTTCACTTAGTGCAGAACTCTGCTGCCAGACTACTGACAGGTCCACCCACAGCAGCCCACATTACCCCGATTTTATCAAGAATTCATTGGCTTCCAGTCAAATTTGGTGTTGACTTTAAAAAATTAGTTTTGACTTTCTGGGGCGGTACATGGTCAGGCTCCCCAGTATATTGCCGACTCGCTGTGTCCCCACTCCTTAGGGCCGAACCTTCGGTCTTCAGGCCAGAGCCTCCTGAAATCCCAAAGACCCATTTTAAAACCCGGAGAGACCTGGCTTTTCATGCTGTAGCCCCAGACTCTGGAATGACTCGCCCCGCCCCTCTGTGTGGCCGACTCCTTGGACTCTTAGCAGGTGAAAACTATTTTATTTGGGAAAGCTTTTGAATGATGGTTATTTTTTATTTTATGGGATTATTATGTTGTTTTATTGCAGCCATTTAATGTCCAGCAGTTTTTTTTTATCTGTGAAAAGTGCTTTATAAATAAACTTTACTGACTAGAAATCGTCCGTAAATTTCAACATGGAACTGTCGCAGATTTGTTCTGATTGCTGAGTCACACAGGAAGTGATGATTCTTTCCACCAATCAGTGGACTGCAGTGTGTCAAGCTCCGCCCCTATGGAGTCAGATTTTTACATTTGGGACCCCAACAGAAGACGGGTCGTATATTCTGGCACCTTTTCAGCTTTTACCTGTAGATACCGTACCGAGCAGTCCCTTTAGACCTGGTGGTGGAAATGGGGCTGACTTGGGGAATAATTCTGGTTCTGGGTCGGTCCAGATGGGGGCAGTCCTGCTGACTGTTTCGTGGGAGTCTGGTTGAATTTATTTGTGTCTACAGACAGAAGCAGAGATGCGTCGTACCTTGGGAAGATCCTGGAGGGGTTTACTCTAGCCCAGAACCGACCCGAGGATCGAATGGTGAGCGTCCTCAGTCCTGTTTCCATTTCCTGTCTCTATCTGAATTTTCACTCAGTTCCAATCTGTCCCCAGATCTTCCCCCCACCCACTCTGCCCCGGGATTACCGCCCAGTCCATCGTTTGTTTCCACAAATGGACGTGTTGAGTCTTTCTACTGTCAGTCCAGCTCTGGCTGAGGCCTTGAAGACCTCCAGGGGCCACATGATGAAGGAGGAGCCCCAGCAAGGAGGACGCCACCAGCTGGACTCGAGTCAGAGGAGGACGCTACTGGAAGAGGACGCTCTGCAAGGTGAGGGGGAGGGGCCTGTCATGTTTGCTTTCTGATGTCATCCCTGATTCCATCAGACGTGGAGACGATCTGACCGGAATGACGCTGCACTCCTGATTCCTGCTTTTTAACCTGATCAGGTCCCACTTCAGTCCTGGAGCTGCTGAGGCCTGAAGACCGACAGCGGCTGCTCGGCTTCCGCAAGTCCTACACTCAGAAAACCTCAACCCCAGACCCCCCGGAGCCCGTTCCTTCATCCTCCTCCGGCCTGCAGCTGCAGCAGGAGGCGCTGGCGGCCTGGAGAGGTGTCCACACCTCCTCCCAGACCTTCAGACCATTCCAGAAAAACCCTGACAAGCAGGCTCGCTACGAAGTGTACCTGAGCCGGCTTCGTCAGGGGGACAGAGGTAGGGATCTCCATCTTTACCTCCATCTTTACCTCCATTTTTATCTCTATCTTTATCTTCATCTGTCTTTACCTCCATCTTTATCTTCATCTATCTTTACCTCCATCTTTATCTTCATCTATCTTTAACTCCTTCTTTATCTTCATCTATCTTTACCTCCATCTTTATCTTCATCTATCTTTAACTCCTTCTTTATCTTCATCTATCTTTACCTCCATCTTTATCTTCATCTATCTTTAACTCCTTCTTTATCTTCATCTATCTTTACCTCCATCTTTATCTTCATCTATCTTTAACTCCTTCTTTATCTTCATCTATCTTTACCTCCATCTTTATCTTCATCTATCTTTAACTCCTTCTTTATCTTCATCTATCTTTACCTCCATCTTTATCTTCATCTATCTTTAACTCCTTCTTTATCTTCATCTATCTTTACCTCCATCTTTATCTTCATCTATCTTTAACTCCTTCTTTATCTTCATCTATCTTTACCTCCATCTTTATCTTCATCTATCTTTAACTCCTTCTTTATCTTCATCTATCTTTACCTCCATCTTTATCTTCATCTATCTTTAACTCCTTCTTTATCTTCATCTATCTTTACCTCCATCTTTATCTTCATCTATCTTTAACTCCTTCTTTATCTTCATCTATCTTTACCTCCATCTTTATCTTCATCTATCTTTAACTCCTTCTTTATCTTCATCTATCTTTACCTCCATCTTTATCTTCATCTATCTTTAACTCCTTCTTTATCTTCATCTATCTTTACCTCCATCTTTATCTTCATCTATCTTTAACTCCTTCTTTATCTTCATCTATCTTTACCTCCATCTTTATCTTCATCTATCTTTAACTCCTTCTTTATCTTCATCTATCTTTACCTCCATCTTTATCTTCATCTATCTTTAACTCCTTCTTTATCTTCATCTATCTTTACCTCCATCTTTATCTTCATCTATCTTTAACTCCTTCTTTATCTTCATCTATCTTTACCTCCATCTTTATCTTCATCTATCTTTAACTCCTTCTTTATCTTCATCTATCTTTACCTCCATCTTTATCTTCATCTATCTTTAACTCCTTCTTTATCTTCATCTATCTTTACCTCCATCTTTATCTTCATCTATCTTTAACTCCTTCTTTATCTTCATCTATCTTTACCTCCATCTTTATCTTCATCTATCTTTAACTCCTTCTTTATCTTCATCTATCTTTACCTCCATCTTTATCTTCATCTATCTTTAACTCCTTCTTTATCTTCATCTATCTTTACCTCCATCTTTATCTTCATCTATCTTTAACTCCTTCTTTATCTTCATCTATCTTTACCTCCATCTTTATCTTCATCTATCTTTAACTCCTTCTTTATCTTCATCTATCTTTACCTCCATCTTTATCTTCATCTATCTTTAACTCCTTCTTTATCTTCATCTATCTTTACCTCCATCTTTATCTTCATCTATCTTTAACTCCTTCTTTATCTTCATCTATCTTTACCTCCATCTTTATCTTCATCTATCTTTAACTCCTTCTTTATCTTCATCTATCTTTACCTCCATCTTTATCTTCATCTATCTTTAACTCCTTCTTTATCTTCATCTATCTTTACCTCCATCTTTATCTTCATCTATCTTTAACTCCTTCTTTATCTTCATCTATCTTTACCTCCATCTTTATCTTCATCTATCTTTAACTCCTTCTTTATCTTCATCTATCTTTACCTCCATCTTTATCTTCATCTATCTTTAACTCCTTCTTTATCTTCATCTATCTTTACCTCCATCTTTATCTTCATCTATCTTTAACTCCTTCTTTATCTTCATCTATCTTTACCTCCATCTTTATCTTCATCTATCTTTAACTCCTTCTTTATCTTCATCTATCTTTACCTCCATCTTTATCTTCATCTATCTTTAACTCCTTCTTTATCTTCATCTATCTTTACCTCCATCTTTATCTTCATCTATCTTTAACTCCTTCTTTATCTTCATCTATCTTTACCTCCATCTTTATCTTCATCTATCTTTAACTCCTTCTTTATCTTCATCTATCTTTACCTCCATCTTTATCTTCATCTATCTTTAACTCCTTCTTTATCTTCATCTATCTTTACCTCCATCTTTATCTTCATCTATCTTTAACTCCTTCTTTATCTTCATCTATCTTTACCTCCATCTTTATCTTCATCTATCTTTAACTCCTTCTTTATCTTCATCTATCTTTACCTCCATCTTTATCTTCATCTATCTTTAACTCCTTCTTTATCTTCATCTATCTTTACCTCCATCTTTATCTTCATCTATCTTTAACTCCTTCTTTATCTTCATCTATCTTTACCTCCATCTTTATCTTCATCTATCTTTAACTCCTTCTTTATCTTCATCTATCTTTACCTCCATCTTTATCTTCATCTATCTTTAACTCCTTCTTTATCTTCATCTATCTTTACCTCCATCTTTATCTTCATCTATCTTTAACTCCTTCTTTATCTTCATCTATCTTTACCTCCATCTTTATCTTCATCTATCTTTAACTCCTTCTTTATCTTCATCTATCTTTACCTCCATCTTTATCTTCATCTATCTTTAACTCCTTCTTTATCTTCATCTATCTTTACCTCCATCTTTATCTTCATCTATCTTTAACTCCTTCTTTATCTTCATCTATCTTTACCTCCATCTTTATCTTCATCTATCTTTAACTCCTTCTTTATCTTCATCTATCTTTACCTCCATCTTTATCTTCATCTATCTTTAACTCCTTCTTTATCTTCATCTATCTTTACCTCCATCTTTATCTTCATCTATCTTTAACTCCTTCTTTATCTTCATCTATCTTTACCTCCATCTTTATCTTCATCTATCTTTAACTCCTTCTTTATCTTCATCTATCTTTACCTCCATCTTTATCTCCATCTGGATGCAACCCCTCAGTAATGGACGTGGCGTCTCCAGGACTGATGTGAGGCCTTAGTGATGGACATGGTGTCTCAGCGTGTCCTCCAGCTGCTCCTCGCTGGACAATTTAAACTTGTTTGTTCTGCAGACGCTCTGGACCAGAGTTTGGACCCGTCCATGACGGAGTGGGAGCGCAGCAGGGAGAGGGACGAGTTTGTCCAGGCCTCCATCTTGTACCGACCTGCCTCATCCTCGCTGTCCTCGCGCTTTACCAGAGCTAAACACCAGGAGGATGAGGACATGGTGGAGGTGACCCAGGACCAGGAGGTAGGATGGCACTGTGGCCCGTTACGCTTCCGACTCCTGACCTGTCGGTAAACATCAGGTTCTTTGTTTTTGTTGCCAGGGTGACGTGAACGACAAACAAGCCGCCGTCAAGATGAAGATGTTTGGAAAAATGACAAGAGAGACGTTGGAGTGGCATCCTGACAAACTGCTGTGCAAGAGGTTCAACGTGCCCGACCCGTTCCCTGGGTACGGCCCAGACATGACCAGAACCAGAACTGTGACCCGGTCTTTGTGACACCTGAAATCTGACTGATTGGTTCCCCAGGTCCAGTTTGGTGGGTCTGCTGAAGGTGAAGAGAGACAAGTTCTCAGTCTTTAACTTCCTGACAGTGCCGGAGGGCAGAGAGATGGCGGGTAAGTCTTGTGGTACCAGATCTCACACAGAGCTGGTCCTCAGATCTTGTCTGTAGTAATCTAGCTAACTAACTAGTAGCTCTAGTTTGTCTCAGACCAGCAGCTACGTTCTGCCCGGTGTGATCTGGAAAAAAAGAGTCTGGAGACATTTTGTTTTCATGTTGAAATCTACGTCAATAAAATGTAGCGCGACATTAATATCCGGCTCTATGGTGCGGCTTGACCACAGGTCCGCAGCGGTGGCGAAACATCGGACTGTAGCCACGTCCTTCACACCACCCTCATCATCCAGGGCAGGAGAGACGCTCCACTAACATGGAGACGAGAYGGCMGTGATGCCGTTTGTCCARCGTGTTGATGAGKTTCTTAAATCCGGGTTGTTCTCTGTGTTAACTGAGAAAAAGTTCTGTTTGTTTATAACGTTTATTTCTCTGTGTCTCTGGATTATTTAGTCACGACTCACAAAAATTGAACATTTTTCTATTTTCTTGTATCACGTCGCCACGTGTGCACGTCTACATGAACAAGCACAAAATTTCACATGCACGAATGTCGCTTGGCTGGAGGAAGGCGGCCATTTCCGCCTCATCGAGCAAGTTCCATAGAAAATTATGGAGAAGGAACGCCGTCGCCTCCGTGTGTCCAGCAGACACAGGCACGCACATGCAGAATAAAACTAAAGCAGACAGGGCGGTGGGAGGAGTCTGCAGCAGTGGGAGGAGTCTGCAGCAGTGGGAGGAGTCTGCAGCAGTGGGAGGAGTCTGCTGCTGCGAAGGACAAAAACAGTCGGATCCTTTCATTTTTATCATTGTTGAAAACCCAGATCGTAATTGTGATTAAAATTCGATTAATCACCCAGCCCTACTTCCTGTCAGTGTTCGATTGGTTCACACACACACTGCTCTTTTCTTCTTCTTCTTCTTCTTCTTCTTCCTCCTTCCAGCTCCTCCAAAGCCTCTGGAGTCGGGAAAGAGGTCCAGGTGGGATGTTTCAGAGGAGAAGAAGAAGGAGGATCTGTTGAGTGATGTGCTCAGTGCTGTACAAAGCACAACTGAGATGAAGCAGGACGAGATAACTGCACAAGGAACACCTGCGTTACCTGCCAGAAGAATTGAGGTGTGTGTGAAGCAACAGCAGCTGAACCAGCTGACTGATGATGGTGATGATGATGAGCTTCTGCTCTTTCTCATTCAGGTGAAGTCAGCTGACCAGCCGAGCTCAGAAAGGAAGACTGAAGGTGATGAAAACGAGGAGGAGGAGGAAGAAGAGAGCAGGCCTCCCATGGACCTGTTTAAAGCCATCTTTGCCGGGTCCTCTGATGAAGAGAAGTCCTCCTCTTCATCAGAGGGAGATAGCAACAAGGAGGAGGATGATGAAGATGGAAAGGAGGAAGGAGAAAAAGTGAAGTCGCAGCCAGCGACCCTCTTCACCATTACCTCCTCCTCCTCAGCCGTTCCGTCCAGCCAGCCCTCAGGTGTTCTGACAGTTCTGACCCAGTTCAGGTGAAACTTCCACCTGTGTGATGTCAGCTGAACCACTTCCTGTTTCCTTCAGGAGCTGCAGCTTCTGCTCAGACGACGATGCAGGAGGAAGAGTTTGGCCCAAAGCTGCCGCCTCCTTCAGCTGCTGTCAGTGAGTGTCCCACACCGAAAGAACCGGGTCAGCTGTAGGGTCCATACACCGGTACCCGGCCCACCTTCCTGAACCAGTTTCAGAGTTCCAGTTTAACACCAGTGACACAAACCACAACCATCAGTAACACGAACCAAAACCACCAGCTCTGGACCACATAATACACAACGACATGCGATGACACAGCAGGATGTAATACGACATGACGTAACAGAACGTTTGACACGACACAGCATTTAGTTTAATACTAAAATATTACATAATGAGACATGATGCGATGTGACAAAGCCACATGAGATGTGTGATATTAAACAACATGACACGGTGCGATACAAAATTCCTATTCGTACAGCAGTGATGCATGAATGTGGACATGAACGTTTGGTGGGCGGAGCGGCCGTTGGCATCCACGTTTCCGTCAGGCTGCTTCAGGGCAGCTGTGGCTACACAAGTAGCTTAGCATCAGCTGGACTGAATGAATAATGGACACATTGTAAAGCGTTTAATAAATCTAATCTATTATTATTAAAACAACATGACATACGATGGGACGCGACACAATATGACGGGAGGACACGATGTGATGTAAGATGACACGTCATACATGATACGTACATACATGGCATGACATGGTGCGACATGATGGTGTCGGAGCCATTTGTTGTTTTTGTGTCATTTGCGTTTTTTGGTGTGTATTATCACACTGGGTGGCAGTAAAGAAGCGCATCAGGTGTATTAAATGACAGCCACAGGTGATGTTTTTCTAATTAGTTTGGGTGTAGGAGAATGTCACAGTTTTTACCGCTTTCGTATTTTGTTATTGGCACTCTTTTATTTTGATCATAAACGTTACCAATCACCAACGCATACTATAACAACTTAATAAACGGGAACTTCGACAGGGCTTTGGATTGTTTATTGAAGCGCGTTACACACGGATCTCTCCCCTCACCCAGCTGAGCGGCTAAATGCCATCGTCACTACACGTCATACTACACAATATAATGTGACATGGTACGATATGATGTAATAAGAAACATGACACGAGACGGTCATACGACACCACATATTTACATGGTACACTACGATGTGAAAAGAAACGACATCACATGGTATCACACAGCATGCCGGCTCATCCACCCCTAACTTTAATTTTTAGGAGCCCAAGCAGAAAATTTAGAGGTGCACACTGAAAACACCTTGCATAGCAAACATTCACATTTCCTCTCATGTTCACTGTTTTAGTGATAAAAACCTGAACAATACATTTTACTGGTTGCACGAATACAAAAGAATTAGACATCAAATCAGATTTGATTCACTTTGTAGTTGAAGCAGAACGACATCTTTGTCCCCATCGTCCCCCCCAGGACATGGTCCAACTGGTCCATGTAGTTCCTGGTAATAAACAGCTTGACTGATGCTCCTCCAGCTG
>CM047975.1:16951-28529 GCA_026261665.1 Melanotaenia duboulayi | reverse complement strand
TTACTCTCAAATGTAAGTCACTTTGGAGACCGAAAAGCAATGGTCATCTCTATCCTTGCAGGACTTCAGCAGTCTGGAATTGGAGAGGTGATTCTCTCTCCTGATATGCACATTTTGTGACATTATTCCGTTTAGTTTTTGACCATTACCCAGAAGGCAGGCAGGGAGGGAGGAGAGCGGCTTTTTGGGGACAGGGATGATGGTGAAGGTTTTGAAGCAGGCTGGCACATGGCATGTCTTCAGTGAGGTCTTAAAGATGTCGGTGAACACCGGAGACAGCTGGTCAGCACAATGCTTCAGGGTGGAGGGAGAGACAGAGTCTGGTCCGACTGCTTTGCGGGGGTTCTACCTCTTGAACAGTTTGTTGACATCACTCTCCAGGATGGAGAGAGTCGTCACTGTGGTGTGGTAGGAGGGGGTCTCTAGGGTGGGCAGTTGTGGGAGGACCCAGGCCCATGCTGTGGAGGGGGAAATGGATATGGAGGAGCGGAAGTGGTGGAAAGTGTCACTTTCCAGTGCACTAGCGCCCAGGCATGTTTCCCTCTCCTCCGGCATTTCACTGCATGGATAAAGGTGAGGGCTCTACGTAAAAGTGGAGAAGTGGGGGTTCCATCAGTCCACCAACTCCTTCCTGGGCTACGTCATCAGTCCAGAGGGGGTAAAAATCAAGGTCGATGCGGTCACCTCCTGTCACCTCCTGACCAATTCCCAAGTCCACCAAGTAGCTCCAGAGATTCCTTAGGTTTGCCATTTTCTACCGTTGCTTCATCCTTGACTTCATTTAAGTGGCATCCCCCCTCACGGGCCATCTCAAAGGTAAACTCGGGGTTCTTGTTTGGATGGTGGGTGCTCTGGTGGCTTTTGAGAGCCTAAAGTGATGCTTTACCACGTCTCCTGTCCTGCGTCTTACTGATCCCAGTCTCGTCTTTGTGGTAGAAGTGGACGCTAGTGAATCCAGCATGGGAGTGATACTCTCGCAGCACTCATGTGAGCCACCCCCTCTAAACTCCACCCATGTGCTTATTTCTCCAGGAAACTGTTTTCAGCTGAATGGGACTATGATGTGGGAAACTGAACTGTTGGTATTGAAATTGGCACTCGATGAGTGGCGGCACTGGCTTGAGGGGGCTCTACAACTTTTCCAACTCCTTACCAACCATTGCAAACTGAAGTATCTCTATACAGCCAAGCGAGTGAATCCGTGTCAACCTAGGTGGGTCCTGTTCTTATAATGTTTTGACTTTACCATCTCTTATAGACCTTGAAATTGGAAAACTAAGTCTGATGCTTTGTTGCACTGAGATGGCCCTGGCACGGAGTCTGCAGCACTAGTAATCATCTTGCCAGCTTCAGTCTTTATCAACCCAATCATTTGGAACCTCAGTGCAGACATTGAACATGAGTTATGGCAGACTCCTGCACTCCAGGAGTGTCCAGCTCACCGGAAATTTATCCGCGGGAACCTCCATGACAAAATGGGCAAACACATCAACATCATCCCGGAACAAAGCATACAGCCCACCTTATTGCCCAAAAATATTGGTAGCCTCACCTGGCCTCTGACATTCTCTAGTATGTCCGTTCCTGTTCCCTCTGCACCTCAACTAAGTCCAGTCATCACCTTCCACCGGGAAACTAATGCCTTTGCCATTTTCACAGAGGCCATGGTCCAATATTTCTGTGGACTTTGTTAAAGATTTACCTATCTCGGAGGGACATACAATGATCCTGGTGATGGTGGACCATTTCTCAAAATTTTGCAAATTCATCCCTTTTGCTAACCTCCTTACTGCTCTCCAGGTTGCCAAGACCTTGTTTGGCCACATCTTCAGGAACTTTAGTTTTCTGGAGAACATCGTTTCTGATCAAGGACCAGAGTTTATTTCCCAGGTCTGGAGGTCATTCTTCCACCGCCTTGGCGTCTTGGTGAGTTTGACATCCGGATACCACCCTGAGTCCAATGGGCAGGCAGAAAGAACTAACCAGGACCTGGGGAGGTTTCTACAGGCCCAATGTTCACAGAATAAGCATGACTGGTCGTGGCTCCTGCTCTGGACAGAATATGCCCAGAATTTGCTCAGGAATGCCTCCACTGGTCTGACACAGTTCCAGTGTGTACTGGGGCATCAGCCTCCTTTGAGTCCATGGAACCCAGATCTGGCTAAGGTCCAGGTCATTGATGAGTAGTTTCACTAAGCGGAACACGTTTGGGAGACCACCCATATTCAACTGCATCAAGAAATCCGCCGGCAGAAGATTCAGATGGACCATCAACGCTCGGAGGCTCCTATTTTCTTGCCTGGTGATTGGGCCTGGTTTTCGACCAGGGATCTTTGTCTCTGTTTGCCTTGTTGGAAGCTGAGTCCTTGGTTTATCGGTCCCTTGAAGATCCTTCAGTGGGTCAACAAGGTTTCCTACAGTCTTCAACGTCCCTCACACTTTAATATTTTACCTGCTTTTCATCTTTTCCCTCCTCATGCCAGTGATCAGAAGTCCCCTTGCTGATGCGGTTCCACCTGATGAACCACTTCGGGGCCTTGAGGTTGAGGGAACTATTGCTTATTCTGTCCGATCCCTCCTTGACTCCAAGCGCCGCCAGGGCCGCATTGAGCATTTGGTGGACTGGGAAGGGTAGGGCCTTAAAGGCCCCTTGTGAGGATATTCTTGAGCCTGACCTTATCCAGGACTTCCACCATGCTTGTCTTGATCGTCCTGCACCTCGTGCTTGGGATCAACCTCCTGGTGGGTTGCAGTTTCACCTTTGTGTTTTTTGTAGTGCATCTCTATGCACAGTTTAGGCTTTGGTGAGCCTTATTAAATCTCTTTCACATTTACTTGTTTGTGTCCACCTTCCTGCTGGTTCACTCTGACAATATGCATATTTTATCTACATCAGCTACATGGACCCTACCAGACGCAGACTGCACATGAGCATAACTGAATCTTGAAGTAGTGGCTCTGAAATTACCTGCTCTTAATCCAAATTTCTGGGTATGCACATCAAAGAGGACCTCTCCTGGGCCATCAATACCACATCACTGGCAAAAAAAAGCCAACCAGCCCCTCTACTTCCTCCACAAACTGAGGAAAGCTAGAGCCCTATCCCCATCATGTGCACCTTCTACAGATGCACCATCAAAAGCGTCCTGATCAGCAGCATCACAGAGTGGTACAGTATCAGCTCCTCATTCTGCAGGAAGACCCTTCAACACGTGTGAGCAGCTGAGAAGATTGTCAGTGCCTCTCTCCCCTCCCTGCAAAGGACCTTTCTACACCTCTCACCTCACTTGTAAAACCCTTTCAGCTTGCTGCCAGCAGGAAGGAGACTGAGGCGCCTGCAGGCCAAGACCAGCAGACTGAGGAACAGCTTCGTCCACCTGGCTGTCAGGATGCAAACAAAAAGAAACTGTATATAAATATTTGTAAAATATCTATGAAAACATAGAATCTATACAAAAACTTTAAAGATAAAATCCAGCTAAATGCGACCGGTTGAGCAATGTGATGAAATGTGGAATAAAAAATGTTTATATTGATTCCTCTTGCAGAAGAGCACCCTGAATTCTCTACCCAAAGGGATAGCCCAGAGACAGACCTGGTGAAGGTTACCAATGATCTCATGGCCTCAGATGAAGGACTTCTGCCTAGACTCATCTTGTTAGATCTCAGTGCTGCATTCAACACCATTGATCACAGCATTCTTCTACAGAGGCTTGAACATGTTATTTGGATTAAAGGAACTGCATTAGGCTAGTTTAAATCATATTTATCTAATAGATTTTAGCTTGTTAATGTAAATTATGAGTCTTCCTCACACACCAGAATAATCATGGCGTTCCCCAGGGTTCTGTACTTGGACCAATACTTTTCACATTTTACATGCTTCCCTTGGTATAGCATGGTATAAACTTTTACTGATATGTGGAGGATACTCAGGGCGATACTTCAATCAATGAAACCTGATGAAACCAATCAGTTTGCTAGATTACAAAGATGTCTTAAATACATTAAGACCTGGATGACTGAATTTTCAGTTCAGACAAGACTGAGACTGTTGTGTTTGGACCTGAAAAACCCAGGAAGACTCTGTCTAGCTCTGTAGTTATTCAGGACATTACATTTGAAGATCAAAACCTCAAATATACATGTGGAAAAAAACCACTCTATCACCTGAGCTGCTGAGTTTTCCTCAAACAATCAGCTAAGGTGGAATTAATTCTTGTCAATGCCATCACAGGTTCCTGTGTAGATTTTCAAGATTATAATGTAGACTAAGTTAAAAAAAAATATGCTTCAAGATGTTTTAGTCTGTTTTATTAACTGTCAAAACTGTACCTGATGTTTCTCTCCTCCAACAGGCTCATAATAAAACCCTGGTCAGAATCAACAACCACCTGGTCAATGGGAAAGGTAATGAGTTAGATGGAGGCGAGTCTAAAGGAACAAGTGGAGGGAGGCTGAACTCACTAAAGGAGGAGATCCTGAATGAGTTGGAGAGGAGAGTTTCGCTGTCCTGCTCATCTTGTCAGGTACCCAAACACAATCTTTAATGATCTGATAATTCAAATTACATGAAGGCCACAAACTATTCTTCATAAACAACATGAACACTGTAAGTCTCTCCTGATGGTCTACACAAGATGATCCAAAAATTTTGATTTTTCATTTAGTCTCTGATTTCATTTGGGATATTGTAGACCAGGGCTATTCAACTAAAATTTAGAGAGGTCCAGTTAGAGAAAAACTTTAGGAGCCAAGGTCTGGGAGATCATAATGACTCTGACTTTCTCTCTCTCTCTCTTTATTTACACACACACACACACACACACGTACATACATACATACATATACATATATACGTATATATATATGACTCATCTCAAATATAACCTGGGGTAAGTCATGCTATGACAGTGAAACTGATTATTGCCTCATGGATAAGGTTTTTAGAGAGGCTGCATGATGGGGCCTCCAATACTCTCTCTTTTCTACTCTTTATTATAAATATTTTACACATCTCCTATTTATTATATTTATCGTCACTGTTCTGTCAAGTGAAGTTGGCTATCATAAACTGTGACCTAAATCACCCCTCTTATACTCTGGACTTTTCTAACAGAAAATCCGATATTATGGACAACTGTGAGAGAATCAGGGGGCTATATAACAGGAGCTGGACCAGCCCAAAAAAGCAACTACACTCAGAAAAAAACAAGCCCAAAAACCCACAACTGACGATTTTTGCAAGAGACTTAACAGAAAAACATGCCCAAAGTCGCTGATAACAGGCAGATTTAACAACTCTGCTGCCTTTCTCTGGCACAGTCATCTTTATCCCTGCTTTGTTTGATCTAACTGCAGTTTACCGCTGCGCTGGAAGCCTCAGACACTGATTGGCTGAGTGAACCACATGGGGTGGCTTACCTCACACTCAGTTGGTCAGGGTGTTTCCTAACCACTACCATAAAGACTGTAAAAGTTGTGCCTGTTAAAATGAAAGCACCCGGTCAGATTTTTATATTTTAACTCCGGGTCTATGTGGGACAGGTTCTGGGTCCAGATCTGAACCGCAGTCCGCTTGTTTGTGACCTCTGTTGTAGACCATTCAAAGACTTAAAGACCTGTCAACTCTCATTAAATAAGCATTAAATATATTAAGTAAAAATTTCTGGCTTTTGGAAACCGGCAGCTATAAGGGTTCATTCACACCAGCCTTTTCTTTTATCTGTTTGTTAGGAAAGTCCACTTAATTTGCTATGAAAGTCTGTTTTGTTTGAGGGAGAAAGTGTTCTTCATTTTGGGGTAAAGTACTTTGTTTGCTGAGGAGGTTAATTTCATTTTCTGCTTCAGTTGTACATAAAACCTTCTTCAGTTTCAGGGAAAGTTCACCATGTTTTGGGGGAAAGTCTGTTTTGTTTGCCAGGAAAGTCTTCTTCGTTTGGGGAATTCTAAATGTTTAAAGAAACTGATTAAGATAAAAGAAGTGGACTTAGTCCACCTGCAAACGCAAATCTAGGTCCGCTTCAAGTTGAGTAAATACAGGAAGTGCCCAACAAGACATAAGTGCATGAGGGATAAACAGCAGCTCTGGATGGGAGAAATGTCTTGTGGTTGAACGTGGAAAAACTCTGTAAAAGTTCTGAGAGAAATCTGATCAATCCAAGACCACTAGGATCTTATGTCGCTCCATGATTTAATCTGATGGAAACACAAGTTGTCCTTCATTAACCAACAGATGAACCTGTTTTCTTGTTTGTTATGTCTCGTGTTCACTTTCAGTAATTCTTGATGCAGTGCCACCGCTGGTACAAATTATTTAAAACTTCCTATTCGGTTGAGTAGTGCAGCGTGAATGCAAACCCGGTCCAGATGAATGTTGCAAACCCCTGCTAGAGGACTATCCTGGTGTGAATGCACCCTAAATGTGCACTAAGAAAGGTTTGATTCTTTTCAGGCTGGTGTGGAAGATCTCCGCCGACAGCAGCAAGAGGACCAGGAGAGGATTCAAGCTCTGGAGAAGCAGCTGAATGCCATGGATGTTCAGTATCGACAAGGCTTGGACCGGCTGCAACAGGAAGTGGCACATTTTGAGAAATGCTGTGATGATGTTGTTGATCTACAAAACCGCATCAGTGATGCTGAACGCAAAATCAGTTCTGCCTCTGAGAATTTTGATGTTCTGTTGAACCACCTGGACAAGGAGGCCAATAGAGCAGGTGGCAGCAGCAGTGGATCTAAAGGAAGAGGTTTGAATGGTGGAATCAGCGGACATGGAAAATATGGTGTGTTGACAGAAGATGGTCTAAATCATCGGATAAAGGACCTGGAGCGGTGGATCAACAGCAGCATGCAACAAACAGAGCAGAACTGCTCAAACGTGGAGAACAACCTGAAGGTCTACTTGGGCAGTGAACTGAAGACAGAGTTCCTGGGCCGGTTTGATGACCAGACCTCCAGGATCACAGAGATAGAGTTAGAAGTGAAGCAGGTGAAGGACAAGCTGGGTGACCATAACAAGAGGTTGTCAAAACTGGAAAACATCACCTCCCTCATCTACCAGAAGATGGAGCATTTTGGTTGTGGGGGGTCTGAAAGTGGAGGAGGAAGAGGAGGTGACAGAAAAGATGGAGATGAAAGGTTTGGAGAAAATGGATCTACAGAAGGAGGAGAAAAATCATCTCCGGTGGGTGATAAAACAGAAGATACAAGTGAGAAATCTTTGGAGTGGAGAGTTGTTTCCATTGAGGATCAGATTCAACATTTTAACACTCGACTCAGAAATCTGTCTGTTTCTGGAGACTCTCTGAACAGCAAGGTGAGTAATGAAGATCAAAACCAATAGTCCTGCAGATTTCTGAAGTTGGTAAATTACTACATTTCTTTCTGAGCAGAAACATGTTTAAACTGACTAAAAAGGGATGTAATTTTTTTTATCTTCAGAAAATCAAAACATTTATATGGGATGAGATTTTTTTCTGTAAAGTTAAATTTCTTTTGATTTCTTCATCAAAATTACAGAATTTTCACTTGAAATTAATTTATTTAATAAATAAAAACACAGTTGTTTTGTTTTTATGATTTTACAACATGTCTAAGTTCTCTGACCACCTACAGGAAGAAAGAAAAAAAACCTAATTAATATTTATTATCTGAATTGATGAGCCTTCAGGGCTCCGTAAAAGTTAGTGCTGGTCTAGTTGCTGCAGAACCAGAACCTGCAGTCTCATGAACATCATCACATGTGTTTTCATCATCATTCATTCTCTGTACCGCTTAGTCCATTACGGGTCCCAGCATTTGACAGGAGAGAGGCAGGGAACACCCTGGACAGGTCACCACCAGTCCATCGCAGGACCAACACAGAATGAGACGGACAACCATTCACACACACACACTCCTAGGGAGAATTTAGGGTGGCCAATAAACCTAAAATGCATGTCTTTGGACGGTGGGAGGAAGCCGGAGAACCCGGAGAGAACCCATGCATACACGGGGAGAACATGCAAACTTCACACAGAAAGGCCACGCTCCCCCCAGGTTCAAACCTTACCCCAGCTGGGGTTTGATCCAGCGACCTTGCTGTGAGGCTGTGGTGCCAACTACTACATCACCGTTCAGCCCTTTTCATCATCATCATCATTATCATCATCAATTTATTTATATACTACTTTACTTTAACCTCTGCCACAGCTAAAAAAAGGGCTGAACATCTAAGGTAGATAAAATAACGGACGGGCTGTTTTATGTGCTTATGCACTGAACAGCAGTTCAGAGTAACCACCCTTTTTGGAGTCCTTGGAGGAGGTGTTGGAGGTGGTCCCTCCTGCAGGTGGTGAGCCCATGGGAGGGGGGATATCACCCTTTTGGGCTGAACATGACCGAGCCCCATGGGCAAAGGCCTGGTCACTAAGCACTCACCTCTGTGCCCCACTTCCAGGCCTGGCTCCAGAGGGGGGCCCCGGTGACCCACGTGCAGGTAAGAGAAAGCTGGGTCTATGATTTGTCGTCATAGGGGTGTTTTTTAAGCCAAGCTTCATCTGGTTTACGAACCTCTGAAAAATTGTAGGTGCATTGCACATTCCAAATACCATTACAGTATATTGCAAAAACGATCCGGGGTAACAAAAACCAAGACTTTGATTGCTCTTTCAGTTAAGGAACTTGCCAATATCTTTTTAGTAAGTCTAATTTAGTTACAAAACGTGTGGATCCTATTGCGTCTACACAATCTTCCACTTGCGGCATTGGTTATGCATCGATCACTGTGAATGTGTTTACCTTTCGGTAGTCTGTTATAAAGCGTGGTGAACCGTCTGGTTTAGTCTCCACTAAACATGGCAAACTCCAGGGACTTTTGCTAGGGTTTGCAAAGCCATTCCGTACTAAATAGTCAGCTTCCTGTTGCATAAGTTGTCTTTTAGGCAAGCTACACCTATACGGATTGTTTTACCGATCGGTTGTTAGTCACGTTAATGTCATACATGATGGCAGTGATGCATGAGGGAATGTCCTGAAAGAGGATGTGAGACCAACAAGATTCAGCAATCCAGACTTCTGTCTGTCCGGGAGATGCTATAATGTAGATGGTAACTTTTCTAGCATCTCTGACTTTAACAACTGAGGAGATAGCTTAGCTGCTGAAGTTTCCGACCTTTCCTTCTTTAGTGGAAGGATTCTTTCTGTTGCTATGGCAACGCTGCATGGTACTTCCGGCAACACAGGTTCTGGTGAATCATATAATGGGGCGGTGTTGACCTGCAAGTTATGGTCGTCACGTGATGCATATGCTTTCAACATCATAATGTGACAAGTATGAATTTTTTGTCAGCGATCTGGGATTGAAATGACATAATTGGTTTCTGATAAACATTGCCTAATCTAGAATGGCCCTGAAAATCGCGCGTCTAATGCGGCTCCTACTGAAGCAAAGGAGGGCTTAAACTTTATCTTTTTCTTGGAATACATGGACCACAGCTTTCTTATCATACCGTCTCTTCATCTTACCTTGGGTTCATTTCAATGCTTTGGATGCAAATTTGCGAGAATGAAGTAATCTTTCACGAAAGGAAGTTACAAACTCAGATACGTTTACTTCAGGAGATGTTTCACTATCCAGCAGTTTCTCTTTTAGGACCTTCAGGGGACCTCTAAGAGAATGACCGAAGATGAGCTCAGCTGGGCTATATCCCAACAAATCCTGAGGTGTTTTACGTACAGCAAAAAGTATGAAAGGGATGCCCTCATCTCAATAATTACCTTCCTCATAGCAGTATTTTTGGAGCATCGACTTTATGGTCTGATGCCATACGCCGTACTCATAATGTGACAGATACTTAAGTCAGCTAGAATGTGTTTAAACATTTTCAAAGTAAAATTACTCACCTGATCTGTTTGAATTATTCAGGGTAATCCAAAAGTGGAAAAGTAAAGTTTAGTAAAGCTCTTGTCACTGACTTTGCGGTAATTCGGCGCAAAGGAATTGCTTCTGGGTATCTGGTCACGGAACACATTAGTGTTAACAAAAGAACCAGAATGGGTACGAGTTAGAGGACCCACACAATTGATTATTAATTTTTCAAAAGGTCCGTTCACAACCGGAATCAGATGTAGCGGAGCTGATTTGGCTTACCGGTGATCTGACACACGTGACAACTACAGACATGCTGAATGACATCCGCCCTCAATCCAGGCCAAAAGATTTGTTTTTTTTTTTTGTTTGGTTTATTTATTTCATTGTCATGCACAGAATATGCCCAGCCCTTATGGGCTTACAAGACACTATACATGATAAATCAAAACAATTCCAAGATGGCTAAACACACAATAAATAAACAAACAAACATAAAGCCAAAATCAAAATACATATAACCATCCACTTAGACATCAATAACAACATGGATCAGTATTATCAAATAGGAAGATAGAGTGCTTATATAGGATACAATGTTCTCTGTCTTAAATTCCAGGCCTTCTCAATACATCTAGATAGCATATAAACCTCCCCCTGGAATAACCAACTCAACATGTTAAATTCGGACATCCAAAACAGGTCAGCTTTCTTCCTTTGTACATTTTCAAACAGAAGTTTCCTTGTTTCATCGTACAAAGGACAATGAAACAAAAAATGAGTTCATCTTCAACAACTTCCAGATCACATAAAACACATAAACGCATCTCTTCAGGTATACCTTTATACCTGCCTACTTCTATCGCTAGGGGTGACGTTCCAGCTCTTAATTGTGCACACAGAGACCTCTGACCTCTCCCTGAATGCAGCGTTAAGTATGATTCTGTAAAATAATGTTTAATCTGAACATACGTTCTAAGTTTAGGTTTCAACCAAATCTTCTCCTTCCATTGTTTCTTGTGAAAATAAAACAGCTTTTGTTTTACGATATCTATCCTACACTGCAGATTATTACTATAAATATGACTCAAATCACAGGAGGATTATATTTCATAAATGTCACTGGACCATGGATGATTGTGGGCTCTATCCCAATTGAAGATCGTTTTGGTCAACCTATCATCTGTCATCCTAATTAATCGGTTCCAGAGCCAAACCATTTCACACCTTTTCTATGAGGCAGGGTTCCCATCCAGAGTCCCCATCTATAACAGCCTTTGCTGTAAGATCTTGTAAAAAGTTATAAATCCAATATGTGGACATCTTTTAATTTTATTCATCACAGCCCCCAGAGCCCTACTCACTGACTGTGCCAGGGCTGTCCTTCCTTTTTCAAAACTCATATTTTCAGTAAAGAGAAAACCAAGATATTTGTAGGAGGAAGTAAACGTCAATGGTATTGATCCAAACAAAAATGAGTGGCAGCTTTGCTGAACAAACTTACTTCTAAAATGCATAATTTGTGTCTTTTCACTATTGATCGTTAAGCGCCATTTACCACACTATGAACTCATAATATTAAACATCCTCTGCAAATTAACATCGCTTTCTGCAACCAGCAAAATATCATCAGCATATAACAAAATACTCAAATTTAAGTGATCTAAGTCTAAACCAAGCTTGCCGTGTTTAATTTCTTGGGCTAAGTCATTTACATTGAAAGCTAATAAG